>CM056169.1:55187274-55787274 GCA_029691765.1 Entomobrya proxima
AGCTCTGGCAGTAGCAAACATTCCTTCTTCCCAAATACGCAGCCCAACAAGTGGTAAGAAACCTGCATTAAAAAGATTCGCCGTCAAAATCTGTTCCTGTTTTTTAAAGAAACTTTTACTGTGCAAAAACCCAGACAATATATAAATTTTGTCTGAGCACATGTAACATTCATACCGTACATTCAATTATCAGCAAATACCACTCAAACAGATGAAAAATGGCATCCTGCACTTACCTAAGTACATGTGACAATAAGCATTGTTCTTTACTTCTCAGAACTAACTACAGAAAGTTGGTTGCATATAAATAGTAAAAATAAATTTAACGGTCATGCTTACTATATAAAAAGACGCCTGACTTACTTGATTGTCAGTCCGAAATATAATTTTTAAATGCTTATATTTTTCTGTTTCGGTATGAAAATACTTAGTTTCTATCCAAAAATTGCTTTAGTTGTACCATTTTCAAAATAGAGTTTTTGGTAAAACTTGCGACGATTTAAGTTTCCAGATATACAGTAGCACCTTTGTGAAGCTTTAAGTTTTCATATTTGTTCCATAAATGAAGATTTTTTTTAAAACCTGGCTACCGATGTAGGCTTTACTTTGTTAACCTGAAAAGTTCAATTATGTTTGGCATATGAGTTTCTGCCAGGCTTATAGTCCTCAGCACTTTGCTGTTTGTTCTACAAGTACTCCTGAATGTATTACGAAATAATCATGAATTATCAAAATTGATTGCTATTAGCACAAGTGCTACGGCAAGCCTCAAACGACACTGTGGCTGTATGAATGCGTATATATGTCGATAAATTTAAAATCGGATTGCAGCTTCAGATTCCGCTTTCGTGCATAGTTTTGGAGAATGTTTGACCATATTTATATTTATATTGCAATAAACCATCAAAGATTCCAAATCATAAATGGTATTTAAAAGAACTGATTCAAAAACGGCAGAAAGTGACATTAAACACGAAATAATTTAAAATATTAGCTAGTTTATTCAAGTCCAAAAAATAATTCACGTACAAAATTGGGTGTATTTACAAGAAGATTTAAAACAATAAATGAATCCGATTGCATGACGTTTAAAAAAATTCCCTGTCCGCATTTTACAATTTGCTCTAAACCTTTTCAGAATACAAGCTTAAATAGATTTAAAGAATATGCTATTAAGATCAAACTTGCAATTTGTGAACCACTAAAAAAGGAAACTGTTTCACTTGCTTGTCTGTGTTCTGCCTTCTCCAATTGACCAGCAAATTTAGCATTACAAGTACAAACCAAACAGTATGAGCGTCAGCAACAATTGTAATGCATAAGACCAACAGATCTGAATAAATGCGATTTCCAATAACATACATAATCATTCATTTTTTGCTAATATACATTTCCATAAAAAAGTATATAGAGATATTTTACATCCTTATCCGTATCTATACTTTGAGAACATGGAACTAAAAGTACGCGTAACGCTAAGGCAGTTGGGTTGGTCATTCGCTTTTTCTATAATCAGGCATGCATTTTACACAACAAAGATCCAGCAAAGATCAGAAGTGGTACAACGATGGCTATACGTTGTCATATATATATATATATATGGGTTGGTTATTGTAACCTGTCAGCATAATTTTTAAAAAAAATCAGTAGAACGCGATGAGATGAAAGATGATGATGTCATTACGTGTTGCTTAATAGTAGATTCCAGGCAGACATTTTAAGATTTTTTGCAGCAGGCTTAAGTGAATGTAGTAAATATATTCATTGCTGACTAGGTGTGGCAGCAAGAGCTTGAGAGCACACACAGACTAATTTTTTTTTGTAAAATTTGGATATAATATACCAATTTTGATTTGTGTAAATTAATTTTAATACAAATTTTTTCTAGTATTTTGTTCAAGCAATTTCTATCGGTTTGGTTGTCTCCATAGTAACCGAAACTTATTAAAGTGGTACTGGCGTAAAGTTTTTCACAGATTTAGTCACATTAATCGGATGACTAGATAAGACCAGGTTCTAGTTTCTGTGCGCAGTAAAATCTAAAAAGGCTTGCCAGTTTCATTCAAATTTCTAAACCGATAAGCATATTTCCAGAGATCGAATGGAATGTTAACAGGTGAGTCATTAGAGTCATGGTTTATTTTGAGTGTCTGCTTAAGAATATCTTTGGCAAAATTATTGTGTGGAAGGGTTAACACACAATATTTTTGAGCAAAACGTTATTTCCAAGTTAAATATAAATAATGTTTAAATCAAATTTCTTATTTTCGTGCTGATTCCTTTTCAAAGTCTGCAGAGCGGATATGCTTTAAAATTTTTGTATACCTTTACATTTATAATTTTGATAAAAAAATTTATTGCTGAAAATTTAACAGAACACTAGAAATCTCTGGACAAATTGTGGATTCCAAACAATTCAGAGCTTTAGAACGAGACAACTGCCAAACAGCTAAAATTTCAAAATGAGGATAGCTAGTTGGCTAGAACTTGGGAAAAAGCAATTACTTATCATATGTTGTGAAATTGAAGCTTGTTCTACTTCAATAATACATGGAGTAATTTTTATTCTTACTAGTAGACATAATATCATAAAAACTGAAAAAGTCAAAAGCAAATTAAAACAGTATAATTAGTTTTGTTTCTTCCTAATATTTCAGAAATGTTTTATAGATTCAGACCAACGCACTGCTACACAGGCCTATAGAAATTCAGTAGGCAGCTTTATTTGACTTGTGTCTCTTGTTCACGAAGAACAAAGGTGGGTATATGCTGAGTTTCAAATTTTCACATTTTTTATTTACTAATTTGCACAGATTAGCAATCTAATTCATAAAAATTATTGCTAATAGAAAACATGGAATCCTCTCAGGCAGGATACCAACATTACCAACGATGGATGGACCTCACATCACTGATTAATATTGGATAGCAAGTCAGTCTGTTTCCCGTTGCATATAAAAGCTATTAACGCAATATAATGCAGGTTGGTAGACTAGTGCTCTGCAAAGGTATGGATAGATATGCGTGTTTATAGACGATTAATAAATACTCTATTCAGATAACCTTAAATGAAAACAGAAATAGTTTAGGTTGTGTTTTGCTGTCAGAAAAGTTGAAAATATATTTTTCGTTTGAAGTACATAGCTTAGTGTTTTTGTGAACCCTCAAAAACGCACAATTCAATTACAATTTAAACTCTGAATGATAAATTTACCTACGCGTTTCATGCCTCACAGAAATATCATTTTGCTTATTGTTTCCGGTTTGTACATTCAGAATCAATTGCTTTTAAAGGCAAACAATTTCTAATTTAAGGAACATGAATATCAACTACATCAATCTTAACGCAAGCTTTGAATGCTTGTTCAAGATAGGTGTTTTGAAGATTTTTTTGGAAAATAAACGAGTTCGAATCAGCAGGTATCAAGCCCAAATATACGGGTTTTAAGCAAATTAACCGATTGTAAGGGAAACATGTACACCGTTATATACGTAGTCTAGCAATTGTATGCTAGATAACAAATTGTTACTTCACAAAAAACTTGCAAGATCTTAAAATACTAGATGGTACTAAGGGTTTCCACCTTTTTCATACATTTTGAGACAAGCCAGTTTTCTCCTTTAAAAATAATTAGTAAATTTGGTACAAATATTTATAAGGTCTTTTAGTACACATAAATGTGATTAGGTTAAAGTGCAAGACGATACGCATATGAATTGAAAGGTTGATGATGTGTTTATTTTTGATGTTTCAAGGGTAGGGTATCAATGGAAAGTCATAAAGCCTCATTGTACACAAAATTGTTGCCTTGCTTGCGGCGTGCTAGAAATATTACTGTTTTTGATATTTGCTTACGTTTTAGTAGTTAAATAAGGCTCCGGAAAATGCTCCCAAATTCTAGAGTTTAGCTACAACCAGTTTTACACATCCTCGATTATGACTGCGTTTTTAAACGACACCTAATCTGCCAGAAGATAGGCACAGTTTACGTGTTTTTTCACGATTCACATTTTTCTACAATTCATAATAACAATTAGGAAAAATAATGTATTTTATATAGGTGAAAATGTGTTGGTGTGTATGACTTTCTTCATCTGATTTACTGCGTATCGGTATTCTTATATAACAGATAATGTGTAATTATGAAGCCACATAAGCATGTCAAAATTTAAAAAAAAGCTTAAGGCAAGAAAGGCTGTAATTTTCTGGGCGGAGAAAATAATTAGTAATCTTGTAAATAATTACCATTGGGTTTGTTACGGGAAACATACGACGCACGAAAACGCAATGTACATTTCCGAAACGACAGGAGGTTCTCACGACCTTAGCTACACAATTTACCTTGTTTTCCTAACAAATACTGTAGTTACCTTCAGATGTTGTAGTTAAACCTCAAATAAGTTTGCAAAGCGTTTGAAAAGAGACAAGAAAACAAATTTCAAGATTGCGTGGGATCATGAAAAACTCATAATAATTCATACTACTGTATTTAAAATATTTTGAACAGTTTCAGCGTAATCTTGAAGTATTTTCTAATACACGGTTTACAGAAGCTTGAAACAATAGCTTGTTTTTGATTTTATAATATAAAAAGCTAGTACTATCTATTAAACTTAGGGACATTTATAAAATTATACCCCAATTTTTTACGTCTGGGTCATTGAAACGTGAAGAAGCAACAAACAGCTACTCCGAATTTCTGAAATATCATAGTAGGTTGTACTCTTTAAGGATGGAACAGTTAAGGAAACATGAAAGTAAAAATGTGTGGAAATGGAAAGGCGAGAAACACGTCAAGTGGGACTATATGAGTGCTTCCATATTTTCGTTTTTCTCTGTTGAGCTGCTTTTAGGTAAGCAAAATTAGCAAAATATCTCAATAATTCAGCTTTTTTGACAACCTTTGCTATCTTGTATATGTTTTGGTGGCTTAGTTCTACCATTTTAAACTTTAAATTTTTGCCCAAAACTTTAATTAAAGTTAATTGCAGGGGTTAATTGTTACCCTAATTAAACGCTTCCCTTCAGAGTGCTAGATGATTTCTCATCGTAAATCCAATCCCCAGAAGAAGCTTTATCGAATCTGCATTTCAAATCTTCTAGCACTCTGAAGGGAACCGAGATAATAAGGGTAACAATTTACATGGCAATTAACTTTAATTAAAATTTTTGCAAAAATTTAAAGTCTTAAATAGTAGAAATAAGTCACTGAAACATATTTAAGATAGCCAAGGTGGCTAAAAATGCTTAATTGTTGAGATATTTTGCTAATTGTTGGAAAATAATTATTTTTGAAATGCCCATAACTTGGCAACGCATTAACCAAAAATGGCAATTCTTGCTATTTTCAAATCTGCAATTAATGTACTTTCAGCACAATAAAGTCATTCTGTCCATATATAAAATCGCAAATATGGCTTGTCCCGCTTGACGCGTTTTACGCCAAAGCGTTTTGTCAATTAAAAATTGATAAACCTTCCAAACACTGTACAACTTGATTTTGAATGCATAACTAAACCATTTATAACAAACGTATCGTTATATGCACAATAAAGTTAACCTCAGAGGAAATCTGAAGCACAAGTTTTGTGAGCTCATTACATATAGTCAGACATATAGTAGTCAGATTATGTTTGTATTTAATTGTTCGCTAAGTTTTGCTTCGATCTATTCATAAAGAGAAAACACACACTTATTCTTTGTTTTCATATATCGTAGTTTATATTCGTTCATTGCTTAAGTCGCGTTTGCATTGATGTTTTTGTGAGCATGTGTTGCAATGTACGTAAAACATGCATAGAAGAAGAATGATCATTTTGTATTTTAAATGATTTTATGGCACTTTGAGAAAGTTTGATGCATGTGCTTCGTTTCTTAATGAGTTACATTCATTTGGAAATCTGGTTAGAAAGCAAAGCCAGTCAGGGTGTTTGGTATTAACAATTTAGAAATTGGGGGGATACCGAAATTAGTTTTTTTTCAAATTATCAGTAGTATGCATTTTTTCAAGCCAGTTCAGGCTTTTTCAACTGATACTATCTAAGAATATTAAAGGCAAAAAAGCCGCTGTCAAAAAATTATTATATTTTGGTGTTGACGGTAAATAGAATCAAACTTCTCTAAAACGGATAATTATAAGGTTTAGATTTTCTGGTAGAGCTTAAGGGGCTAATGAGCAATTAATTCGCGTGATGGCATGAACATGCATTTTTGGCAAGCAAAATCCAAATGTTTAAGACTTGCGTTAAAAGAAGACAGAAGTGCCATGAAAAGCTGATCCAAGTAGAAATGTGACAATTGTTTTTTATTGTAGTCATTTTATGGGTATATTTTTTTCTTGAACACATTTTGAATATTTGAGAACCTACACTAAAGCTAGATGTATTAGATTGTCGTGTAATATGGATTGTTTGACACAATTGCTTTGCTTTTAAAAATTGGCTCTATTTTTTAAAAGTTTAAGTAGCATTTCAGCACACTGGCTGCTGCAATGTTGATGTATATTATGTATGGACTTCGTGTAATGCAGTTTTGACCAGGGTTTGGATTTTGCCTTGCCCTGATTCTTTAAGGACTGCAAAAAGTAAGAAAGGGTTTTCCATGGTAATGTCATAAGGTTGTCCTTACTTTACGGGAGTGGTGTAGGCGAAGGCGAAGAAGGTTAAATTTTTGATTTATGCTGTACACGCATCCATCCATGTATATTTTCAGGCCTAGGTGCATACACTGGTTGGTCTTGATAGTCCTAAAGGAACTCATGATGTTGACACGATTATTCCAAGTTTATAATTGACGTATTAAACTTGTTCTTCTAACTTTAACAAACTGGGGCATCCGTTTTTCAAGACATCAAAATATTCAAAACTGAAAAATTAAGTCGATTAAAAACAGTTCAAAAACATAATGTGACTTTTTTCATGGTCTAGACTTCTTAATTTCTGAAATTCTAGTTTTGCAAAAAGAAACTTTTTCAGTGAATTGTTTGACCAGATTTACATTTTTTTTGCTTTTAAGCCTGTGAGTTCCAGGGCTTTATCAAACAATAAGCACATACACACGGTAATTTCATAAAATTCCGACCATTTGCGGAGCAGAAAAATTGAGCCAGACTTCTGCGATGTGACAATGCAAGACAGAGTCTTATGAGTTAACTTATGTTTTAGTTTGAAGGCTTTTACTATAAATATTAAAATACTGCCACATCTGCTATGTAGTATCTACAGATTACATAAAAATCACAAATACATTTTAGGAGTTTTTATTATATGCCAAAGCTCCGTTACCTAGGTAACCCGATTTTTAGTAAATACTGAACTACGGGCCACAATGTAAGTGATCTGTGGTTTTTAAAACATGATAAAAAATCATTAAAAATTGTAGTAAATTGGCAAAGGTATTACCACGACACATTAGTGGTCTAACATTTTGCAGGTCATTACTACTTTTAGGTTTTCATACGAGAAAGTCAATAAAGTTACTCTGTGCATAATACATACAAGAAGACGAAATGGATTAAATTTCAAAGCTATTTTTGTAATGTAGCACTTTTTTATAACGTGCGAACCTTCTAAAACTTGCATCAATTGCAATAATACGTACTTTTGCACAACCGGGTTTGCAGCACAAAGCTCTAATAAATTGCTCAAATATTAACATAGTGTTAGAAAGTAAATTTCACAAGTACAAAAAATGATTACCTGGTAGAATTATGAAGTTATAAGTTGAAGTACTGAGGTTGTTACATTGTCCATATTAACAGCTTCATCAAAGTCGAAAGATATTGAAATATTTATCCGTAATATTCTTTTACAATGCAAATAAAACATGCATATTTTTAGTTTATATTTTACAACTTACAAATGTATAAATATTTTGATTTTAGCTTGGAAGAATATAGCTTATAATTTGAAAAGTAGTCAAGACTGAAGTTATTTGTGTCAGTCGGTGAAATTGCTTTGTTAGTTTTCCGACTAGAAATTCTTTGATTGCTGCAACAAAATACCACAGTTAACTCGTCGTGGTCAGTTGCAAGTCTTCCAGTAATGGCAGTACATTGTCATATAAAGTAGGGTCAATTATATATGCTTTACAATCTTGACGGTCTTACCGTGCAGGGTGCTGCGAAAACGCAAAGAACTATGACTTTGAACTTATATTCGGATGCAAAAACGGTTTGGTCAAGAAATTCCCGCAATTAAATAATTGAAGCAGTACACACAAATGCTATAATTTGTTTGGACTCTTATATTAATGTAAATTTTTGTGGTTTCTAAATATAGGAAAAAATTGTGGAAAATAAAAATAGTAAAACGCCGTATCAAGGCCGCTGCAGTGTGCTATTTACGTTACTGTATTGGTACATTTGGTTTAGTTTTCACGGCCTGATAAAAACTAAATATGCTTAAAATCCTATGGCTTAGACAAGAAGCCATTTTACATCATTTTCATAATTATCTGCGTTTTTAAACCTCATGGCGCAAGACTTAATCTGTCATAATGTAAACGAAGATTTATTTGAAAAATGTATCTAACATACTACATTATTTATTTGTACCAGTCATAGTAACAATTTGGAACAAATGTACGTTTCGGATTTGTTCCCATAAACATATGAGCCCTGTTGCTAACTCAATGACGTTTCGTCACAAAACGTTTTTGATCATTTACACTAGCACTAAATTTTCCGTATTATGACTTATAATTCTTAGAAACCGGATTCAATTTATAAAATGTAAAGTAAAATATAATCTAGTGCCCTGCTAGTGTTCTGCATTAATGAGAGGATTCTACTGACTAACTCTACTCACTGAACTGCTAGCTTGCTGTTATATTATGTCGCTTACCATACTGTGTACAAAAAAGTGTAGTGAGGTTCCTTGTAGTGTTTTAAGTCATATGGTTGCTAACTAGTGTAATATGGTGCTTGGCGAAAGTGCTTGAGGCTAGAATCAAACGTTATGGGTAGATGTATTTTAAGGTTACCAAATATGCAAGCAAGTCGGTTAAACAGCAAATTCCATCATTGTATTTAGTATTGGCAGAGTTTGAAGTCAGGGAAAGGGAAAAATTAGTTTTATAAAAAAATCGCTTGTATGCATTTTGGGAGTTTTGAAGCTTCTTATAACATACCCTCTCTGAGAATATCAGGGGCTGAAGGCTGCTGCTGAAAATGGTTTTGTTTTCTCTCTAGTTCCAGCTTCTGAAGTTATTATTGCAAAAATTATGCTAAACAATGCTGAAATGACGGCACTATTACTCTATTGAGATAAACTAACAATTATGTTTTAGGATTTTGTTAACTTCATTACTACGCTTAACATGTCCAGTCAAGAATACATGATTTCTCATGTTAGGCTGAGTATTTTACCAGCATAATCAGAACTGCTAAAGTTTTCTGTAAGCTGATATAACGCAGATGTAGTCTTGATTGCGCTAGTAAATTGTAAGTATATATTATTTACTCAATAAAGGTGTTGGTGTTACTTAATAATTTTGCCATCGTTTTTGGTGGTGGGAGTAATTTAGGTTGTGTAGCCACGTTGTACAATCAAAACTTGCTTCCATGAAAACACTTAGGTAGTTGATCACATTGTTCTTGGGTGTGTTTGGAACCAAATTTTTTTAGGGGAATTTGACTACGAGTTTTTGAAATCTTGCGGCTCCAAACGAGTATGGAAGGTAAACATTTGACTTGAAGAAACTACACTTGGACATTTTCATAAACGCGTAGTTTACATACGTAGAGAATCAGGTTGTCAAGTCAAGATTTAAACATCTATTTTAAAATGAAATTAAGTAGAGGTGAAGTACGTTGATGTCTCTGACTAGCATCCTGTTATTTACTGCGTACCACGCAATTGCGTTTTTTTATACCTGTATAAAGAAAGCGAAGGTATTTTTAAAAACATTAGGTTTGTTATGACTACTGGAGAATGTCTCCAGTTTAGTGTGATTCCAAGTAAATTTGGACCCCATGTATACTTTCAAAAACTCAGCATGTTCTCACAAAATTAGCCTAAAAACTTATGGAAGAATACTGGAGCCACAGGGATAATTGAAAAGTTTCCCTTTATATTTTTAATCAAATAGCTCGAGTTTGTATTCCAATCTTTTCTAAATTGCTAGTTTACACAACCAATTTTTAAAAACTTCTGTGTTGCAACTTGCAACCCTCACGTACAAGAGTCGGTTTTAAGTTTAAGGTAAAACTTAATTCAATATTGTTTAAAAATATTTCAGACCTTGAGTACTTTGATACAGTTTGTCACTTAGAAGCGTACAAGCGTTTGAATTGAATAAATATATGATATTGACTCCGTAGGGTCGTTACCCAAAACGTTTTCTTTCTGGTCCTCAATTATGGCAGGAAATCGTTGCAAGATATAAGCGACCAATATTACCAAAAAAACGATAAAATGTTTTAGACGCTCTCGAATTTTGGGTTA
This sequence comes from Entomobrya proxima, assembly GCA_029691765.1. NCBI lineage: Eukaryota > Metazoa > Arthropoda > Collembola > Entomobryomorpha > Entomobryidae > Entomobrya > Entomobrya proxima. Next base: position 55,197,721 of record CM056169.1, read on the forward strand.
CTGTATTTTGCTTTATCCCAATTAAAGCCACAATTTCTATTCATAGTTGTCATTTTGGCTTACAGATATATGCAAAATATATGAAAACCCAGTTAAAGTAAGCATTTAACCTGAAATGTGGAATTATTATACATGATTAGCATATGTTAGTGTGTGCACAATTAAGTTTTTAACTGTTTACAACTTACCGTATACTTTAACAGAAATATAATCTATTTCTAACGTATAAGTTCTGATAGTATCCCTTGCAGTACGTTTACACGAAAGTTCCTTGAGGTGCTAAGTAGCGTATAAATTCACTCTATTATCTCTCAATTCACTCAAGTACTACTCATAGGTATGCAGCAGTATGCTTACCACAATTTGTATGTGAATGTTTAATAACTAGCGTGGTAAAAGCTTACATATTATACCGAAAACTGTACATTAGGTTTTTACACATTTATGATTTTAATTCTGCTACAGCATTTGTTTTTAAAACTCCAGAAAATTTCTCGTAGTCCTCAAGAATAAATAGTATTTTATTTGTTTTTGGAAAGCGCATTTGGTGTTTGGAATTGGGACTATCATAACTTGTATTAGCTGATGTGAATTAATATTACTTTTCCGTTTGCAAGCGTATCTTGTAGTCATCATGCAATCAAATTTTATTCAACTTACAATTTAAAAAAGTGTCCTGGACAAAGATGCTGCTGAAACCAGTTTCTTGGCTGATGTTGAAGATTTTACATTTGTATTGGATTTTTACTGGTTCGTTAAAAACAAAGTTTAGTATACTTACATATGTATGTCATGTTGTATCATCTGAGACTCACTTTTCTTAATTTTATAGTCAATTATGTTTTGATGCATCTAAGCCCGATATTAGTTTGAGTAGCTAAGACAGTTAAGTTAATTAAAAATAAAGTGTATGAAGCGTAGCAAAACGTAATAGGTGTAAATACTACTTTTATTTTGCATCAAAATTTATTGTCAGTAAAGATTTGTTTTCAAAAACGTTTAAACTGTTTTTGAAAAAACTCTATTTGTTGCTATGGAGTTGAAGCTACTTTTGACATAATTTACTAAAGCTTCAATAAGAAACCTCTCCAACTGTCGTAAAATCATACAAAATGCGGATAGCAAGTCCGTAGTAATAGTGCCTGTTTATGTACCTGATTAGCAAAATTGTTAGCCTCTACTTAGCAATTTACCTGGCTTAAGATTAGTGTAGAAAATATCTGAAATATTTTTGTGCTTACAGTTTCTATTGCTAGAATGATGATCTTCTATTCTGGTTTCATTACTCTGGTATGCGTCTGGAGCATTGTGACTAAACAACGTAAAGAACTATTTTACATTTTAGTGAATTTAACTATAAATGTCGCTGAAGTATTTCTCATCGCGTTTATGTTGTGCGTGGCACTAAAGAAACTACAGCAAAATCCTGAAATATAAACAAGTTTCTTCTGTACGTTTTCATTCTTCTTCCATTTGTTCATAAGTCAAGAAAGGAAACGAATTATTGAATGTACCCATGCAGATACTTCGTATACAAAATATATTGCATAAAGTATATCCACTTTGTATGGGCAGGTTCAACCTGGAAATATTTCGAAAAAATGATACTGGAGAAAAGCTGCAACCCTGCAAAAATTGTGTCACCTTTATAGTTTCTGGTTAAACACTCTTTTCTATTTTCGGTTTCCACGGTTACGTTTAGCTTGGTTTGTCCAAATCCATAATTTATTGGTTTGAAATGAATAGTAGGTATATTAAAGTACATCTAGAATATTTTACAGTACGAATAAGTTTGTTGTCAATGTCTAGCTGATAGGGTAAAGTAACTAATCGTAAATTGATTCATGAGCCCCTTAATGTGATTGTATGATTATCACATAATACTGTTGCCTTGTCACGTACAAAGTTTCATACTTACTCATGTTTATTAATAAAGTTCTTTTCTTCTTATCACTTGCTTCAAGTAGGAAGCCTTCATATTATGTCATGTTTCAGGTGCGTACGTGTCTAGTACATAAAATATGAGAGGTCTGTTTAAAAAAGCTGTGTAACTTTGAGATTTTGATCTTAAGTGACAATGATAACAAAAACCAAGTAAAAACTGAATTTCCTGCACATTTTTAGTATCGAAAAATCTTATAATAGAAAACTTATTGAAGAGCATTACTCCAGTCGTATTTATTAAAAACAATCTTTATGTACCTGAGTCCAGTAGTACAATAAACTGTCAAACCATTTTTGAAATCCGAAAAAGGAATTTTCTGTAACAGAACCAATATCAGAGGTCTGCCGATCTTCTTAACAAGAACTAAAGGTATGATAAATCATACTGGTTGACATGCAGTTTTTCTTTGTACGTACTATATGTATGTAATATTTTGCTTTTCTATACAAACTGTTTAGGAGGCATACACCCAAAATATCATCACAGTGCCGGCTATTTTTTATGTAAAAAGGTTTTCGTTATAAAAAGCGTGCTTTAAACACTTCAACAACTGTATGTCTTTGTAACAAATTATGAATATAAAGCATCAAGGTTATTATTTCAAACAACGTAGTTAGAAACAAAATATGAAAAAATAATGAGTTACAAAAATTTTGAAACGTGCTACACAGGAGCCTTTTACTCACCCTAAGTCAAAACATGGGTTACGTTAAGGGTTCCTTTCTGTCTACAATAATTTTGTTGACGATGGCTCACAGTTTGGATGCCAAAACGTTAACAATAAAAACCGCTTGAAAGTCAAAACATGTCCTCCAAACTCATTCATTTTAACAAGGGTTACTTTCACTAAATTTTTTTTGCAGCTACAGCGATTTAAAATTTGTGCAAAACCATAGGTGTTGAAAGTGCACTGTAGTCTTCGCAAAATTTATTTTTTCTGAATTTTTTTGTTTTGGTCACAAACAAAATTTTATTTGCATTGGGAACTAAACCCAAACCAAAAAAATCTGATGATTTCCTGATTTTTATTGCACTTTCAAAACCCGGATGTTTTTCCTGAAATTCATTGAAAAGGGTGTAATTATAAGGCATTTTGCACATATAGTTGTTGCCGCCTTTGCGTGGTGCTAGACATGACAAACGTTTGATGCATTTGTTTATGTCCTGATTTAAAAAGACCTGGGATGCTTCCAATTTAGAAAGCTTATCTGTTTCCAAAGCCACATTGCCCAGGAGTCAATCTTTCAGAATGTAAACAAGTATATTTGAATTTGGTTTCGAATGTCTTCTAGTGCCAAGTTACAATGACACCATAGACAAATTTAAGTTCCCTTGCACACAAATACTGATTATAATTCAATTGACTGGTCCTTACAACTTCGCTGTCCGCAAGGAAGTGGCATAGATGGGATAAATTTGGTAAAACGAATATATGACAGTAGCGACAACTTGATTGAATGTACCAGCAATAAGCTGCCCCCACACTCCGATAAACGCAGCTGTTTCTTTATATCAACCATGCCCTTGGTGGTTGATTTTTACAACACCCTGCAGAACCAAACCCTCATGGTATCTTTCAACCTCAAACACTATGTAATTTGGACATCAAACAAATTAATAAACCTTGGCCAAATACTACTCGCCATTGAGCCATGGCGGCTTCTATGTACTACTCTGAGCTATGAAAGTATGGGAGTAAAACTTATGTTCGTATTCTAAGTATTAGCTCGTTATCGTTAATATACTAAACGGCAAAATTCTAGAGAGAATGAAAATCTAACAAATAATGCTATTTAAGGATCCTATGAGGCTTGCAGCTATTAAGCGTTGCTTTCAAAGTACAACACATACCAAGTTAATGACCTTCACTCAACTGTTGATGATGTTGATATTTTGCTTTGTGCTATTACAAGTGTTTCCAGCGTTAACTTCTTTTTAGTTAGAGTACTTTTGTTATGGATCAAAACTTACAAACAAATTTAGGCAACGCTCGCAATGTAACGCAATTCATCTTATAATGAAACTTTGAAATATTTTAGCACACGCAACAGGTGTCCGTGCAGGTGGCATGTTTTTTATGCATCTACACACGACCAAACAAACATCCAATGATGTAATTTGGAAGAATGTAAAATGTAATACAACGCTTGTGTAAATAATATTTAATTTTCCCATATTTTAGTAGTGAGTACGCTAAAAAAGTTGTTTTTAAATTTTTTTCAAGCATTCCTATGACTCTTTTCTGTGTTACTTAAGCCGATAAGCACCAGCTAAACAGGTCAAATCTCTTGTAGTAGTAGTATTGTAAAGAATAAGAATTTCATCTACAAAATTGCTGCAGAAATTGCATCATTTTAACCAGAAGGTATTTACAACTTGAGCAATTCTACAGTTTACTGATTAGTGTATTAATATATTACCTGAAGTGTTTTGTGTACACTATATTTTTATGTATTGACTCTAAAAGAAGTAAACTAGTCTACCGTCTCTGCAATGTTTCCAATAAATTTGAATCTTCTAAAAAATGTCAAAAATGGAACTTCGAAGCTACACATCTATAAAGACGTGTCTCCTTAACGAGGCATTTCCAATCCTTCAGCAAACAAAAAATATCGTTTGCGCAACCACAAAAACCTATGGTGAATTAAGACGTTTCGGAGTCTGTTTTATGTTTCGCATTGCCCCAAGTCGGCTTTCATTGAGGCGGTCAGAAACTATAGTTTTGTTCTGGGAACTCACTGACGCGACAAAAATGAATCCTGTGTTAAATCAAAGGATAGTTTAACCAAGAAATATGCTTGAATGTAAAAGCATATTAATGTAACTAATTTACCGTCATAGGAGATTTTCTGAAAAAATCAAAGTCCACAGAAGGACCCGAAAATCCCCCGGCGGAGATTGAAGAGTGTAAAATACTTGCGTATCTCTGTTTGTTGTTGCATAGATTTCAATCATTGTTTCATGGAATGGATCCAACTTCACATTGTTGAAATCTGGAAAGGCTAATGCCAATTAGGTCAATCTCTCTTCGAGTTTTTGTAGGTATGCCTGTTGACGTCCTAGATTTGTGTTTCAAACAGCAAGCTTAAACCCTTTATCCGTTTCTTGGGGACGATCTTCTGCAACGCCATACCTCTTAAACGCTAACTTCTGTCGGCCAAACAGTCGACAGGGCTGAAACAATCAATGAGATTAATATATTTTACATTATGTAAGCAAGTGTAACATGACAAACTAATAAAATCAAATTGTAAAACTTACGTTTTAAAAGCCTTGTTTGATGATGGTTTTTGTGAATTGATGTTTGGCAATGAAATTGAAATTGAAATTGCGTTTGGGTTAGCAAAATGAGATTCCCGAGGCAATTGCGGTTTCTGAATTTTTGTAGGCTCAGGTATTTGCGGCTTTAGTTTTTCAGTTTGCTACAGAACATATATAAAAAAACTACAAAAGTTAATCACATTATGAATTTTAAAAAATCATTCGCATAACACATATTTGCAATATTACTTGACGTGTTATTTGGCAGTTCTTCTGTTGTCATTCTGCTGCTTTCCTGGGTTTTTTTCTTTAGAATTGCTTCCTGCAGGCTTGCTGCTTGAACTTGGCTGTTATAGAAACCAAAATATCAGTGTCTCTGATTTTTTTATACTCTAACTAAGCTGCTTCTGTGTCTTTGTAGTCATATTACTTGCACACATACCAGATTTTGTTGACGTAGTTCACTGGATTGCCCAGCAGCACAGACTAGAAATGGATCATATTTTTTTCTAAAATATAATGAAAGTGTGGTATACAAACGAGCGAATCTTTCGTATAGAGAAAAATAAGCAGAGAACTAACAGAGAATGTGTTTGTATAGCATTTGAAAGAAAGCATTGTGGTTTGAAGTCCAGGTAAATAAAACATTGGTTCTTCTCCAGGATAAGCGACATTAAAGTGCACATCCAGTACTTTTTTCTGCCGGCTTTACACAAAGCACGTGTCACACGCTTTATGAATGCACACTTATGTTTGCTTTGCTCTACGGCTGCATTCTGCAAATTCTCCAATGAGCAAGTTTCTTTCAAATTTTCAATTTCTTTTCGCAATTCAGAAACTTTAAATAGTCATAAGCAAAAGAATATTTTACACCACAGCCAACACCCAGATTAACCCGAAAATAGTCAAGTCAACATAAATAGACACATATGCAAAACGTTTTATACCGTGCTTTAGTTAAGGCTCGCGTACCGAACTTTCGCCATTCGCTGTTTGTATTTGATGTGTATACTTACCAGGTCGTTTTGTGCTGCCAAAACTACCATTACCCCACAACGGCAAACAACTTTTCCAAGTTAGTACGATAACTATAAAACACCCAGAAACAAAACCTAAGGTTTCTCATTTTGCACCATTTACTGTGTCAAATTTGAACCACGTCAAACCATTTTGCATAAGAACTTGAAAGTATGAGTACATAAAATTGAAATACGTACACGGGAAGCTACGTCCGACGTAGTACGTCGTGATTCATATTTTGCAAGGGTTTCGTTGTGTATTCATGCGTTGAGGAACGAAGTGTAATACAGGCGTATTACATATTATGAAAGCTACACTAATATTCTTCATCAGAGTACTTATCCTAAGCAAAAAAATACTGCTACATAATGCACGGATTACTTTATAAGAACCTAAGATCTACAAAGCGGAAATTCGGTTAAATCATGATGTGGAATCTTGTGGATTTAAAAGGGATAATGGCATTATCATAATGCTACAAATTTGGGTACAACTACAATGAAAAACAACATGAGTTCATGAGTAGAAACGGCACACTTTTATAAGAATGCATAGCGTGCATGCATTTGTAAAAGAATGTGTAAAATGTATGCCTAAAACCTCTCTGGATACTGTCTAACATGTATAATTAGTGCTTCATTCTAAGATTATATTAATATAACTTCCAATTTGTGCTTCATCGTTTACGCAGCATTGCTCACACTGTAGACTATGTTTACTAGACTTCATAGTAGGCTTGCATATAAACAAAATGACCACGTAATCAATGACAGAAATAAACAGGGCTTGAAACTAACTGTATAATACGTTTTACCTCTAGATTACGTGGTTAATTACAATCCAGCTTTTGTAGTTTCATTGAATGATATTACGTATGAAGATTGTTTACGCTAAAACTGGAGTTTTATACAAGCAAGGAAAAAGGTTCTTTTTAAAAAAACCTTGAGCTGCAAAACAAATATACACTTTGTAGGTTAGTTTGAATTTTACATTAAAAGACATATATATAGTACGGGCAGACACACACATTTACATATTAATTTTATAACTTGTTGCAAGCGTTACACATTGTACGCTAAAGCTTCTCATATATCATGTTGATTTCAGTGAATCTAGGCATTATGCACTGTGTTACTCAATGTAAATATGAGACATGTAAGTTGGGTTTTGAGAGAATTTATGAAAACAGCGTGCACCTGATGACATATGTACAAAAAAAATAAGGTCAGGTCTACATGACAATACATTGCTGCTTTGGAAATTTTCGACCTGCTTTAACAGGTAAAAGTTTTAATTTTTACATCGTCAGCGACAGCCATGAAATATAAAGAGTGCGCAGATTTGTGTAATCGAAGTAAGAATTGTAAAATTGTGAATGATTCCTTATGCATTCAAGTGCTCAGAGATGAGGTGACAAGATTGGTTGACAATAAAAATAAATTATTGGGAACCACAAAAAGTTTGTACATCTTATGGATACAACATATGTGTTACACGTGTTGTGCTATACGATAAAGACCACGTGGGCGTACAAATATAAGACAATTAATCGACAAAAAACGTAAGCTTGCAGTTAACAAAAGCTTTACCTTATTAGATCATTTTGATTTATTTTGTTGCATATAAAACTTGCGCAGCATACATTGATTAGTTACAATAAAACAAGCCTTCAGTACCAGGTTTTGTAACCGTTAAAATTAATACACCTGTAGTTTTATTCAACAATGTGTATTGCTTGCTATAATATTAAGGTATTAGACCTAAAGTTAGTGGAGTTTAGAGTTTGTCAACAAATCCTAAACCAGTTTGTTAATTTAAAAAAACTTTTAGCATTAATGCCTAAAAATGTACAAAGTCAATAATCGTGTGTAAATCCGCGCTTACACGGAAATACCGAATACAAAAACACAATTAAAATAACTCACTGGATTGAAATCGCAGTTGTGTGGCACAATTAAAAAGCCAAAATAGTGAAATAATCTAACAAATTTGAGAAAATCAAATATAATATTATATTAGGTATAATAAGAATATAGAATAATAAAGTAATGCTGTAGTATGATAGCACAAAATTCCTCCTCAACAAATTTATATCAACCGTTAACATTTTTTACCAATAACAACATATTTACTTTACAACAATGCTTTGCCAAGAATTTTCTAGAAACAATTAGATAACATGAAAACTGTAATATTTTTGTGAATGTGTGATTAACATTGCTAAACATAAACTTATAACTGAAATGTAAAGATGAGTATGATAAAGGAATACCGGAAAAACTATTTACCGGTTTAGATCATCATTAATGGTGTTTTATTTAGAGTGCATTAGCTCCACCTCAACAATTTTATCAAACGTGAACTAGTTTCAAGTTAAGGATAGCAATGAAGTTACAATTTTACTACGCGTACTGTAATCCTCTATATATAACAGCAGTTTGCTAAAATCAGAGTAATGGTTCAATTTTTAAAAGTAGAATTCTCGTTTTAGTGAAATTAATACTTAACGTAAATATGTACTACGAACGTTCAAGGTAACACCATGTATATAACCATAATGCAATTTTATTACCTTAAACGTCCTCTTTTTGTTTCCACTGTCTGGTATACAGGAGTGCACGTCTGTAGCAAATTACTAGACACTTGTTTTGTATCTATTATTGGTATTCTGAAACCAAAAATAAACCGTACCTATTATGTGTTACGTACGTAAAATCTATAGTTACGGTATTATGTATGATACTCCCAGTGTGATGTGCGGGAATATGTTATGCTGTATGTATTGAGTACTTCCTTATATACTACTTTACAAAATATGTGCATCTAAAAGATTGCACGTAATCGTTAATGTACTTCTAATAGATATCGTTTTGACTATTATATTTATTTAGTGTGACCTTGATATAGGGTACGCATGCTACGAAAGTTCTTACACGTTTGCAAGCTACACCAATTTTTACACGTACACGCAATGTACGCATGTGCGAACACGTACGCACAATACGTGCATATTGTACTAGTGTGACGGATGTGCAATAGCATCATCAAAATTAACCCTACACTAAGTTGTTAATCAGTAAAAATGGATATATAAGATTTACCAAATTATTTATTGTTAGTGAATAAAAGTTGATAGTTGACGTTGATGTTCCCTCTATCAACGTTAGTATGATAATATATTATATTCTGTTGGAATTATATTCTAGTGAAAAAACTAACCTGATTTTTTGAAATAGTAAAAATCGTTAAAAATTAAAGTAAATATAAAGATAAATTACCTTACAAATTGTTGATGACGTAAATGTGACATGCAATCGACGTTGAGCACACACGTCATTCCCACCCCAAAAAAAAAGTCTGTACCAACGTGTCCATAAACTGAACGTATAATGAAAAATATAAAGAAGCTACTAAAAAGGGAAAAGAAATGATTGGGATTCTATCTAACAGAAAGCGCTGCAGTAGTCGCTGTCGATGCAAAAACTGAGTCGTTGGTCTGTGTGAAGGAGTTGGAGATGACGGACAAGGATGATGATGATGAATAAGCAAATCGCATGACAGATGGTGGTGAAGCGAGAGTGTACTCCGCAATCATGGTGTCACGGCGTGGAATTGGCGGCGTGGAGCCGCTTTCCACGGAAGCGGTTGACTGAGCCCGTAATGGGAGCCATGGTGATGTCTGTGATGGTAGCTGTATTTGGGTTGGTAGCTGTGCCATTTTATTCTGCATCATTGTTATTTTCAGGCTTAATGGGTGGTTCCAAATCCAGTGCATGAATGGGTTCCTCTGCTGCTGTCATTCCAAAGCCAGCAGTTGGATCGTAGCATGGGGTAAATTCCATTAGACATAGGTAAGCAGTAGTGCGACTAGTGTGGTCCGCCACATAAGTTGAACTGAATATGTCACTATGTACAGAGTGCATAGGCCAGGGTTGCATTTGTCTAAGTACGTTGACTTTTAATGAAGTCAACCATAGATAATATGCTAGTTCCTGTCGTCATTTTGCTCGCATGTCATTTTGCGCATTCCAAAACCATTCTGGGTTTCCAATTTTCTCACTATATTGGCGATGGTTTTATGTGAGCATGTGATAGTTTCTGCCATATTGTAGTGTCACACTTTCAACAGCACTAGTTTAAATTGTGTTTTCAAAATTTATTATAGTCTGTTTTTCTGCGATGTTGTAAGAAAGTTTATCTTGTCACTCTGTTGTTACGGGTTTGCAATCACGTTTGGAACTAATCACTTAAAATTGTTTATTTGAACGAACGCTTTGAATGTTTTTGTTTTTCAGTTAGCACACTGTAAGGCAAAACTTCTGTCTGGTGTAAGGCAAGACCAATAGCTTGTTGGTGTGTATACAAATAGTATTGTGACGGATGTGCAATAGCACCATCACATTATACATAGAAAAAAAACAAGACATATATATGTAACGTCATGCTCATTTGGCCGCTAGTCAGTGGACAATTCTCTCACAAAATCGTTACAAGTACCATGATTAGTAAATTCGCATTTTTATAGAATTAAATTAGCGAGTGAGTACGTTAACGAACAAAAGTTGCTAATAAATAGTGCATTAACACTAACTATGGTACCTGTGATTTTTGAAATTGTGCACTAAAGCTTTCCACTTCGGTCGTGAATTAATGTTAATGAATGATGGGTTACTCAACATGTATTATATTAAAGGTCTGATTTTCATACAAACCTAAAGAAAATTTCACAAATTTCCACTGTCACTTAATGACTCACTTAGGACGTTCACGGTGTTGTAATTTTGATTCACCATGGTGTGTTTAATCTATAAATACTACTGCCTAATGGATCAGACACGATCCAACAATTACAACAAATTTTTTTCAATGCCTTTCTGTCTAAATTTTACAAACTGATTATTAAGCCATTGTTTTATAATCATAACAAAGCGGGAATCAGCTCAATACTGTTACTAGCAATAATAGCGGCGACTTCAATACTTTATCGTAATAACATCATATTTCATAGTACAATTAAAAAATTAAAATTTTGTGAGCATTTTCAATAAACCGGCTTAATGCAGTGCAATTATTACTGAACTCCTTAAATTTGTTGTACCAGTTATGCTGGCTTCTCGTCGTTTTTCTTCATTGCTTCACCTATAAATAGGCAGCAAGAAAACGGTAGATGTAATAACACTACACTGTTTTCAACTTTGTAGCATAACTCGGTATATTGGATGCCTCTTCAGAACATTAATAAACAATACTGAAATACGATTTAGAATTAAAATACACGTACAACTGTTTAAACATAAAGTACAATAATAAAATAAAGCACTCTATTTAAATAAATCAAGTAATTTGACTTGATCCAATAATCTCGAATCAATTTTATGTAAACCGATAGCTTTTATGATTTCCATAAGTTTTGCATGATCGAAAATTTTAAGCTGTAGTTGATCCACAATATGTTTTGCCAAGAATATAAGGAATCTTCTACTTTTCTTGATGTGCCTCACACTCACAACTTGCTAAAGTAGAAAGGGATACACGATGCAAAAGCTCATACCAAAAAAATATACGTAACATGCAACGGTATGAATACAAAAACGTAGAAAACACTGTTTCTAAAACGAATATAATGTTTTTCTGTTTGGTTTTAGGCGAGTAAAGGTAAATTTTTGAAGGGGGAATTACTGACCGAATAACCACACAAAGATAACCAAAGTATACATAGGTGCGTTTTGTATGTTTATTTTAAGACATATGTGACGAATTATGAAGTTGAAGCAAATGTTGCAATTTTCGGAAGTGCTACGTTCGACTGGTTTAGTTATTTGGTCTAGTAAAAGTGGTAAGGTTATTAGAAAACTTTTACACAATTGTCAATACACACACATAATTGTACGGGAATCAATGTTTAGACAATGTAAACTTTAAATATTATCGTTTTTTGTAGTAATTAGGTAAATGTGCAATCTTGGAAATGTTGCTGTTGACTAATCAAAATTAGCAGTTTTTATCATTTTGAAATAAACAGTAATAATATAACAATATTTTGATAAACTAAATTGTTCTATTTAAACTTGTTTAACATTTCCATCTGCACTACATTTATGAATTATTGCATTTGGTTTTATTGTGAATCGAACAAATGGTACGTTTAATGTTTTATGTTAACACCTGTTGATATATTTTGAACTAATTACAAATAAAACTAAACGATTGTAATAATTACAGACTTTTTAAATCTTGTATTTGTTTGTTTGTTGTACTTGAATTTGCATGAAAATCATTATTCAAATTTGGAAGCACATACCAAGCTACCAGGCAAATAGCAAACTGTTTGTATTACACAAATTACAATGCCAAAGCAGATTCCGGAAATGCTCGTTTTACCACACATGGAATGACGGAAATCAATAAAATCTGCTGTTGATATTTCTACTTAAAGCAAATATTACGCGCAGGTGACGTATCACAATTTATCACGGTAAGCTAACTGGTCAAAAAGTTTCTGGATTCTTTTTATGCACATAAATAATGCTGCTTTAGCACAGAAGATTTTCATCTGTAATTAGCATTTTCAGAACAAGTCAATGCCGGCACACAGAGCATAAATTACCCATTCAGCCACATTATGAATAAGTTGTTAAGTTGACAAATAAGTAAGTGCTTTGTCCATGACAAAACAAGAACAAAGGCCACCAAAACCGTTTTTATTTTTATATAATTCTCCCACACTATTTTCAGTTTTACGCATTTATAGAAAAAAACCAAAAGCCTATGCCAACGTGGAACTATTAATGCAGTAAAGTTTTCCCAAGAATGCATGAAATTATGCTCCTCTAATCATATTTCTAAAAACGGGAAAACGTAAATGACTAATAATTTAATATCTAATTTTTACACATCTCCGGGTCGTTTTTAGCAATTTTTTTCTACAACTATTATTGTTTTATGCATTTAAAAAATTACTGCATACAAGTCAACAACAAAAATCGAAACAAATGAGCAATCATGTACATTTGTTTTATTGGGGGTAAACACGACGGGGTAAATGAGTTTTGCTACGAATAATGTTCACACATCAAGTATTATGCAATGTTAAGGTTGGAAAATATCAAAAAATGGTACCATTATAATATTCCCCAAAAAATTTAAACCGAGAGCCAGTAAGTTTGTAGTACATTTTATTGGTACATGCAGCAATATTTGACACAAAAAAATCTCTGTTTTATGAGCTACAACATAAGAAACCATACAAAATATTTTTACATTCGTGCATTTAGTTTCCCATATAAAATGTTTTTAATAGTTGGCTTTGGTTGCCGATCGCATAATAGTTTTTCGGAAAAAGCAAATAAATAAATAGAAATTTGTAGGTTAGATATTTTACACAGATTCAAAGTGGCGTGGAACATGAAGAAAAATGGTCCTTTTTCTGTTTTCGTAATATGTGTGAAGTTGACTTTAAAATAATACAAATGAGCAGCATCCTTCACCCGTATAAGGAATAAAAATACCAGGGCTCTGTTTCACATGCAGCTTGAAAACAACAACATCAAGTGCTTGACTTTTCCATCACTGATTCCGTGCTCGAATAAATGAACGAAGTTTTTGTTCAGCATTTTTTTCTTAAGTCAGATGACTTCACTTTACCTACGAAAATAAAGATGCTCGATGGGGAACTGGGAACAAAAGTCTGGTGACTCAACCATTGTATCGACCATATAATTTCAAGAAAGACAAACGTATGTCTGCTTGGAAATTTCGTATTGCAATGTTGTGTCTGCAATGCTAACTTTGAAACATTTTTCCTTATACAGTGTTAAAAAACTTTTTCTGAGCTGCAATAATATTGATAGCATATACACGAATTTACCAAACCCTCATTTTTTTAACCATTCCAGTATCGTTGTGCTGCTGGCATTCTAGCAGTGCTTTCATGTGTGTAGTGGCTCTGGCTCTGGAGAGCTACGCATAGGCACAACGAAGGAAACTGTGAAGCAGCTTGAGACGTGCGGCAGAATTAGCAGAAACGAGTTGGGCTTCAGTCGGTTTCAAGAGCTCGCACCAAACACTTCTTCTGCAGCTGATGGCAAACAGAGCATTTTAACGAGGAAATTTTTGAAAGATCACTAGCCCATAATCATAATGGTAACGTAGAATTTCTTAAACGCATACAAACTAATTTACGTTTCAGTGCAGAGATTGAGCTAATGATACTTGTGCCGTTAGACAAATAGTTTATGAACTAATAAACCAATTTATCGCAATTTTTAATTAGTTAAGCTTCCAAGTGAGATTTTTAAAATACTTCACAAGTATTACTTCTTTTCGTAAATTCAGCAATTTTTAGAGAACATAATTTCTTTTAAAACTACACGACTTTAAATTGTGGCTCTAATGAAAAAATATTATTGTAAAACCTGTGAATTTATTAGGACAACCGAAGTATCTAAAAGTGGCGGAGTACTACTAACACTTTGGAAAATTTGCAAATGGTGACACAAGTGAAATTTATGTGGTGTTTAGCGGTCGCTAACAGTTTTTGGGAGCCCCTTTTTGTGGATCTGTATTCAGGTAAATTTCATTTTTTTGTTTTTACACTACGTTTTGGTTCCAAGCTTGACACTCAATTTTTTGAATTAGAAAGGTTGTATCATGTAGAGAAACAAAAAAACAGTAGCACGAAAATGTACCTGTATTTCATTAAAGGGCAAATTGATTATGATTTTGTTCGATAGTTGAATCATTTTATTGAACTCAAGCTGTCGTCAACTAGCAGTTACTTGCGTCGAAGGAATTTCCAAAAGTATGTTAATTGTATTTTTGTTCTCACCTTACCCCAACCACTACATCATTGCAATAAATGACACGTATCGAAACCTGCAATATTCTATAAGTTTAAACGAAGCATATACTAAAGCACGCTTTGCAGCATTTCTTTTTTCCAACCTAACTGCTGAATCATGGATTAATCAGAAAATGCTTTAAAAATCAGATTGTTATTTTAAACCTATAAACATAGAAAGTAAGGCTCTTTCGCAACTAGCGGTCGTTATTCCATAGAATAGATCATTAGAAAACAAATACGGTACAGAGCATACTTATTAAAATGAAACCACTTGAAAATATTCAAAGAATTAAATAAAAATTTCATTTTGTAGCAGATTATTTTCACTTAGGAGAAAAACATGTATAAGTATAACTTTTAAAAAGCATTCAAATGAAATATATTATAAAATGGTTTGTCCTAATACGTTTCTTCGGAGCGAGTGAAAAAGGGTAAAGTAGTACAGTATACCAAACCTTTAACATCCTTCCTTGTCTGTCCAGAAATTAAAGTATCAAGTAAGACATTTTATAATTGTTCAGTAACTAATGATATTTTATTCTAGCTTTAGATTGTGCTTTGACTGTTTTTTCTTAAATTGATAACAAACTTTTTTTTCAAATAAGTACTGAAACTTTACTATTTTTTTGGTATGTAATACCCAAGAATTTCCAGAATTCGAGTACCGCATTATTTTTACCTTGCTCAGCCACTACTAAATTTGTATGAAGATTACACATGGCTTGTAGATATCCTCATTATGATTGAATTTGTTCTTCAGGTTTTAAAAGTGCAAAAGAAGCTGCTCATTTTAAAGGTATATTCTCCCGCTGGAAGTGCTGGAAGCCGCGTCTATCACCTAGTAGGGTGCACACAAATAGGTAAGATATTTTACTTGTTTCAAAGGTATATAATAACTTACAAATTCATCAATTTATTAAGGCATCTTATGTGTTTGCTGTTTAACTGAGGTAGTTTATAGAAAATGAAAATGAGAGAATGACATATATCTATGAAGTAGCAATTTTTACAAAGTAAGTTGCTAGATAAATATAAGTTAACTAATATATTCTGCAAAACGCATGCAAGTATTTATTATGTATTAATCTTTTTTTGTACTTTACGTATTACTTAAATACAAAAACAGCTTTTATATTACAACCATTAACATTTTCTGGAAATGTTAGCAAAAATCCAAATGACGGTTTGCAAAACAGCGTTTTCTGCAAAGATGCAACAAGTTTTACGTTGTTTAGCTTCCCTCTTTAGCATAGAAATAAACGCTAACGAAAAATATCAAACTAATAAATACGGTATCCCCTGAGAATACCATAACTGCCAAAGAAAGAAAAACAATTTCAGCACTTGCTCTGCTGGTAACCAAAGTTTGACAAGAATGACATCACCGCCTAAGCATTTATTTCTCTGGCTTGGATTAGCAAAGCTTAGCCGTAATGCTTGAGCTTCTACTAATACCAACTTAGATCCATCACTTAACTACATCATATAGGTCGTAAAATATCCTTTTTACATAAATTGAAAATGGTTTCATCTGTATAGTAATGTTAAATAGTTGGAGGAGAACATCTGCCCGCACAAATTATTACTACGGATTACTATTCAGTTTCCACACAAACGTTTTTGCTCGTAACGCCTGACATCACTCTGTTATATTTTATGCGAGTAAGGATGTATTACAAAGCTTAATATTGAATTTCATTTACGGCTAACAGGTCACAATCATGAAAAGTACTCAAAACCAGAGCCTGTTTGCTTCGTTTCACAAGCAACAAAAATAAAAATAAATCACATCTTTGGAAACTTTTGTAGCACTGCCGACAGCATTTATCGCCATAACTTTTTAAACTATTTACTAAACCAACTGTGATGCATTTAAAATACAAAAGAGTTTTTTCTCTCGACAGAAAATTAGAAATGCGCATAGCAGATAAAAGCCAAAAAGAGTAAAAGCTACGCATAAAAATACTTTGTATTCGTAAACATTCCTGATTTTGCAAAACCTTTGCAATTTGAGAAACTTGTTTAAGCTGATCGTTCATGAAAGTTTTAAAACCTTGCAAATTCAAATATTTTGATTCATTGTGATTGCAGGCAGATGAAAGGAAGAGGGTTGTTCCAGTTTGATTAAGGAATTGAGTGATGTATGCTGCCTGAAATTCTAATTCCTTTGTATCCACTGCCTGATCGTTCAAAGACTGGTAAGTAAACTTTTTTATACCTGGTAAATCTGATTACTCTTGATCTATAGACTTCCATTTTTGAGTTGAAAGCAAAATTATTTACCTACTTTAAACATAATTTGGTAAAGTGTGATTGTTTTGTTAGTGATTTAAATGATGGATTGTCCGTGTGTTTCTCTCATTAGAAAACGAAAAGTTTCTTCTGTAGTCATTCAGAGAAAATATCAAGTCTAACAGTTCGATAGGAATACATTTTAGCACCCATCCTACGCTACGCAGAATTTTTAAAAACGGTTGCTTAAATATTGTTAGAAAGGAAAGAAGAAAAGTGCACAAAATAATTTGGAAAAAAAGATTTGCTGTGATTGTGACTCATAATACATTTATTTTATTGCGCTGCAGCTGGTGTTTTGTTATGCGAGTTTTTATGGACAGTGACACAGAAATGCTTGAATTTGGACTTGTGAGGACATAAATGAACCATTGTACCAGCTTCTTTTTTGTCGATTTATGTGCAGCAAAGGTAGATTGCAGACAATCCTTAATCCTTTTGTAAGCGATGTTATGGCGACAAAAAATTGTTATACATGAAACACCAAATTACAAAGATGATATCATGTTGTCAGGGAAACTTCTGCAGAAGAATGGAGATTATGGTTTATTTAGAAAGCTGCTGTTTGCTTCTGAGCCACGTAACGTTGACACAAAATGTTATCAAGAGCCAAACAGCAAATGCTCAGAATTTTAGAGTTAGGTGACGTAGGGTTAAACTTAATGTTACATCGTAGCCATTTATCTAGGTACAAGATGGGCAAGGTAATAGGTCACCAAGAGCAAAAAGTTGTAAGGAATGTTGGTTAGATAAAAATGTTGAGAACGCTTAACAGTGATCGTAAAATGTTAAAACTGTTTCCTTTGCTTAATGCCTACAAATAAACATTATGTAACTGAAAAGCACGTCGACCAAAAATGGGTTTTCATTTTTTGCCTTGTAAAGAATATTTCCATTGTGGTGACATGCATGACTTGTTTCATAAGCTAGTTGACTGGGGTTTGAAGCAGCCAGTTTTAAGTGTGATTTTTGATGGCTTTAGTTTAGTCAAGGAGAATATTTTTCTTTTGAACGAAGACTCAACAAGTAGCAGCTGCACCCTTTTTAGGCTGTTTTCTGACAAGCTTAATGTTTTTTGTTGTAAATAAAAAATCGAATATAAGTGTTAACTTGAGCAACAAAATTGAACTTGTTTTACATGCTCCGAAATATTGAAAGCAAGGTATGTGGCACAAAATTTTTTTCTACTACAGCTTGCAATATCGTATGTGAAATGTGGCGCTGAATTCCGTAAAGGATTTGAAAGGTTGACTAGTATATGGTTTTGGTAGACTTTGTTCTCTCTGTGTGTATGTTGCTTTGTTAATCCTGTTGTGCTCATTTTGAATGTTCATATATACAAGCAGGGGCAAACATGTATCACCTTTTAAGGATGACATCATAGAAATTACAAGGCCATAGCTAGAAAAGCGAACACTATGCCGTGCAAAAATCTAAACACCATTTTGTGCGCCCAAAAAAAACCTTTAGTGTTGCAAGTAAACCATATGCTAAATCCACAGCAAAAAAAAATTGTCGTTCCACAGCATGACCTAAAGTAAGTCGACAAAATAAAAAAAGCCTAATGAGCTCATCATTTGGTCGAGTGGGCTTACGATGATATCATTTGAGCACAAAACCAGACAAATTTTTGGAGTAATCCATAAATGTAATGGCATTTACAAATATAGATTAATTTTTTTGCAGATGAGTAAAAATTAAAAAAGGAGATGAAGAAAATAAGTTCATGTTCATTCTGTATTACGTTATGTCAGCTAGGTTACCATGACTATAATATATTAAATATTGAGGAACCGTACTTTGTTTTTACAGAAGTTTATAAGCACATTTCGGATAAAATTAATAATCCTTGCGTTTGTAATCCAGTCGCACTGATAGTGTGATTTCCAATCAATGGCTGTTCTATTACTCTCAAAAGCTGCAAATTGGTAAGAATATTTATTCTACAACGTAAAAATAAAGTTAGTCAATATGAATAGTATGGTTATTTCAAATTAAGTACTTTTTACGGCATGTGGAAAATATCAACTTAGTACAAACGGATAATCTTTGTTCTCCATAGATTTACCCCATCACAAAACCCGGACAACTGAAGTTGATAGGTGCATGGATTTTCTGCAAGTTATTTCATCACGTTAACTGCATCGCCAAACATTTTTCACCAGTTGCTTTAATCACTTGAGAATATACCACTGGAAGTGCCCAAAATGCAAACATCATCATCGCCAATAGTGAAATGGAAAGGTAAGATAATTGTTCACTATGCACTGACATTATCAAAAAAATATGAATATAGCTTGTTACAAAGCTGTAATCTGTTTTTATAGACGGAAAGCGTACCCAACTTCATTCCCTGGTTTTTTGTTTGGTCAATGAATATCAGCCTTTTGAATGAAAACAACGCAAGGCCTGTGGCTGATGGAGCTAAGCACCAGATAAGACGAATAGTATAACTTAGTTTTAAATAGTGTAAAGTGGCTTACAAATGTGCTCTTTGTAACTTATATATAAGTGAGTATCTACAAAAACGAAATCATAAATTTACTGTGTTTGGTAAGAAAGAGACAAATCGGCTAGCGATTTGTATTGAAATAATGTACTCTGAGTCAATCAGTGTATGATTGTGGTATTTCAGTAACTCAGTTTTTGATACACTCAGAAAATGCAATATAATATTCACAATATATGGTTCAAAGTACACAAGTATTTTAATATTAGCGTGCGTTTTTGTTAAATTTGGTATTACGTTTAACAAGTTTAGTCGTTTCGACGCAGGCACGTGCTTGGCAGTTTTTCCCTTCAGTTAAACAGCAAAAACATCAAGTAACAAATTTATTTACAAAATACTATCCATACATTATAAAACTCAATTTTAGTTACTTTATAAACGTGTTCCGAATATTTTAGAGAAAAGCGAGGTTGATATGCGCGAAGTTTTTAAATCAAGCACACAATACACTTCAAAACATATTAAGTTTCCAAAATTAATATAAAGCACGTAAATGCATTATTTACTGATAGTGGGTAAGGTAGTTTGGTTTTCTTTGTCAGCAACTATAGATGCCACTTTAGTAACTTGGTATGATTGCGTATTCATTTTTAATTTAGAAATTTGAGTTATCCATTACAGTAAAATTAGAATTTTTAAATCTGAACGCATTCTGTTTGATTTCAGTTGAAGAAGGTGTACAAATGTGGATAAAATTCAGTCAAATAGATGGTAGATAACAATCAGTTCAGTTCCGAATTGCTGTTTACAACGTAAGCGATTAACAATTAATCGGGTAGCTGCATTTCATATTATTACGAATCATAATAAAATGTTCCGTACAAATAAGAAGCATTAGAAAAGTAAATATGTTATTTTTAAAACTAAGTCTATGGTTGGCACTAAAAATAGTTAATCTTACTGAAGTTACCACATGGTTCAATGTAGAGATCATAACAATAAACATGCTGTATACTAAATGGAGAGTACGATGAGAAATGGTCTTTGAAAAACTTATGGAATCATACTACTAGTAACACGAAAGTGTGCACATGTTCTTCATGATACTGAAACTGGTACTTTCTGAAGAAAACTTGTGACAATTAAACTTGAGCATTTTTTGGATTCTATATGAATATTCATTATACCTGTCTAGTTTTTCCGGTAAAAACTGCCACTGTGTGATATCTGATGGACTATATTTTTGGCAAACTTCCCAAGTGAAAAATATGCTGGTTTTTACAACCGATATAAATACAGTTTTTATTGCTTTTATCAATTACAAATATTGTTATTGCTTACATAATACATAGTTGAAGCAAATATAGTATAAAGGTTTTAAGTTGGTTGGTTTTAAGTTAGATTTAAGCTAACATATACCTGGTGTGTTTGGGTGCTACAGTGGAAGGTTAAGATACAGCTGGTTATATTTATATCTAAAGGAATTACTTAATTGAAACCTAGCTTTTGCAAACTCTGTTAAAGTTGTTTAAAGAGCTTCACATATTGAAACAGGTTATCATGCAATAATGAATGAAAATTCAATGGAGTATATAAGTGAGTTTACAATATATAACAAAGATATATTTAGAATCAATACCACAGGCTAAGGTGACATTTAAGAATGCATGTTGCTGCATTGTTGGGGCAAATAACATTGAAAAGCTCAAAAGCATTAAAATATTGCAAGGACGAACAACAAGTGTACAAGACAACACTAAATAGCTGGTCAAATCCAGCGAATATGCTATTTACTACTGAAATCACATGAATAGATGTTTACGCGTACGAAAAATCGTTCACATTTAATTGTTTTGTTTATAAATTGTTAAATTGTAATGACAGTCTGACTGAGACATATCAGGTTAGTTTTAGGGAATGCTAATTCGAGCGCTAAAATCCGGTTACCTGGGGTATGAAATATAGAAAACTTCACAACTTGCGTAGGTGCGCTATCCATAGCAAGTTCATGTTAATTATGCAGCGTAAATATTTTTACTAAAAGTGAATGTACAAGGTAGGTACTTTTACAAATAGACAAGTACTATATCATCTACGGTATACCAAATTCTGAATGAAAATTTGGATATTTGCAGTTTAGTATTAACTCTGTAGTATGAACAACGAAGATAGAAATGCTACCAAAAGGATTAGAAGATAAAGAGTGTGTGTTTATTGACACGAACGCTTCATTCATCACATCATCATCATCATCATATGATGACAATTATTGATATTGCATAATGCACACTAGTGCAACTTACTAACTAAGCTTAGCTATATCCTAACTTTGCTTACCAAGTAGCGAATGATGATAATATGATAAATAATAGAGCGCAGTACAACAGTCATGTTTACTGCTCTGCTCTTTACGCAAGCCTAACTTCTTTTTATTCAACATACTCATTGCATTTCATCATACCTAATCTCAATCAATCTCCTCTGACTATGTAGTATACAGCATGTTATTCATCCTGACATGCTCTTGCTGATAATACCTGGTTATTATCCAAGACTATGAAGGTCAAAGAAGCCCAGCTCCAGCAAAATGTCTTACTAAAACACAAACCGTTCATCACGGCGCTGCAAATAGGCAATGCTTTTTCAAAAGTTTGGTTTGGGCCATCCGTTCCATTGGAGATAATACGCAAATGCAATATTAGCGCAAGTTTTGATATATTAAACTAGGTTTTTCAAAGTAATTGGTTTTTCACCGGATGCAAGTATTTGTTTGTATTTGCAACCTCTATTGATTGCAATGTAACTTGCTTGCTGAACCAGAGAACCTAAAACCACACATAATCAATTTGCGTCCATTATAGCCAGACAACAATATTTGAACTGAACGCATTCGAATTCAATCCATGTTGTATAGGAATAACTTGCACCGCTCTCTACAGGGTCTGTGAAGCTATCCGAAATGTAAACGGTTAGCTTGTATTTTCTAAACAAAGCAAACCTTCGATAAAGTGAAAATATTTTTGTTTAAAAGTAATAATACAAACGTTGTGCAGCAACTCTACTTTTGGTTTTAAAATTGCGTGTTCTGTTTTAGTATAAAATGAAAACTAAAGTTTGAGAGTGATTTTCCTGCAATCGCTTAAGATTCATGCTACACAAGTTTCAAATAACACTCTAGAAGACAAATGTTCTTCACAGTTTGACATAACCGGAAATTTTGAATTCGGCTTGACTTAATTCGTTTAAACTACCAAATCTGAATTAATATTTAGATTATAGGTAGACAAGATGTCTTCTAGATATAATTAAGCCCTAGGTATTAGAACACATGGAGTTAAAATAACTCCTTTAAAACTGCTGCAAAATGCTAGATCATCAGGCCTTGGTCAAGTTGTCTAATATTTAACTAAAACTAAAATGTAACATTTTTTGTGTTTAATAACAATTAGAAGCAAATTTTGTCATGAATTTGTTGATGGCGTTCGAAATGAAAAAAATAAGCTTTTGTATTCAGACAGAAAAGGGCATACCTACTTGCCCAAAGCATCAGTGTCTTTGAAGGTTTCTGAATGCAAAAGTAATTTGAAGCTTGATTGTGTCAGAAACATGATCACAGTAACCTAGATGTGTTGCAAGTTGATGATGGTTAGGTAAATGTTAAGTTTTGGAAAATGGGGACATTAAAAAAGTTGCTAAGCACTAAACAGACTTTAAATATTTTTTTAGGAAAAATGGCCACAAAATTTGTTCAGACGTGCATCAAAGAAAACCTGTTTGCTTAGAAGCCTTTGGTAGATAAGATTGCAGATAAAGATATTACCAGCTCTGCAAGATTACTTAAAAAGGTTACAAAAATTGAAGAATGTTCTAATTCAGTATACAATGTAGTATATCAATAAATTTCTAATATAAAGCTTTGATACATTTGATTTCAAAATCAGAGCCTTGTGCACAATAAAAAGTATTTACTTTGGTATTTGGAAGATATCTAAGTGATAAAGCTCATGATCGTGAATAACATAGCATAAGCATTTGTTAACCACGCTATGTTCTAGTAAAACAAATCAATTTTTGCAAAGTTCAAGGACAGATATGTTCTCTTAAACAAAACTGGCTTTCAAACTGGTTGGCAAAAAATTTGCTCACTCCACAAATTAAAAAAACACTGACACAAAATGTATAGTTGGCAGTGTATTACATTTCAGCTTACAGCTATCCACAGTTTATTTATACATTTTAATAAATTGACCCGCTATGCAACTTTAGTAGCCTTCGAATTTGAAGCTTTTTATTGGGCGGTTTTGAAACCAATACATGGAGTATTGTAATAAGTATGTACTAACTACGTTTTAGTTTAATATTAAACCAAACGATTAGCAAATATAAATCCAAGAAAAATTAGAACAAATGGATACAAAATAAATATACACTACAGAAATGCAGTAATGTTAATAACCAGTAAAGTTTTTTTTGATTGGTGCGTTGCGACAATTAAACATAGTGACGTCTGCAACGCCCGCAGTAATATCAATCCCATGTTCTCAAACATCGTAAATTCATTTAGAAAATGTTTACTTCGACCGCAGTATTTTGTTTGATAAGTTATTAAAAGAAATTTTTATCTGCATCGAAGTTTAGATGGATGCTGTGAAGTTTTAGTTAGTTATGTTTACGTTCAAGTAACTCTTTTTATGAACTCCAGCTTTTGCCAATCCCGTAAAAATTCTTGAAGGAGCTTCACATAGTGACGAAAATTTTAATACAATGTACAATGAAAATACAATGTAGTATACCAATACGTTTACAATAAATGAAATGAAAATACATATAGAATCAATACCATGGATGAAAGGCACAACAAAAGAAACTATTATTGCGATACTTGTAGAGGCTAAATGTATTGAATAGGCTATTCATATTAGATCAAAATATTAAAATGATGCGAAGGTAAAGGGCAATGTTACAAGATGTTGTTAAATAGCTAATCAGAACAGGCGGATATGCTTAATTGTACTTAAATATCATAAATACAGATTTTACGCTTACGAAAAGCCTTTCACATTAAATTGTTTTGTTTTGAAATTGTTGTGATTGTCAGACTGGTTGTGAGATACAGCAGGCTTAAAATAGCATGCTTACGCGCATCTTCTTGCTCCAACCCTGAAGCGTTGATTTTTGGGAATGTTGTCCAGGACGCTAAAACTTGTGGTCTGGTGTTTGAAATATGAAATTATAGAGTTAGGAACTTGCGTATGTATCGAAGGCAAATCTGTGTTAATTATAACTACAAATACATCGTAAATACTTTTACTGATAGTGAATGTACATGGTAGGTACTTTTACAAATAGACACTTACATTATTGTCTGCGGCATGTCAGATTCTGAATATAAATGCAGACTCTTTGTAAAAAAATTATGTGCTTACTCCATTTTCAAAAGGTATTGAAAATGGCCAACAAAATTGATTTGAAATAGTAGGTCGTCTTGGTATTTCATTTAGTAGGGCACTGAAGAAGATCCTCAATTCCTTCTGCTCAAGTTATACAAATTTAGATGTTGCAACCACGTAATAGGCTGAACTGTTAATATTTAAATATAGTCAGGGTAGTTTGGGTGCAGATATTAGGACGCATACTGTTACCAAGGTTTGAATATGAATATGAAACAGTGCTGACAAACTTTTGTTGAAATAAAGTTGTGTTTTCAATTAGGTTCAATCACTTTGGTCCCTAACAATTTAAGACAAAACGCTGATTATTGCAAAGATTACGAATACACGGTGATAAAATGTTCCAACAGAAAATACAGAAAAAATAAGTTGCTTTGTGTTGATAAAAAATTGTTAGTCTCTTTATGGTTTGAAAAGAGGAAGGTATTTTATTAATATTTCGTTAAAAAATTGCCAATGTTTTTTTTGCAAATTTCTGCAGCTATGGGCAGATTCTATTAATGTTTCTGAATGTACATGGTAGGTATATTTAGAAAGTGACAAACACTTTTTCATTGCGGTATTCAAACTTCCGAATACAAATTTGGATAATTGGCTACTAATAAGAATAATGCTTTATACACATGCTCTCGATGATAATATGATTTGGTTGTTATCAAATCCGATGAAACTAAGCCTCAGCAGATCCTTATTGAAAGCAGCAAGCTAGTCAAGGCACCAATCGTTCCTCAAAATACTGCAGTTAGGTAATAATTTTTCATTAAGTGTTATCAGAGTATAAAAATCTCTTGATTTTTAACTTTGAAAATATCAAATATAGACTGACAGAGAGTGAATTTAAAAAAAGGTTTGTTCTAAGAATACATTAGGCTGTTCCCAATGTCTGTTTTATGTTCATATACTACAGGGTTAAAACCTGTTACTTGTTAGGTAGTGGTTTAAGTCATCCGTTCTAGTATAAAAATGCGCTTCTAATGATTTCTCCACATTTAAAACTATAACTTTACTAGATTTTAAAAAAGCCATTGGATATTCTATGAATCTTCAGCTTTACCGGTTGCAATGTAAGCAAAATTTTACTAAACCAGAGAACTTTAATTGGCAGATAAAAACCCACACATTAAAATGGTTTTCATTGCAGGCATGCAACCACTTTTAAACTGTATCATCTAGAGTTTAATTCATTCAATTTATTTAAATAACTTATACCCTTCGTTACAACAACTGTTACGCTAACCGCAATGTGAATAGTCAGTCATTATTTATATTTTTAAAACAAACATTTTTGTAAAATGAAAACATTTATTTCTAAAGACATCAAGCAGGAACTCTAGAAATTGGCCTTAAAACTAGTTCTATTTTGTATGATGAGTCACTAAAAGAAATTCACTCCTATTTGCATCGGCGTGTAGATGTATGCTTTGGAATAATACATACTGAAGGTTGTTTCCAAAGCAAAAACATAAAACAATGTCGGGTAACTATGCTTTCAGTGCATGAAATCATTTACAAGATATGCTTCTATAATCAAGGAAGAAAAATATATTTAGAAAATCCATACGTATAACTGCGTACATGTTTTCTATTAAGCAGCACTTTGATCTTAGCACGCATCACAAGTAAGTTTTGTAAGTAAGCGCCAATGGCTTCCCTAATTTATGATATTATTAAACCTCCACATTCAAATTTGATCACGTAGATAGAAACAAGTTCATTTTGCTTTTTAATTATTTACATAATTTTTTAAAATAAATGTAGGTTGAGTAAAGTTCATTTTTTAATTACTAAAAAGTAGCGTTACAAACTGAGTTGATTGAAATGTATACAATTAACTCTTAAATTTTGAATATGTAAAAAGAATTTGAAAAAAACAAAGTTCACTTTTAGTGTATTAACAAATAGGCGAGGATTTAGTAAATGCTATAATGATCACATCAAAATAGTTGCATATATGGATTTGCTGCACTATGGAAATTCAAGCTAGGCTCTTCAAGACATTCATGAACTTGCAAAGCGGTTGTGCTGAAATCACAAGAAGCCATACGCATGTGGCGCCATGGCGTCTATGATCTAGGATTCCAACAACGAATGTTTAATTCTCTGACAAAATAAGATGCAACTGTCGATGAAAAAACAATAAGACATGAGAATGCATAGTACTCAGTGAACAAGACTACTGTGTAGTTACGTTTAAATATATAAACCCGCAAAAATCCACTTGTTTTTATTTATATCACATATTAATTTTTAAAGAAGATAATGAAGGGCCTATTTGGGCTTTACCGAATTACAAATTGCGTTGCAAAAGGTAGCTTTTGAGTTAATTCAACGGTATGCAGTTGGCTCTTCTTAATGTCTCAAAACATATACGAGTTTTTCCACGGAAATGTAAGCACAGCTTTGCAAGACACTTTTTTTCAACAGTATATAAAAATTTATGTTATCAAGCTCGTTAAAATCCTGGGCTGAACACGGTAATGCTTCTGAAATAATAATTAAATTATGCCAAGTTATAGCGTACCATTTGTGAATTTCTGGAAGGCGCACTAGCGACCACTCACAATATATGAATTGCCATGTGGTAAATTATTGTAATGATATATATTCATAATTACGGTTGGAAAAACCGAGTTCCGTTGACGAAATACACCCGCTTGCTTTGAATCTTAAGACAATTTTTAGTTAAATGGTATGGTAAATTATGTTAGAAGATGGGGTGTTGGGAAAAAGATACTGTGATGTTTCTCTTAGACCTAATAGTCTGTAAAGGTTTGGAATTTGCAACCAATGCAACGCTCGAGTTGACAAAGGTCAGGTCATGCTATAAAACCTAGTGACTGAAAAAAGCGGATTGAACAATTGATTAACAAATAAAACGTGTTGAAAGGACATAATCTTTTTGCTAAATACCACGATGTCAAGCGCACTCGTTATGAATTTTACGAGCTAAGTCGGACTTCCAAATATTACAATTCAATTTTCTCACCTGTTTATTAAGCTGCACAAATTGTGTTCTTTCCTTAAAAATGCTTATAGTGGTTGAAAAGGAAAAATATTGTAATAGAAGAAAGCAGATACTTCAAGAAAATTAAATTGTCGATGATGAAACAGTAACACAGAGAATGCATTGTACTTACAAAACCAGATTGATGTATTCATGTTTGGGCACGTAAGTGCATATAGTTCCACATGTTTTTATGTAGAACACGTAATAATTGTGTTCATTTTGGTTTTACAAAATAACAAAAACGTTGCATTGCGTAGAGTAACCTTTTGAGTAAATTACAAAGTATGTAGTTAGCTCGTAATATTTCAACATGTCAAAACGTTTGACCGCAGAAATGCAAGTACGGCTTTGCAAGACATTACTTCTTGGGCAACTTGTGGGTCAACCATTTAAAAACCTATGCAACGGAACAGCCTAATTCAGTGGGTATATTATGCGCTCGCTATAAGCAAATTCAAGTAATGAATGAATTGTAATTATTAGTAAGAGTTGTTGAGAAACTTGCATTAAATAGAATCGCAAATTTGTTTGGCATGTACAAGCACTTACAATCCAAGAAGAAAACAAATACTATCTAAATTTTGTATAGATCCTGTACGATAGAGTTGCCGATAGGTAATTTGAGAAACTTCATCATCTATTCCACATGTGACATAATTCGTCATCTTTGTCACCATGTTTATATTTCTGACGGATTATCAACATCCGTCACTATAGAAAAGAGCATGAAAAACATGCACTTTTGTGATTTAATTCCCACTGATTGGTTGATTAGTAAGTGTTTCAAAATTCAATGGTAATTTTAATAAAAGTTACTGCCTAAATATATTTTGACCTAAAAATGCAGCAAACAACATGTTTTAAAGAAAAGAATAATTAAAGTATTTACTATCTAGTTAGTCCAAGAAAGGTTTAAGCAGCTATACGATTCACTGACAAGCATTGGTTTTGCAGCCTGTCTGTTATGTTTTTGAAGTTGATAAAGATTTTTCCCTAATGGTAGCTTTTGTGTATTTAACCATATAATGTTCCGACAGGTGGGGGGACAAGAAAATATTTGAAAACTTCTAGTTCGAAATAACTTTGTCTGGAGCTAATTGGTACGTTGTCTTAATATTGTGCTTAATAATATAATTTTGTTTGAAATTCACCCGTTTACAGTTTGTATGAGTTGATGCAAACATATATCAATTTTATATGAATATGCAAGAAATGCAATGTAAGTATTTTGTGCATTACAAGAATATGAACAAGGAAGCATAAGTTTTTGTACCATAAAATTACTTAGGTAGTTTTCTGCAACAGAATTTTGAAAACAGTGTATAATGTAGCAGAGTTCTTTATGACATGTTCAAAGATGGAGTTTCATGAAAAAGTAGTGCTACTGCTGAAAAAAGAGAAAAGCAAGTTTGTAAGTGGTAAGCAGCTCCCGTCGACTGCTTGGCTGACCGATTTGATTCATTAGATTATTACTGGATTAAGTATCCTATATACGATTTAGTTGAATACTATAACATATTGTAACTAATTGTTTGTCAAACTTTTCACATAAACCGTCTTTTGCAAGGAAATAAAGATATGACTGAACAACAATGTGCAAAAAGGAAAATTAGAAGTGAGATCACAGAAAAAATGTAAACGAACATACGTGCTAATTCGGAAACATCGTAGTGATAAACCAATATAAAATATAATAGATAATATTGTCATATCATTTGGCTCACACGGTATATTGCTAACTGATACATAAATATGTGAAGAACCTAAATTGCGGAGAATCAATAGCACGCAACAAAACATAAGACCCCACAGGATGTAGACTCCATCATAGAAGAGATAATCCGAGAAAGTAGAAATAATTTCAACACTAATAAAAAAACTACCAAATAATTTGGCAAAAGTAAACTAAACGCCAGACCTTACAGAGGAAGAACTTAAAAAGTGAGTAACGTCAGCACAGCAACGTTTCAAAATACTGAATACTATATACACAGTGCATGAATAAATTTAACATTAATGACTGGCTACCCAGTATGAAAATTCAGCAAAAGATAGAACATTTGATAGGGGACTGAGGAAAGATAAAAAACTAATTATGTATTGGGAAAAAAATTTAATCTAAGCACATAAACTACAATAGAAAATTTAACATTTAAATTTATCCAATGTAGACTGATGAACACACTCGTACGCAAGAGATGTCCACCGCCATTTTCGTAACCATGGGTTTTGTAACAGTCACTTTATGCCTACTATTGTGAATAGTGCGACGATAATCTGGTAACCGGATTCTGGTTTCGTTTAATGTATTTCTAAGGAAATGGCAAAACAAAGGTCCATTGAAAAAGCTTAATCAGAAAAAAAATGCCAGACTTGTTTTCCCTAAGAGAGTGTTTTCAATGTTTTTGAAATCAAGAGTAATTTGAATTTTATTTTGTATCGGAAACAGTTTCACAGTAACCAAGATATGATTTCAGTGGTTAGGTAAATGTTAAGTTTTGGTAAATGAAGACACTAACAAAAACGTTGCTAAGTAGTCAACAGATTTTAAGCATATACAAGCAAAAATTGGCCACAAAATTTGTTATAGTGTGGATCAAGAAAACCTTTTTGTTTAGAAACCTTTGGTAGATTAGATTTCAGATAAAGCCATTGCCAGCTCTACACAATTACTTGAGAAGATTCCAAAAAGTTGAAGAATTTTTTATTTGCTATGCAATGTAGTATATCAATGAATTTTCAATATACAACGTTAATAAATTTGATTTCAAAATCAGAATCTTGTGCAAAATAAAAAGTATTTACTGTGGTATTTAGAAGATATTTAAGTGAAAAAATTCATCATCATGAATAATATAGCATAACATTTTGTAAACCAAGGTGATGGTTCGTTGCGACAAAACATAGTGACGTCGGCAACTTCGGTAGTTATATCAATCCCATGTCCTCAAACACCGTAAATTTATTTGGAAAATTTCTACTTCGATTGTAGTATTTTATGTGATAAGTCATTAAAAGAAATCTTTATATGCATCAAACTTTAGTTTGAAAGTTTAAATGGATGCTGTGAAGTTTTTGAACGTTATATTTACGTTAAGGTAACTGCTTTCGTAAATTTCAGCTTTTGCTAACCCTGTTAAAATTCTTGAAAGAGCTTCACATATTGAAGAAAGTCTTAATACAAAGTACATTGAAAATACAATGTAGTATATCAGTACGTTTACAATATATGAAACGAGAATACATTTGTAATAAATGTCGTAGGTTAAGAGCACAACAAAAGAACTGATTATTGCGGTACTTGTAGAGGTTGCAAGCATTGCATAGCTGAAAGTACTAAAATGATGAGAAGGTAAACGGTTATTGTACAAAAAGTTACTAGACAGATAGTCACATCCGACAAATATGCTAAATTATACTTAAATACCATAAATGCAGGTTCAGGTTTACGTGTACGAAAAACCTTTTTGCGTTAAACTGTTTTGATTTGCAATTGTTATAATAGCCTGGCTGAAATTCTGCAGGTTTAAGATATTGGATTTTTGGGAATGATGTTTAAAACTCTTAAAACCTGTGCCTTAGTGTTTGAACCGTGAAAAGTTTAATAACGTGCCTGTAAATCTAAGGTAGGTTTTTTGGTAAGTATACGTTGTAAGCATTTTTTACTGTTAGTGAATGCAAGAGCACAAGGTAGGTGCTTTTACAAAAAGATTACAACTTTTACATTATTTGCGGTATGCAAAATTCTGAATAAAAATTTGAATATTTGTTTACAAAGAAATATAAAGCATAATATACTCTCTGACATGCTCTTGCTGATAATACCAAATTGTCGTCCGTAACTCCAAGCAAGTCAAGCTCCAGCAGACTGTTTCATTAGAACACAAATCGTACATCTAAGCGCTGCAGTTAGGCTCTTATCGTATACGGATTATATTTAAACACGCTAGAAGAAAAACTTCTAAATCGTTTCTTAAAATTTTATACTTGCTAGTTTACTTAACATATTCAAGACTTTGTAGAAGTTTTGGTTTAACCAGGTAGTTAACGTAAATATAACTTTTAAAACGAAACTAACTTTTGCTGTGTTAACAAATAGGTGAGAAATTAGTATATGCCTTTTCCACCGTATATTGAATATTTATTAGTATGGGCAGGCTCGTGAAGACATTCGTGTGTTGTCTAAAACCATTCACTATATGTCGCACATAGACATAGACATGTGGCATCTTGGTGTACACCAAGTGTCAAAAAACGCTTTTTATTATTCTAGCACAGCATAATAAAAATTTCGATAACACAAAAATACGGACACGATAGCGCATTGCACCTAACACATCAGACGAATCAGTTTTTAACACGTTAGCACAAAAATCCAATTAGTTTTATTTTAGTCAAATAATAATTCAGCAAACTGATCAAGGCAGGTTAATTAGGGTTTTACAAAATTACAAATACATTGCGTTGCATTAAGTTTAGAGTTATTTACAAGGCATGCAAATAGCTCTTAATATTTTCACACAAAAAAGGAATTTTTTCACACAAACATAAACAGGGCATCGAAAGAAATTTTCAATACAATTTTCTATAATTTTTGAAGCTCTATGAAACAGAAGACTACAACACAGAGATAGGATATCACAAATTTTTTAGTGTTTCTAAAAAACTGTAAATTTTTTTTTCTAAAAGTACAGGAAAATTTATTTAACTGTACTCATCGGTGGCCGACCACGGTACTTTTTCTGAATTATAAAAAGAATTATGTCGATTTACAACCAACTGTTTGTAAACATCTCGAAATCGCACTAACGCAAAGTCAAGATGTGAATTGACATGCGATAAATTAGTATAGAGATATGGATATAATTTTTTCAATAAAGACCTCAATGTCAAGGTCACATGTTAAGAAATTTTCGAGCTCACATCTTCAAAAGAAATGTCAATCGGATTTCCAAATATTACAATTGGAATTTATTGTCTGTTTAATTAGTCCGCGAATTGTGTTCTTACTTTCAAGGTGCGTATAGTGGTTGGAAAAGAAAATCTATTGAGATATGAAAAAGTAGATGTTAATTTATTATAAAAATTTGAGACGATGCTTTCCAATAGGTAATTTTGGTTGGTTATAAATATTGTGGATGGTTATAACATCATTTTATTTTATAATGGAACGATGGGGATTGAAGAAAATTGGGATGGGTTTGGTAATCTCGTGTTCCATATCCATCCGTCAGGTCATTACAAAAGATCAGTTAGTGGAGAGATATATTTCAAAAAATGATATATTTACTTTTACACTAATGGAATGAAGGCTCAGTGCCATTGAGCGGCCAACGTACATGTTACGATCACCACGTTAAATTATATGCAAAATGGTTCATCGATGCAGTAGATCATAACACAGTTAATTTTAGTTATTTGCAATTAAGAGTCTTCACACGTTTTTAATACTGCAAACTATTTACTTGTTTATACAGCAGCATAAACATCATACTACAGTGCACCGTAAAATACATTATCAGAGTAGGGTTTTCTGATTCCTGGTTTTAATAGAAATGAATTTTATTTTGGACTTTCAATGTAAGCATCCTTGCGTCACAAGGGTTTGACAATTGCCTCAGTAGTCGAACTTACAAGAAATTTTTTTGGGTGAAACCGTTATACTGACTGAAAAATTCTTTATCCAAAAATCTACAAATTCAGCATGACCAGTTAGATAACAATGTATTAAACAGAAAAATAGAATGTTCGTTAAAGTACAAAGTTTCAAAGCAGTATTGATTGATTGACATCGCGTCTTTAAACTTGAAGACAATTTTCATTCACTATACAAAGTAGTACATAAGTGAGTTTGCAATGTATAGGAGAGCCACGTTTAAGAAGAATATCAGAGCTTTCTGCACAAATAGATGTTTATTTGTGTAATTGTAGAAGCTGTTGCTTTTGTATGTTCCACCACGGAAGTTTTTCACAGTATCCATGCAACTTTCTATATTCTTAAACAACATTAGGCCTCAGGGGAGACTGCTGGATCTCAAAATAACAAATTCTGATATAAAAAGTATAACTGGTGGTGTATTACATTGCAAAAAATGTAAATACTTGAGTTAATTTCCAGTTTGAGATTGATAGGGTAAACGTGTTCTTTTAGTGCCAGCCCTTTATAAGGTAAGGCAAAAACAGAACCACATTCACAAATTTGAAGTTGCTGGCATACGGTTAGTGTTAATAATGAAGAATTACATTTCATGTATGCTATTTAATTACAAAAACTGACTACTGCAAACAGTGCAGAGACAAGGTTGTAGGATGTAGTCCACAGACAGTGTGATCCACAGCCAATGCAGAAAAAATAATTTGTTTTCTACTGCCATAGAAGTTTGTTAGTCCTTAGGGTAAAAAATAATAATTAAGGCCATGAATTGCCAGAAACCTTTTAAGGATTTTGTGTAAACCTCTACGGCAATGGAGAACATTTATCAGAATTACTGAATGTACAAGATAGGTACTTTTGGAAAAAGACAAACATTTTATCATTACAATATGCAAACTTCTTAAACAATTTTAGTATTTGGCTACTAATTAGAATATAGCTTCATACGCATGCTCTTGATGACAATACCTGGTTGTTGTCAAATCCTATGAAAAAGTTAAGTCCCAGCAGATGTTTCCTGAATGTAATAAGCCAGAACACAAACGGTCATCAAGGTTTTGCAGTTAGAACATAATTTTTAAGTGAGCATACGCACAGCATAAGTATGTTGAATTTTGAATGTATAGACTTTACGCTGACAAAAAGCAATTATTGACGGAATGTTCGTTGTACTAAGGTACTATGCTGTTACTAAATTTGTTTTACAATCTAATGCTACATGCTAAACCCTGTTGCTAAAGATAGTCATATAAACACGCAATTTTAGAAAAACTCAAGTATGTTTTTCCTAAATCATTATTATTGCATTTCTTGTAACAGTTTAGTTGCATATTTAAGGATTTTAAACCACTCGTTTTTTGCTTACCAGCTGACGGCTTCATACTGAGAATAAGTAGATTCATTTTGTATTGTGTAACAACTGTATTGTAAAAGTAGGTGTAAGCACTTTTCTAATTATTAAGTTGTTGCAACATAACAGCGCGCTGATTGGAACGTATGCCATTAACTAATTGTTTTAGAAAACCCATGCAAGCATTTTTAACGCACGTGAGCACACAAATATACTTGTTTTTGTACAAACCAATTATTTATTGTAAAATATGGGAAGGGCTGGTTCAAGTGTGTTTTAGAAAACTACAAGAACGTTGCGGTAAGTAAAGTAACTTTTGAGTGAATTTCAAGGTAGGCTGTTAGCTCTTAGCATTTTAACATAAAAAAGAATTTTATAAATACACGGTTTCGCAAGAAATTACACCTAAAATTTCTTTTCCAATGCTTTGAAAACCCGTGCATATGAAGGACATAACCCTTTGACAAATTTGTGTAACAGTTTTAAGCAAATTAAAACCAATAAAGGAACGTTACTATTGTATTCAACATACAAACATTGATAACTTGCATTATACGTGATTTTTTTGATATAATATACAACACTTTGTAAGAGTTTTGGTTTAACTAGGTAGCTTAAGCCAAGAAGAATGTAACAAATATAACAAATTGTAAAATATAAAAGTGTTCTATCCACATTTTCAAGTTTTTGAGTAGAACTTATAGGACATAAACGAGCATCTGAAAAACTTGTAGCCACGTTTTTGAATTTTCACCGATCGGTAGGTTAGAAAGTGTTTTAGGATTCAATTATGGTTTCTCCATTGTTTACTGGCTAGACATGCAATTCAGACTTAACTGCATAAAACACATTTTGTAAAGAATAAAGAAATTTATAATATTTAAATATTTATAATTAGTCTAAAAAATTATTAGACTGCTATACGCTTATTTGTTAATCTTGCTATCTGCCGGTTTATTTTTTGGGAGTGATCAAGGTTTTTTCCCTTATGACAGTAACGACGTCTTTCACAACCTATTCTTCCAACAGGAAAAGGTTTTAAAGAATTGGACTTCGAACCAACCTTAACCGAGTTGTACACATACCTTTACAATTTTATATGCTAGAAATGCAATGTAGATGTTTCGTGTATCACCAAATTATCAATTAAGTACAAAATGTGTTTTGTAGTACAACATTTCTTAGGTATTTTTTTGCGGAAAAGAATGTTACAAATACTCCATATAGTAACATATATCCTTACGACATGTTTTAAGATAGGTAGGTTTGCTTGGGCAAAACAACGGAGTTGCTGAAATAGGCGTGTGACGAAGATAAACAGCCGGCAGAAAATGAAAGCATGACTGAATGACAATTTGTAATAAAAAAGTTGGAAGTTGGACAACGGAAAATAAAGGTAAAGAGGGCAAACGGGGACTTCTGATGTTACATAGTAATAAACCATTGTAGATACAATAGAGTTGAATGCATGTAATAGGAAGCATTGTAATAAAATGTCATGAGCATTAATTTAAAACATTGTAATAAAATGTTGGGAATCAGCATCACACAACCAAATAAGAGACATAAAAGAGTGCAGAGTCCATCTTAGTTATACAAATTAGAGGAAGAGGAAATAAAATAAAAGATTATCGATACTGTAAAACACGACAATCGTTGTTTAGCATAGCTGAATGCTATAGGTTTCACATGAAGTCCTTAAAAGTCCCTAAAAGAAAAACGTCAGCATATAAATATCTTTGATAATTAATAATAATTTCAAAATGTATGATTTATTTAAACATTGGTGACTCGCTTCGCTGTATTTTACTTTAAAAATTTAATGCAAATTACCAATGTTAGCGCAGGTGAAGTTTTAATGGCACACTGATGCGTGTCGTTATTACATTGGTCACTCAAGTGCATCACTTTAATGCATCCTCATGTATTGCGTTGAATAGTTTTGTGTCACGATGACATTGTTGTTATATTTTTGAAGGTAAGATTATATGCAAGATGGTCAATCAATGTAGGTACACCAGAAATTATAGTTCCTATTGATTAATTTGCAATTAATAATATTATTTTTCATACGTGCTTAATACTGCAAAATGTTTATTTATTTATAAAGCAGGAATATTACGATATTAGAGTCCATATGAAAGTGCATCATCAATGTGGTTTTTCCGGATTTTTGGTTTTAATAGAATTGATTATGAATTTTGGACTTTCATCGCAGAAAAACTGTTGGAGCTATTATGGAACAAATTGGTTCAGCAATAGGTTTGACGAGACAATTTTGTTTTATGTCAAGCATTTTTACTGAAAGATTAAGAAGCTTATCTCAGTTCCCTAATACTTTTGCATGCAGGAAATCCAGTGTAGGTATTTCTTGTATCACTATCATATGTACACATAACCAAAACGTCCCATAACTATTCTACAATTTGAGCAAGATTAGTTGGGTAACTACGTAGAATTTAAAATAGGATTTTTTTTAGAACACCTAAATTTATTCAACTACAAAGTTAAAAAACATTTGATCCTTTAACCTCTCGTTTCATGGCAAAGCTTGGCAAACAAACCGTTACTTGGTGAAACCGAGGGTAAGTTCTTTCGACGTAATGTTTTGTTGAGTTAGAAATAAATTCTAAGAAAATTGTGCTATTTCGTTGATGCGCAAACTACACAAAATTTGTATCCGGAAAATATCTGGTATCAGACAACAAAGTTAGCATTGAAAATATTACCAAACAAATGACACTGACGATTAACGAAATGGCTTAGTAGAACCCAACCTGTCTCCAATTCTACGGTGAATTGATTTGATAGTCTGGCTGAGATTCAGCAGGCTTATCATGTTATGCTTACGCTCATATCTCCAAACCATAAATGTGGGATTTTTGGAAATGTTGTGTAGAACTCTTAAATCTTGTATCGTGGTGTTTGAAACGTGAAAATGTTAGGAACCTGCGTATAAATCCATGAAAGGTTTTTTGTTAGTTATACGCTGTAAGTATTTCTACTGTTAGTAAATGTACAAATAGAAGTACAAGGTATGTACTTTTATATAAAGATTACAACTTTTATTTTACTATCTACAGTATGAAAAATTCTTAATAAAAAGTTGAATATTTGCATACAAAGAAGTATATAAATAGCATGATATGCTTGCTGATAATACCGGATTGTTTTCAGGAGCTCCAATGAAGTCAAGCTCCAGCAGACTTTTTATTAGAACTCAAATCGCACATATAAGCGCTGCGGTTACGCACTAATTGTGTACGGATTAGATATTTACCCTCTAGAAAATACTTCTAAAACAATTCCAAATATTTTATACCTGCTAGCTAGTTTATTTAACATATTCAAGATTTTGTAGAAGTTTTGGTTTATCCACGTAGTTTAAACCTAAACACGAGTATGAGTTTTTTGATGGTCAAGGTGTTGTAAATGTTTACTTTTATTAGATCCTACGGGTCAACAGTGAGACTTACCGAAAAGGACAAGTTCGTTCACAGAAATTATACTTGTAAATATCCACGAGTTGCCAAGCTATTAAAATAGTTTGAGAGTTTTACCAAAATTTAAGCATAAACTACGTTTTGAAATATTAAATCAAAAGCAACCTCCAGAAACTTTATTATGTAATGTGCCTTTGATTAATCCCAGTTAAAAGATTTCACAGTAAGAAAAAGCAGTTTGGTAAAAATGTAAGTTAAAAGTGTGTTTCAATAGATAGCTCAAGAATAATATTATCTACAAAGCTCAAATTATAATTGTTTTAAATTTACTTTTCCAGGTAAAACCTTCCTAGTAAAATTGCTTGACAAATATTTGTAATTATTTTTCGTCGAGTTATATAAAAATTAGAGAGCAAAGTATTTCATAAGTGTATCCGGCACATTGCAGATGCAATCTTTCAGTCATTTTTGGAAATTCTCAGCTAATTTTTAAAAAACTTATTGGTTTTTCACTGGATGCAATTAAATGCTAAACTTTTTTAATTGCAATGTATGAAAAGCTGGCTTAAATAGAGAGCTTTATTTTGGGCTAAAAACACACATACGAAATTTGCTTCCATTACAACCATGCAAGAACCTATAAAAGGACAGAATGAGAATTTAATCAGTGTAATATTGAAACAACTTACACGGTACTTACTTCAACTCTTGAGCTGACTGCAATGTAAGCAGTTAGTTTTTATTTTTAATATAAAACCAAGAACTTTTAATAAAGTGAAGCGTTTTTTAACCATCAGCAAAAATTGTCTATTATACACATATATAGTCAATAGTTTTATACTTTTAATGATTTACACGAGAAAAAGAGAGAGAGAGAGAGAGAAAGGAATATTTTTTGGGTTTGGTTTTTGAGTAACTTCTTCATTGTTAGTTGCTTTTATGGAAGGAGTTGACTTTGTGACCATCTTCTTTGGATGGAAAGTAGGTACTTATTTTTATGCTAAAATATCGTCCAGATTTTACCTAGCTGTGTATAGCTTTGGAATGTGTCTACTTCTGCATTCCTGTATGAGCTTCAGGAAATTTATACTGCCATTCTATAAGTTAATTTTTCCAACAGAGTAATTTGTTACCCCCGCCTTCGATAAGCTCAGTGTAAATATGGTCCACGGGGATAACAGAGAAAATGATTGGACAGCTTAACTCCGCTGTATTAACTTGCGAAGGCTGTTCCCCAGAAATAAACGATGATTCCCAGTAAACTCTTTTGAAAAACGCAGTACTTGATATAATTGTTGCTTAACCCACGGTGATTGTGTTAAGACTCAGCTGCCGAAGCAATTTTGGGTTCTGCTTTTATAGCGATTCTCACTTCCACTCATGACAAAGAAAACAGTTTCGAAACTTCGAATTACAAAAACGTTACAAACAAAGCATTTCCGCTTTTGGGCAAAGCAGTACAAAGAACTTCCGTTCCAGTAACAAAGAGAAACAAGGAAATTCTGGAACGGTCACAAGAAAAATACTGAACTATGACCTGCTTGCACCGGAAGTGAGAACTCGAACACTTTTACAAAGAAATAACGACAGGAAAAATACAAAATTTCATCTTAATCAATATACATAATATATTAGGTACCTAGCTTACAATAAGTATCCAACCAGCTAAAATATTATGTACATAACTTCCTGTCTTCAAACGTTTGGTTGGAACAAAATTAATTCTGCTGGTATTTTTATTTTTTAGGTATTTTTGTTCTGCTGCGTAGTATTCAATTTGAGGAATTATGTTTATAATGAACTGGTCTAGCACTTTTACCCAACAATATAGTTTCGGTAAACACTTGAATATACCCATTTATGGAGAAAGAGAAAACATTTTAAGATCTATATGTTTGTATTGAAAAATTTAATTTTTAACTATTATATCAAGGGAAAAGTTAATTCTGAAGTGGTCGGCTATTCTAGTAATTCATGAAATAAAGTAACAGTATTTTTTGTGTGAGTTACTCCAATCTACCATTCATAATTCAGTTTTATCTGATGTTTTTTATTAAATTTTCGTTTTACATATTCATAACGGCAAGTTGTTATGAGCCAGAAAGGAGAATGGTGACATATGATTTAATATGGTTTCTGTACCACCCCTTGGTGAACTGTTTTCTCCTATCCGGTCTCAGGGTCTACTGTCTAACTTTTGAAACGAGTGTCTTAACTTGAAATCTCAGTAGTCGGTCGTTGAGCAATAAATTCACGAACAGAATCTGTTAGGTTTGACAATTGAATGTAGTTAACACTAGATACAAAGACATTGGATTATTTAATTGTATATAAGTTCTATGACTTATTATGGTACGCAAAACTTAACAAGCTAAACAAATTTTAATACGTGGATATATTCTACTGGTGAGCAAAACCTTTCACAAAAGTCGCTTTACGAAAATACATTTTCCGCCCTTCCAGCATGAACGTTTGGAAAGATTTTGTTATTTATGGTTTGCATACCTTGACGTGTTCGAAATACATGTTAGGGGTTTATTGCAAGAACGAATGACACACTATGATAATATGTGCCACTGTCTTCAATTCTCTTGGCATGAATGTTGTTTCCTGTAAATTGCCGGTAACATACAATAAAGTATATAAGGATAACACATACACTTTTCAACATTTGGTTTAGGACATTATCATTTTTCAAGAAGTTTAACGTTGTGGTAGCATCCCTTGTTTTATAAACAAGCACATAGAATGAACAGTTTATGAAGTTTAATTATACGCAGTTTTGTTAGTTTTTAACCTTTTTTGCAACACTTTACTGTTGATTACATTTTTACAACAATTGTAAATGAATGTTGTGTTAAAATTATAGGACAACGCTTATTTGTTGTCAATAGTTTTATAATGTTTTTCGCATAATGTAGCTGCAAAAAATTATATCGTAAACTTTGAAAAAAAGTTATTATTTTGCATAACAGCACAAAACTTTTTTGGTCACACATTTTGCATATTGATATGGAGGAAAACAAGATGCGACAGTTTTTAGGCTTCCGTTGAGTTTCGTGGACGGCCTTCAAAATTGTCCGCAGTGCAGTGCAATTAAACTACCTCATTTGTGCCCAAATGAAAGAAATAAGTTTATGATACTTTTGCAAAAAATTGTGTAGTAACAAATAGTACAAAGATTGTGGAGTGTAAATATATACTGTTAAATATACTTTTTAGTTCAGGAGTGAGGCCAACATATATACATTTGTTCAAAGAAATTATGGTTGCTTCTATAAAGTACTAAGTTACTAAAATACCGTAAAAACTCGGTTTATACCCGGCCCCGAATTATAGCCGGGTTTAAAGGCAAAAATTTGAAATTTGCCCTGCCCCGGATTATGCCCGGGTCAAAAATGTTTTTGTATAAATTGTAAACATAATCATCTAATAAGTATCATTTGTTAATGAATTTTCATGTAATAACGTTAACAAACGTAGTTTTATGTGTGTAAGTACAGTGCCAAGGAATGTTCACATACAAAAGCCTTAAAATGCCACAACAATTTTGCAAGAACTACGATTTTTTGCGATTTCACTCTCAAACATTCCAGAAAAAATCCTAAATTTCGATTTTTGCCCTGCCCCGGTTTATAACCGGCCTCGAATTATAGTCGGGTCTGAGACCTCAAATTTGAAATTTTGCCCCGGGGCATAAACCGAGTTTTTACGGTACTTATATTTAAATATACTCAGTTTTACCAACGATATTGCGTCAGCTCCATAATGAAATAAGAAATCAAAGCTACATTTAAAAACAATTATATGTGCGGCGCCTTTAGAGTTAAGCCAGTTAAAAAAAT
The DNA here is from genome assembly GCA_029691765.1 of Entomobrya proxima. NCBI lineage: Eukaryota > Metazoa > Arthropoda > Collembola > Entomobryomorpha > Entomobryidae > Entomobrya > Entomobrya proxima. The sequence goes on from CM056169.1 coordinate 55,240,279, forward strand.
CTGCGGAAACTAGAAAACCAGTTCAATTGGTCCAGTGGGGTGCCAGTGTGCATTTTGGAAAAGGGTTTTTAGCAGAAAACCCAAAATATTAATGTAAACTACAAAGTTCAAAATATTTGTTTTGTGATATCACGTTTCCTAGCAAAACCTTTCCAACACACCGTGTTCTACTGAAACTGCTTGTGAATCTTAGGTAGTTATTCTTTTGTCGAGAGTCGAGTAATATTTTGAAGAACAAATTGTAATATTTTATAAACGAGAAAAGTAGTAAAGAACTGTATCCTGTTAATTGCCATATCAAACCATAATATTAGTAAGGATAACAGTTTCCCGTTCTAACATTTTGTTTTGAAATAATAGCACTTGTCAAGACGGAAAGCGCTGATGAACATATTTCTGACAAACTAGCATGGAATGCGACAAACGCTTCTGCAGGAGAGCTATTTAGTATATCGTTGTCCGTTTGTTTGTGTTTGTTGTTTGTACAAAAAACGTTCAAAACGTTGTTTGTAAAATATATTTATTGCGTTAGTTCTTATTCGCGTTATTCAACCCACGAACTGAGCCAGGTAAATAAGAATCGTATTCAATGTTTTGCCGATAACAAGTTTAAAGATTAAATTTTACGATACACCATTTTTAGTGAAGTATCTACTTTGTTCCAGACTTACAGTTTTGATGGTACACACGCCGTTTTTTGGATTGTGCATGGAGTAAGACAGACTGTTTTATAAAACGTAGTCGTGTCAGTTTTTAACTTTCCTATTGCGAGATTGTATTGATGATTACGCTTTTAAATGGGATCTTTAACTATTATATACAAACATGTATGCCATTAGTAGGCTTATGTTGTTTTTTGCATAATGTAGTTGCAAAGACGTAAATAAATTTTTAATTTGGAAAAAAATATATTGTCACATAGATTACATGCATGATAGCATACAACTTTTTTGTGGTAGACTTCCGCATTACGACACAGTTGAAATGAAGGCAGTACGCTTTTTGGGCTTGAATCGATTTTTTCCTTGTAGTAATGTGAATTTTTTTTCAAAGGGCCAGTATCTGTATCAACTTGTTTCGTTCACGTAAACAGAATAATGTAGTACCGTTTAACTTCCATTCTTTAAAAATGTCAGTTTTAAAAGTTCAAAAATCCAACAATATTTCTAAAAAATATAAAAAGGCACTATTAGTCAGAAGAGCAACAGGTTTTTATGATAACATAAAAAAACGATCGTGCACTCGTGTCGACTGTTTCACATCCCGCACGAGTTGCTGCACAATAACTCACTGTAATAGCAGCTTCCAAAAACACAACTTTAGTTCGCACAAACAATGTAAAAAGATTCTCAAGAATATTTCTAAAAATGCCAATACCTGAAAATCTGTTTAATGTTTACTATTTTTTAAAACCGTATTGCAGGGTTTATAACGCGTTGTTTCCTTGCAGTTTCTAAGACACCAATACAGAACTTTGCGCTTTGCAAAAGTAATGTTATGCTAGCAATAAGTTCTACTTTAGGGCGGAACGCTAAAACGCTGATTGAAACAACTCCCTGAGTTCACTTCACCTGAAAAATAGTAGAAATTTTGTAAATTATTATTAGAGCGTAGTAATTCAACTGCAGATAATTTTATGAGTTCTTCAAAAAATGTTTACAGGATTCAGCACTAAAGTCGTCATTTACAAAAGTCGATCAGTAAACTTCAGGAGTAGCAGTCTTCAACGTAAATTAAATTATTGTCACCATAGAAACACACGAATGTTATTGATTGAAATGTGTTGTACTATTACCAAACTCACAAAACTGATTCATGACAATTATATTTACAAAATATTTACTTTTGTAAGATTTTTTTTCTTGAATATGCTTAAAAAATTTATGGCGTGAAAATGTATTGTAGAATGTAAAAATAAACTGCCATAATTTAATATGCATATGCTTTCTCAAAAAGGTATTTGAAAAAGCAATACTAAAAATAATTAAAGCACTCTCATCAACGCATTTATATGTACTTCAAATTTACATCCCATAGTAAATTTTACCGCCCTAACCAGCGGTCACTTTCGGTGTCACTAACGCAAAGCCTCGCCTCATATTAGTTTTTGTATGAGTTTTTTCAATTTACTATTTCCTGAACATGACAGGAACATATGTACCATAGTCTACTAGTTAAAACGTTTAAGAACCCAAAAAAAGCTTTTTAATTGAGTGCATAAATCTGTTTTATGAATCCGATAGTATATGTATTGTGCTAAATGTATGTACTACTAAAGCGACTGATACAAATATTATGTTAAACGCTCTTGCAAAAAGATATTTGTGACACCAATATTCAAAGCATATTAAAGCAATCGTTTGATTGATTTTTTAACCTGCAAATTGTATACAGCATTAGCTGTTTGCCGAATTAACTGCACTCATATCTGTTTACGTTCTTGTTCAGATATACAGAAACATTTGTAAGAAAATTAGTAAGTGTTTACAGTAGATGTCGTGGTTTGTGTTGTACCTTATAATCTACTGTAGAAAGCATAGACAGTCCACGGTTTAAATTCAAAGGAAAACCCGGTTTAGCCGGGGTTTTCAAGTCTTCACCCGACATGCAGTCATTTGGCCAGTTTCACCTAAAGTACACAGGAAATATAACAACACGATATAAGTACCATTTGATAGAAGACATTGCGGCTTATCAAAACTGAAATCGCATATTCTTACGCTGCATCTTTCCGGAGTTATTCAATGCAAAAATTTGGGTATTTTTGCACCAGGTCCAAAAGAGTAAGGGATTTGTTTTCATTAAAAAGTGTTAACAAGTATTATAATTTCGGTTGAATAGAAAAATCATCAGTGATATAACTTGCAAAGTGGTATCTGAAGCTTATTTTTGTTAAAATTAGCAGTTGTTGCCACAAAAATTTGCAAATAAGCAATATATTGGACAAGTGGCTTATACGACGGTGGGTTACCTAGGAATGATTGTACAAGTTTTTTGCTTGGAACAAAGCAGTTTGCAGTGGGATTTGTTCGTATACGGTAACATAAGTACGCATTTCACAAAATTTAAAATATAAACGGTACTACCCTTTCTTCTAACTCAGATGTCTGAAAATGTATATTAGTGTATCTGAAATAATATATTATCTGTACAATTTACTTTAACCAAGCTGAAATATTTTGAAACAAATGTTAAACACTTCCTCTTGCAAAGCAAATCTGGATATGTATGATATTTGCGCAACAAATGCAAAACCATGGCTTTAGCAACATGTTGGCTTGTTGCAACTGGTCTTTTTAGGCAGATGTTTACTGCAATATGTGACTGTCTATGATATTCACGGTTTTAGATTATTAATCCGCGGTTTGTGCTTGCAAAACGGATGTAAAAACCAGTTTGAGGGTATGAGAAGTAATTCGTGTATGAATGTATCTCGGGTAAAAGAAATATCACTGTCAAAGACTGGATCCACTACGGTTATAAAAAATGGCTGATGCAAGCATATACTAGCGTTTAAATGAATAGCATCGGCCAACAGTGTAGATTTGACAATGATGTTCTTTTATAAAAAAATTTGACAAAACATATATATTATGTTAATATTTAAACAACAGAATGGTTTACGATGGGCTTCTGATCAATATGTCGTGATTGGCGATATATAGACACAGTAACAAAACACGACGCATTTTAGGATTGTAAATGAAAAATAAACAGATATTCCCATGCACAAAAACTACATGATTTTTTTACGAAAATAATATTTAATCTTCAATAGTTAATACAATGATGACATAATTATTAAGACGTTAACAAAATTCTATATGATATTTTTCAAAACACTTTATAACAGGCGTTTGAGATTTGTTCAGCGAAAATAAATACGGTAAAACTACAAAGTTGACATGGGAGCTTAAAATTGTTCAATTTTGTATTCAAGGCAGATGGTGATTAGTGATTGGTATTTTTATTCTGCTGCATAGGTTTTAATAAGGCAGTTATGTTCATAATGAAATGATTTTCTTAGCTTTATAATTTTTTATCCAATAATGTAGTTTCGGTGAACACTTAAATTTGTGGATGAATGGCAAGCATTTTATGATCCGTGTTTGTGTCTCTAATGATATTATACTAAATTATTATGCCAAGGCAAAGCTATTTAAAGTTATCGGATATGTTAGGTTTGCCAAAAACGCAGCTAAACATTTAGCTGAGTAATAAGCTCTGAGGCACCATTACAAAATTAATTTTTTGCTTGATACTCTTACGTAGTCCTTATACCTTAACCTTATAACCATATATTGTTACAAAGTGTTAAATAGAATAGCGGCTTTCGACTTGAGTTACGCATTTGGTACAGGAAAGTTTCGTGTAACAGTTGGTTAAATGTGTTTTGGGTTGCACTAGATCAATGCCTGGTATAACCTCCGCGGATGACAAGTACAGATTGGAAGTAGAGCTGTAAACGTGTACACGATTTGACCGTTCAAAATTTCGTGTCGTGTACAAGCAAACACGATATTATTTTTCCGTGTTCGTTTTGTTTACAACCTAAACGTGTTGTGTTCGTTTCGTGTTTAGCAGAACACGATAAAAACCGTGTACAAATCGTGTACAGTATACATTTTAAATAAGAACAAAATGGTATTCATTGCGACTAGGTGTTGAAAAAGTTGAGTGGTTCCAGAGTTTTAATCAAGATTTTAACAACTTTTACACATAAAATGGCCTTATATTGACTGAACAATTAAAAATATGACAGTTTTTGGAAACATGATGAGGTTTTGTCCTAGTGTGGCATAAGAATTCAGTATGAATAAACACTTGTCAAACACACAAGTTTTTCAACCGTGTTCGTTTCATGTACCGGAATACCGTGTACAAAACGTTTCGTGTACAGCCAAATTCGTGTCGTGTTTCGCTCTACACGATGTGCACACGACACGGTTTTCATCCGTGTACACGCGTGTACGTGTACACATTTACAGCTCTAATTGGAAGTCAACCCTGAAGTTGAATTACTTAGAACCTTTCTCGTTTACATGGAGTAACTGTCGTCAAAATACGACACAACAAACCATTCTTGAATAATCAGAGGCTCACATTCAAGGCTCAGTTAATAGAGTTCCAAAAAACGGTAAAAAGTGTAAAATTTGTAAATTTTATTCCGATTAATATAAAAGCGTTCACTTTTTGAGTTTATCCCGAATGAGAAAAAAATCAATTTGTCACTAGCATTGGAACTTATTTTTGGGTTTTGGTATTAATCGCTGAAAGATGTTATGGAATTATTAAATTAAATTTACTTCGGCATTGACATCAATCGTTACTTGTAATTATAGGTACGAGTGTCTTAACGTGTAATCTCAATAATCTGTCGTTGAGACATAAAATCAATAAAACAAATTTTATTTGGTTTAACAATGTAGTTAAAACTAGATATTAAAAACGCGAATTTTTATATTTATTAGTGACTGTCCTCAAAAAAATCCATGACGTATTATAAAACACAAACGCTGAGCAAGCTACAACAAATATTTAACATTTATAGACATTTTTGTGGTAAGCAACACATAGAACGAAAGTGGCATTACAAAATTGCTTTAAAATGATCAGTTTATATTCACAGTTTATAAATGTGAGCTGTTGTAAGCTGAAAGTACAATAAATTGCAAAAATGCTTCGGGCCGTTTTTTGTTAGAATCCAAAATTTAATGCAATTTTTAAAAGTTGACATAACGTTGTTTTGATTTTTTGGCTTTCTCGTTTTCTGTACAGATTTATAAAAAACATGTATTAAATATTTTGATCCTTGACGTTAAAATTTATCATAATGACGAAAAGCTATATGGGACGGTATATGCGATATCGCATTATTACTTTTGAAGAAATATAAAAGTGAATGAGGTACATATAATTTTGACCCCATTATATAAGGTTTTACTACATTATATACCGTAAAAAGTCGGTTTATGCCCAGGGGCAAAATTTCAAATTTGAGGTTTCAGACCCGGCTATAATTCGAGACCGGTTATAAACCGGGGCAGGGCAAAAATCCAAATTTACGAGTTTTCTACATAGTTCGATAGTAAAATCGCAAAACAATTTGCAATACTTCGAAGTTTTGGCAGTATTTTAAAAGTTTTTATTGTGTAATTTTGTCAGCATTGTGCCTAAAGACCTAGAACATCCTTAGTTAGCATATTTACACGAAATTCCATTCAAAAACGGTACTTATTATATGCTCTTCTTTACAATTCACACTAAAGCATTTTTGACCCGGGCATAAACCGGGGCAGGGCAAAATTTCAAATTTTTGCCTTTAAACCCGGCTATAATTCGAGGCCGGGTATAAACAGAGGTCCGGGAATAATCCGAGTTTTTACGGTACTTTACGTTTTGTTACTGCTAAAACGCTAGTTAACAATAACGTATGTTACCAAAATATAATATAAAATGAAATGTCTTATTTTAAGCTACACTTAGTACACGCAGTAATAGTATTGCTACCACAGTACCCACAGAATAACGCAATGTTCTATTGAGTTCATATTGTATTGCACTATCCTGACAGAAAGGTTTAGAAGGAAGTGGAATACTTTTTTTCTGTTTTGAATCGCCTGATATAATATTTTAGTTTTGCAGTTAGCCTTCGCGTTTATATTAAGCCTGGCTAATACATTTCTTCTACTTTGATAATTTAAAAGATGCTTTTAAAATTCAAGCACAACATTAGTTGTATTGCCGTAATAGCTAAAGCCAATGTAGGCTTTGGTTTGTCACAAATAAAAACTGCAATTAAGCTATATCAGACCGAATAAGAAACTATTGTTTGAAAACAAAGGCAATGTAGTTTGCCAATTTTTTTTTAAAATGCATGCACTTTTATAATTGGATGTTTGATTAGAGCAAGAGGTTAAGAATGATTTTCTGGTGGTCTGATTTATTCACAAAACCTTCATCCAATTAAACAGGTTTCAAATTGTTTATTGTTGTTTTCTAATTTTTTAAATTTATATACGTGTTTTCAATGAAAAAAGTAGCCACAAGTAATTTCAGGTATAGAAAAAATATTACTTGAAAGAGCTTAGGGACATAAAACGAGAAATAGAGATACAAATATGATGGATGGCTTTCAACATTTGCCGTGGTAGTTTCAAATATAAATTGCTAAATCGCTTTTTAATTTATAAAACACCAACAAATAAATAATTTTAAGTATTGTGTAACGTGTACTATTTGCACGAAACGTGCAACACGCATAAAATCGCTATTGAATAAATGCAAAACTCACCTGACAATGTAGATTGGAGGAGTTTCTTGGAACTTAAATAAATGAAGACTGCACCAGCTCTCAACAAATTATAGAAACAACAATATAGCTTTTCGTATTGTCATGTATAAAATGCCATGGAATTCAGGTTAAGTAATTAGTGCAACTATTTAACGTATACTCATGATATTGCAAAAACATGCTCCTATGCAAGATTCTGTTTCAAAATAAAGCATTAGGGAAGCGCCAGCAAATGAAACGGCGTTATCATTCGATAGAAGACGTTTTGGGAAATCCAAAGCCTTAAAACCGCATGCGATGGCGCTCCTCCGTTTGGGGTGTATTCAGTTTCATGATTTTGGAAACCTTACACTAAGTTTCAAAGCGATGCGACATTTTTAGTTTTTAAAAATTAGAACATGAAAGTTTGGTCACTCTATTGCTTTACGGTTAGACTAATATTTGTAAGATGAGCACACTGATCAAGCTAGAGTTAAGTTTAATCAATCAATGGAACTTGAAATTTTCAAATTAGGTAATAAAGTTTGCAAATCTTAAAGCATGTTTATGCGTATCGTTATTAAATTGAACACTCAAGCGCGTAACTTCGGTGTAACCTGACGTGTTGCGTTGACTGATGAAATTGCTGTTAATATCTGGTTTTATTGATATAAGGGCATTTTAAATTTCTAATGAAAAGATTATAAACAAACGGATCCATTAATATAGGTGAATACAACACTATAAAACATAATTCATATTGGTTATTTGCAGTTTTAAATCTTCATACGTGCTTAATATTGTACATTGTTTACCCGTTTATAAAACAGTAACAATCATATACTAATACGCATAAAGCAGACTGCAACAGTGTCAATTTGTCTGACTTATTTAACGGCATAAAACCTCAACTATATACTTCCATATTAGTTTTATGTCACAAATTAAGGTTGTATTCCTGAATATGTTTCAAATTAACAAACTAGTAAAATAACAAGACGTTTGAATTAACCGACATAGATTTTATCTGTATTTGCTTTCGCAGAAACGTGTTTGCGATAGCAATATTCAATTAACTAGATTTAACGTAAACTTGTCCACACAATTAGATGTAATTCCGCAATAGAATTTAAAGGAAGTTCTATCACTCTTACATTGTTAGTACTAGTGCAGCAATTTGTTTAGTCACTAAAAGAATTTGGTCTTTTGCCAGCCAGCTTGGTACGTACTTAACAGTTCCCGTAAGCTCACTAAGTTAAGCAACGGTCTTAGCTGAAAACTGTTGGATGGGTGACCGCTCACCAGCAGTGGAAAGGCGGCTGGCTAATCCTCACTCGGCTCGGTGTGTGCAAACTAGTGATCTCTGTGGAACCTTGCGTTATGGCTAATACAGAGCAAAGCTAGGGCGCCAGTACGGGGTGAGGTAGGTTGTGATTGGGGACTTTGTCCCATCCTGCTGGGAGCGCCCAAGTCATTAGGGGTGACGTGGCATTCACAACCTCTACTTAGAGTCCCTGTCTCTAATGAGAAGCCTTCAGCGTAACAACTCACTTGTGTGAGATGCTGATCAAGGGATTATTAAATTTTATGTTTAGTGGAATGAGTCTTTCTGTGAAAGCAAAAAAGCTCACGTTCGTTCATATATATGGACTATCCAGTACAAATAATATCATTTATGCAAATAGTATCTTAAACGCTTTTGCAAAAATGTATTTATGAGAGCAATAAAACATCGTATCTACGCAATCACATTCACTTGCGTTCTAATATACATACGTTGAGATTTTGGGAAGAAAATCCAATTTGTGTCTTTTCCTCTTGCTATCTCGTAGCAAGTCACGATATTTAACTTACTTACTAAGTTTTGCTACAGAAATTCATCGTACTACAACCCACTAATGATTAAAGCCCAGTTCAGAAAATGTTAGCTTTGTGAAATATGCTTGAAACCCCCAATTTCTATTTTGTTTATGCATCATACACAGTGTACGCAGTGTAGGATTTAGCCAAAGCAAGTTGTGTTTTCCTTGCAATAAAGTATTGTTACTTTCGCGAAATTTTCTTGCTTAGAAAATAAAAAAAACTAGACTTGGAATTTTAATTGTAGTTAATAAAAGTGACGGTTGAAGTTGACATTCTGTGCACTATAATTTTTTCTTAAAAATATACTAGTCATGGATACTTTTATTTCATTTACCTAAACAATTGCAAAAAACAATGTTGTTTGCATGTCGTGTTGTGCAATGCTGCAAAGTCAATGTATTAGTAAGTTAGGTAGTGCTTACTACGCCAACGTCAGTAAACAATTTTATGCATTTAAAACATTCGTGGCTGTTGGATTCCGCATGAGCATGTAGAGACTTTACAATCTCCATGAAAATTTTGAATTGAGTAGTATATTTTGCATCAGTATTCGTTACTTAGAAACAACTTGTAATTATCTCTTTTTATTTATGCTTTGCATACTTATTATCGAAGGGCATGCTACAAAATTAAGATAACAACTTCTTGGACTAGTTAGGGTAGGCTGGGTATGATGGAAAAAAATTGTTGTTTGGAGTCAAGCAATTGACAGTTCTAGGGTTCCGATATGTATTTCAGAATAAATGCGGTTTACAAAAACAAAAAATACTAACATTGGTACCTACTGCTTTTCTCTCATGTGTTCAATAATGTATATTAGTGTATCCAAAATAATATATACATAATTTTAATGCAACGTAGCTGAAATATTTTTAGAACAGTTTCAGCAAATTTTTTTTAGTGAAACAGCACTTGCACAGTGCGGTGTTTGAATTGCGAATACTGAACCATAACTTTGGCAACCTGTTAGTTTTTGCAACTTTCTTAGTGTAGTTGTAGAGGTTTAACGCAAATTGTGTGTATCTATTACAATCACAGCTTAAGTATTGCTTTGCAGATAGTGTGTGTAAAACCTGTGTCAAAAACTATTTAGTTCATGGATTGACAAATAAGTCGAATATGGATAAATCTTGGTTCAAAGATTTATCAGAGTCGAAGACGTGATTTGCTATTTTTGAACAAAGTGGCCCGTGCAAGCATATCCGTTAACGATGTAGAATAGAGGATGGTGTAGCATATAAATTCAATTGCCGAAATATAAGTATATTTTATATTCACCAAAGCAACCGAATGGCTTACGATGGGTTTTCGTTCCGTTTGTCACGCCTGGCGATTTGTGCAATCTCAGTAACAAAACCTTGTGCATTGCCTGATAAGAAATAAAGTACAAACAGGTATTAGTATTTTTAAAAATTACGCCAATTTTTACAAGACATCTCTCATCAATAATAAAAACAAAAATATACACTTACCTGTAATGCAAACAGAGCATTATTTGTGGACGTAGTTTGTTGTTCCCAAAAGATGCCCTCTGTGGAAAAAAAACCTGATAATAAATAGGCTTTTGTAAAACTTGCTACGTCATTTTATCTAATTCTAGCATTCTTGGCCGCTTACAAAATTCCGCATGATATGTTCCAATATATATCATAACGGTTTCCAGAATTTTAATAAACGGAAGTAAATACGATAATAACTTTTAGTTAGGGAATACATACATATAAGTTCTGTGTGCGTATCAGATGTACCAAATCCGTGTATGTTAAGTGAATAAAAACCAATATTTTTAAAACGATGTACTTGTAAGATTAGTACTTTATTTCTCCTAGTTTGAAAATTATCAGACAAGTTATTTTGATTTGTCGGGTTAAAATGGATAATATTTATTCAAATAGTGAATGAAAGTACTTAAGTCACATTTGGTTTGCAGAAGTAGTTATCCGATTTACAAAATTGTATGGTTTTAAACACGAATATGAAATACGTTTATAAAATGCTGTTGTATTTGGGACATTTGCTGTATGATTGATAAAGTGTATTCTAAGTATAACTCTGTCAAAAATATGTGAATTCTGTAAATTGATATTTATTCTAGTGAGCATAGTATGTTGTATAAATAGGTTAATAATTATTAAGCTGTTTGAATCATATTTTTATTTTGTATAACTATAATTAAATAAATTCCCAGTAACGTCATTATTATGTTGTTTATTAAAAATTATTTCAGCAGTGCCATAAAAGATTTTGTCAAACAAATTCCAAAATGCGTAATGGATAAAATTTATTTCAGAAATTTTATGTCGTCTTTTATTTTAAATAGCCAAGTTGAGTATTGTCACTGTTCCTTGATTTCGGTCCAGTACTTTTATGAAACGCATTTTATATTGAGATTATCCCACGCATCTTGAGCTGCTAACAATCTTAGCAGGCATGATTGGTATCTTAGGGTGTACCTAAAAACTTCATTTTCAAAAATTTGAATGTCTGGGATAGCCTCCTGATGAACAACCAGCTAGCTGAAACCGCTGAGGTAAGCACAGTAATAAAACAAACACTTTTAAGTGCCAACTGAAATTAGGTTCATAATATTTATGAAGTTTACGTTCATCTAATGGGTCAAATTGACATAGAACATTAAATACTTGCGACATAACAGAATTAAAATATTTTCAAACAAGCATGTTCTATTATACGATTTTGCATTAAATTTGTTTTATGAACTTAAAAAGCATAACCCAATGTGTGAAACCAATTTTACGGACCTCTTAATGATGAAAGATATGGCCGATGAACTTCCGAGCGCAAAAATGAAAAAAGTTACAAATCCATAACTCAAAGATTTATTACTTTAAAAATTCAATACTGCTGGTAGACAATCTTATTAAAACAGAACAAAATGGTTTATTTTTTTAAATTTTATATTAACCGATCACTTTATTTTCTATAAAACTATGTAAAATCTACCGTAAGTACAAGATAATAAGCCAAAGCTATTTATTGCCAACCCAAAATTTCTTTATTCACCTTTTTATTCATTCCCGAAATTTATAAAAAGCAAAATATATTTCAGCATCTTACAAAAATTTGTGCCTATTTACCAAAGTACTTATATATTTTTTTGCATTTTTCCTTACTTCAGAATTAGAGTAAATTACATTTTTACGTTATAAAAATTCCAACCAAATACGATAACCATTAGACAAAACATTCCTCTGTAAACTCAGAAATAAAGACAGAATACAAGTTGTTTTTTACATTTACCATTTTAATTTACAGAAGTTATAGATTCTTTAATGCAATGAACACCATATATTCGAACTTCAGCTATTGTCGCCACATTTGAAATTTTGACGATTACCGCAAATTAAAGTACATTATTCCCTGCAGTAAATCATGTGCAACCTCTGGAATCTGCTAAACGGTTTGCAACCATTAAACCAAAACTCATTTTGCATTTCCCATGTTTCCACATACACCATAGGAGCACATGTTTTTGCCACTTCTAAGTCCAGATCTTTAAATTCTAATTGAACATGCTTAACAAATAACAAAAGTTTACATTTGCTTCCGTCACGCATTTGTCATTTTTTTAAATAACACTTTGGATAAACATATAACTTTACAAAATCACCTAACTACCGCATCGGAGAATATAGAAAATTAGTTAGTTCGTGTCATCTTTCTCATTTTTACGAACACATTTTTATTTTCTTTAGAATAGCACTTAACCTTTTTCGAAAAGCTTGGGACCATAATAATTTATAGCAGTAAACTATATGTGTAATTTTCAGAGCCTATGTCTTCAACAATATTTCGGAAACGAAACAGCATAAATTTTATCAATAGCATTGTTCGTCACAGAACAACAATTTTATGACATATTTTGAAAGGTCAGAACATAAAATCATAGCCGTACAATTTATCAACGTAATGAATATTTGGCTAATGAAAAGAGCTTAGTCTTATTGTTAGTATGATATTTTATTGAAAAGATTCTATGAGCATTCCCGTGCATTTTTGTGAAAATCTGGTTTTTAAACTGAATAAGCTTGATTTTAATGCGCCGCACGTTTTTAAAGACCAGTGTATTGTACCATCGTACAATGTAGCAACACAAAGGCATTGTTAATAGATGGATTAACTACTATAGAATTTTCTACCTTGTTAGCAAAGATCAAAGCACAATCATTGAAAAGATAAACAAAATTCGACCCTCAATCTGGAACTTTTATTTCATTGCTAAGTTAATTGCCAAAGACAAACACTCATTATGGGAAAACACTTAAGTAGCTATCACATTCACTAGAGTTTGTTCTAAAAAACGGATTATTAAATATCCAAAGCACTACATTTTGCCTGGATTTCAGATTCTAGCCAGGTCTAATAGACGCCAAAATACTTTACTCAATGACAATATGCAATAGAGCATTGATAATATAAAATTACGTTATAATTTTGTGTTTGAATTTCAGAGTAATAGTTTCTAATGAATTTCATGCTCAATTGTTCATAAAAGATCAGTGAAACAATATGTTTTCTCATTCAAGACAATGTCATTGTGCTTGAGTTTAAAGTGATAAACCATGAGGTTAAGATTTTTCCGAAAATATTATTCAAAAGCAAGGAATAAAAACGGCCTAAGCAGATTGATTTATTTTTAGAGTTCGTTAAAAATTATCAGATGCGTGATATTTTTGAAATGCTTTGATAACAAGCAATTTACGCTTGGACTCAAAATCTGTTGTTTACTTACTACTTACAAACAAACAAACAAACTTTTATTTAAAAAAAACAGGATTAAAACAATCTAAAAACTTTTCAATTTTATGTACATGAAATAGAAAAAAACACATGTTTGTGACCGGCTTAAGAGAAAATATGAACGAGCAGTATCAAGGTAAACCTCATTAGGCAGTTAGTTTAACCGCCACTTCATTTATTTTTAGCTAGATGAAAAATGATTACACTATGATTTTTCATTGTGCCCTACTTTTGTAAAAAACAAACTAGTAAAGTTCTGCAAGGCTTTTTGAAAAACATTGCCGTAATGATGGTGGCATTTGCTTCTTATTTTGCAACCAAACAATACTGTAAATTGTAAATTGATTATCAGCGACCTTATACAGAATGGATAAAAAGACTATGATGTAGTGGAATGAATATGTCGGTCCTGACCACAAAAAATGTACTTCGTTTGCAGCCTTTTGCTCTTTAGATTCTGCTCCTGCTACATAAAGTTAGTATTAATTATTTAGATGATGCCCAGGTACTGTACGCATATATTATGGTTTTACGTTTAAGCATTTCCTTCTTGGTTTCCCTTTGTAACTTCATTTTGCACCTAACTAAATTTAGATAGCACTATAACTTGAAAATTTATCGGTTTTGTAAATATTTGGCATTTGGGAGGATACTTTATAAAATAAAAACACAAAGTGTTATTAGTTTACACTACACGATACCTAACTTCTTTTGCAAAAAAAACAACATTTAAATTAAACATTGCTGATTTATTAACTGTAGCAGTTTAAAACACAATTTTGTAGATAACATTTTAAATTTTAAGATTGTGTTTTGTCAGTTGTTCTACCTACCATAATAAGGCATATTGAAACTTGGAGGGAAAATCTCGTCAAACCTGTTAAACTTTTCAGAATGCCAAAGTGAATCCCTATGATTAAAATCCATGGCACTGTAAATGATTAAAGTAAGCTTTATAATTATCTGAATCAATTTAAATATATATTTAGCCTTCTCCAAACAGACTCCAACAATTATTAGTCGCGATGGTTCAAAATGTGTTATTTTAAAATATCCGAAACAATCACATTATGTACGGATACAAGTTGCCCTATACTGGAAAATGGAATAACCAGTGTTACTAAAGAGACATGTCTCTACTACGACAAGAAAATTACAACTAAGGACAACCTTTTCTTATTTGTATTCAATAAAGTAATTCTTGAATTACTTGCAAAGCGTCCTACCTCGCACATCCATTTTCAAAAAATTTTACATGCGACAATTGGACTAGATTTATGACGCTTCAAAATTAGAATTGCAAGACTCAATGGAATGTTTTTAAATCTTCACTTTTGTAATTTAAAATGGTCTCCTCATTCGACTAATCGGTGTTTTGGTATGTTACTTACAGTACGCAGACCGTATACAATTTGTTAATCATAAAATAAATTTCCTCCATAATTTTTTATAATTTTAAACACAGTCAATTGCGACAAACGAGGAAACTGACGCCAAAAACCGTAGGCAATATATTGCAAGCGGGAGTAAAAACCAACTAAATAGTCTTGGTACATTAAGATAAAGCTTCAACTAATCATATTGAAACCATTCATATAGATACCTTTACACTGAATAATGTTTTATGGTTTGTGTTCATGTTCCCGTGTTTTTACTTTCACCATACGCAAGTTTATTGGCATCGTTCTACCTTTAATTACGTGATTATCAGTTGTGTGGTTAATTACCATTTGGACAAGCAAACTTGAAATATCAACTATGGTCATTTCTAAACATCCCAACAATAGAGACCGAGCAAGTGACAACAATATTTTTTGTAATTTCTAATCACGGGCGACAAACAAAGTCTTAATTAACACGTGTCGCGGCATACAAGCATATTTCACAAAAGATATCAACCAAAAACATCAGTTCCGTATTTTGTAAAAATTGATGCATTTAGAATCCACTACTTTGTGGTATACTATTTACGTAAAAGTGCAAAAGTGATCACTGGTTAACTATAGATTTTTTATATTCTAAAACTTTTCTGTAAACAATCATGTAACATATACGCTGACATAATTTGATTTAGGGCTTTTAAAAAAATATTTTTGCTAGCAGATTTGTGGAGATAACAGTAAAAAAACAGGGAGTTGTTCCCATTTTCCCATGTATCTAACAATGCGAAGCTTATCTTTCATTAGGCTTGTCTACTCACGGATTAGAATCACCAATCCTTAATCCGGGATTGGTGATTAAGTTAATCACTTAATCACCAATCCCACTACAGATTTTTCGTATTTAATCACAATTACTAATCCCGAAACCAGCATCCCTTAATCACTACTTAATCACTGTAGTCCTACCTCCATGTACCCGCTTTCCTCTTGCGATTAGTTTTTAGAGAATATATAGCCCCTCGTTCTATAGCATTGAATTATTAACTGCGGTATGCTGTTAAAATGCTTAGCTGTGTTATATTGTTAATAAATAGTGTTTCTTTGTTCCTGTATTGCATTGCCCATGTAACAAATCTGTAAGTAAACTTAATCACTAATCCTAATCCAACTTGCATTTTTGTTTAGCAAGTAATCACCTAATTACCAGTGGTTAGGATTGATATTAATCACTAATCACCAATTATTATTTAAAAATGAGCCTTCATATAATCCCAATCACTAATCACTTGACAAAAATGGGGTGATTAGCCAAGCCTGTCCTTCAAATAGAAGAATGTATGTCAACAATTATTTTTCTAATATGTACTCTCGGTTTGGAATGCTTATGGCAATTCGGTATGTCTAAGAATTGCTACGTAGTTATTTTATGATGATGCTTGATAACACATGAAAATCATTTTCAATAAACACTAACAGGATAGTTAAAAACTAACAACTTTATCACAAACGCAGATAAACCGTTTGTTTAGTAAAAACACCAATAAATGATTTCTCAGAAATGCTGTCATAAAAACTAACTGTTTTTTTAAAACAATGTTTTCAATAATTAGCGTACAAAATTTCAAGGCTCATGAATAACACTTTTAAAATATGTTATGCCCAGCTTTACCTGTTTCAGTTGCATACTGCTAATCTAGACCAAACTTAACAAATACCCACCTGGTCATTTGTTATCGCGGACGACATAATGGACATTGTCGCAAAATACCTGGTTGTGTTTTTCATTGTAATGGTTTTAATATTTTGCTAATAATAATACTGAGCAAAACGTATTATTCTAGTATTTTTTAAAATATAGTTTGATGAGCATACCTTGTCACCCAAAATATTTGTATCTATTTAGCAATGTAAACAAACATTTTACATTAAAATTTGGTTAAAAATTTCTACATTGCGCATTAAAAATATGGTTTTTCTCCTGAATCGCACGACTAAGAAGTTACAAAAAGTTATTTTTTAACCTTTAGTATGTCATAATACTCAAGGCGTCATCCATTAATGACATCAATTTTAGGGTTCGGTGAGTCACTCGGGTTAAACGGTGATGGCCTTTGTTAAGTGCCCTATCCTACAATGTTAACAAATAGTGACAGGGGTCAGTGGGTCACTGAAAAAATCGGTTTTTTAAAGTGGCGTCATTAGTGGACACGCCCAAACCCAAATGAAGAAAATTTTTGGACTTCTCGTATCTAGACGTTGAAAAATTATTAGACTCATAATAACTTGGATAATATTAAGGCTATCTATGGGTTTTTACAGGCAGCGCGCTTATAAAACATGAAACAAATAATGGATAACTGCTGCTACTAAAAGCAAATATAATTGCAAATTTGTTGTATAGACTGAAGCCAGAACACATTTTCTGGCTTCGTGAAAACATGTGCGTAGAGACCTTTACTTTTAACATATCCTCGCAGTTTCGATAGTTTACTAAATTAAACACAGCAATCTAATAAATGATTCAATTCATTTAAACAAAAATTCCTGATTTCGTTATGTCGTAAAGTAAAGAAAGCTTCACTATTATTAGGTAATTTTACAAACGTCATTATTTTCTTATTGGATGTGTTTTATTATCACTAGGTATGAATTTGATAGTGACTACAAACATGCCTTTATGGAGAATGGCATTGCCTTTGGGTTATCTAAGGTAGTGCTATCATACAAATTTGCATTGTGATAATACGTGTATTAACTGAGGAATTATTCAATAACCCGTTATTGATTTTTTCTGGAGATTTTGTGCTGTTGCATCATGTCAAATCGGTTTTTCCTTTTTCAACATAAATAAAAATGATTTTAAAGAGTAAGTTTCTGTTAAAGTTCACCTAATTAAAAAACTTTCTACAATATAATAGCGTTTTGCGGTTTTTTCTACATGTCTTTCTTTCATCTTTCCCTTTCTTCTTTGACCACATTTTCATTTGACTTCGAAAATTTGTTATTTTTTCGAAGACGGCAGTACATAAAAAAATCCTGCTCTTCCTTCAATCTTAAATCTTTAAGTCTCACAGTAAATCAAATAGAAATACTTGATAATCGTTCTTAACTTATACGTGCAGATATCCGCTATTAGCCATCTTCACTATCCATATTGTGTAACAGTCTGAAATTTCAAGAAATAATTCTTCAGCAGAAAGTTTTTTGTAATAGTTAGTTTTAATCGGTTTTAAACCTGTACCGGCTCAGGTTTTGTGAAATTTCCAAACATTGTTCAAAAATGCTTCGATGAAAACCTAGAACTGGTTATCAACTTGTGTTGGGGCGTATGTCCTTCTACAAACAAAAATTAAATACGTGAATACATGACAATATTAGTTAATGCCCATGGAGCGTTTCTAAATGCTTGCGTTTCGGACATAATTGATTTGTTTATACCTCTATAGTCTTTAGACTTTGCGCGCGGTTTTTTACCAAGCCACAACTCCAAACTAAACAACATCATTTGATAGTTTCCGTGAATTATTCAGGTCATGTCGGGAAAGTATTTGAGTGTTTTTATAAGTGTCTCCTTTGTTTTTGGTTTCCAAATTTATCAGCAGCAAATTTCCTTCGACAAAAGGGAGCTTCAACTATTGTAAACCGGAAAAAATCAAAATCTATAACCGATTTGTTTTGGTTTTGTGGACAAATTGTTGCACCCGCAAATTCGTATAGAAACGATGGTCAAGATAAATCAATAAAGCCTTGTAAAAACAATCTCACTAAAATGCTATTTGCACATATTTATAAATTGATCAACTAAAAAGCTTACCAGGAATCACAAAAACAATATTTTTTTCACTCCAGAGCAAAACAATCAAACTTTCAAAAATATATACGACAACACTTTTTTCAGTTGATGATATATATATGATGATATCATGTTGAATACTACAATTTCAATAATATTTTACTATTGGTTATTGAATACAACAAAATTTCTCAGTTACGTATAAAATGGCCATACTATCTCTACAGGTTTTACGTTGCTGTTGCACCCGCACCCGGATTAGGAATGATGTAAGATGTGGCAGCCAAGTGCATTTGAAGGTTGCTGGATTTTTTGTTTTGTCACCAACCCAACAATGGTTATATGAATGAGAACCGGTTTGAAACGAAATTCTTATTCTACTTGTTGATATAATGCTTGAGTTGAGCAGAGATTTTGCATGGCTTGTTGTTCAGAAGAGACAAAGCAAAAAATGCAATAGGTAAGGTTTCGCCCGAGGCGATTTTCATGCAATGGAGTTCCAGGTCAGTCCCATGAAACTTCAGCACACACATACCAGTAAAAAGCTGACTAGCATTATGTAAGCAGAGAAAAAATGCAAATAGATTATAAGAGTTTTTATAGTTGATCACAGCAAGGTTTAAAATGCATTTATGGATATAGTGTTTGCTCTATGTAGCTGGCCAGACAACACAAGTCAACTTACTATGTTTTATATTTTCAAAACCTGCCGAAATTTTTACATAAGTATGCAGCAGCCTTGGGCGATCTGTCCAGATTCCATGAAGTCGAGTCTTATTCTGCTACCCGTGAGTTAAGAAAAAGAGTAAGTTTGAAAATTCTGGATTATTATAAAACAGAAATGTTGATAAGGCGCCAAACACTTGTTGCTATGCATCATTCCAATTTTCCTTATGCTTTCGTACCATGTCAAGAAGAGTTTATGTATGTGGAATAAAAATATTCTATTTGATGACTTACCTTTCCGGAATTATAGACATTTTAAATAATGGACAGGAGGCAGGTGGTGGAATTTGTTGTGATTCCTTTTTTAATTCTCAGTGTCATTTATACAACTTGAATATTTACAAAAACTGGTTTAAATGTCTAATGTGAAAAAATTTGCAAAAATAAAAATTGGAAAAATTTCAAATTGTTTGAATGTGTCCATTTTTCTAACAGCAGATGCAACTCAACGGATTACAAAAAGAGCAAATTGAAAGGAATTTGTAAATAAACTTTCTTTCACTTCTTTATTAGCAACGTAATAATAATGGTCTTTGGGAATAAGATTTACTGAAATAAAACGAGTTTCCAACCAGCAATAAAAAGTCAAGAATTTCTACCTCCGTGGTAATTGCTGCCTTTGTGGTGCTTGGGTTAGTAGAGTATGCAGAGCAAGTCAAGGTCATCCGGTTTCTGCTGATGGACAAGCGCTCCTGCATGAATCGCATTTTGGCTTTTCTGCCGTCTGCATTGCGAGAGTTATAGTTTTCTTTTTGATTTTCCAATCATAAGAATAGGACACTAAAGTGCAAAATGATTCCTTTCTTCATCTTCCGTATAACAGTCTAAACACGCATGTTACGTTTTAAGCATTGCGCAAAATATGTTTAGAAGTAAAAATATTAATTTAAACACCTAAAATGCTCTGATTCATTTTAATTTATTTTTAAGAAATGTGGTACAATAAATTTTACTTGCACTGCGAATCTACAAAGTCAAATCAAATACATGCTACAATGGTAGGAATTTTTACTCAACGGCGTATAAAGTATTGTTCCACAAAAGCACGTATTTTGCAATCTTACATTTTTCAAAGTATATCAATATTTGTATTTTAAATAATAGATGTAACAGCATATGCATATGCCGATGTTGCATATTTTAAGACTATCTTGCCAAATATAACTTGCTAGGTTTGAATGGTTATCATGTTATAATAATCAAAAAGTATATACATTATTAGTAATGTATCTTTAATGTATCTTTCAAATGATTTGATAAAGCTAGAAACGTTATCGTTATAGTACGTCTATCGTGCGTACCTTGCACGACAATTTTTCTTTACCACAACGTACCTGCACAAACATCTGTTAATCATGAAACGAACTTTTAATTCACACGTATTTTAAATTTTCTGATACTTCTGCATATTAACGTTAAACACTAGCACTTTGTGGAAACTAGAACCCCATTTTTTGGATCCAGCTCTATAAGATGTACGTACGACCCTTGGTGTCATCTTTCTAATTTACACATTGTTCGTCCTTTAGAATAACTCATATAGCTGTTTGTAAAACTTATGTGATTAATAATTTACAAAAATACAACCGATTTTTAATTTTCAGAGCCACCAGCAACAAGGTCCTCAACAAAACTTTTGGAATGAAAGAACATTGCTTAAAAATTACAGTATCAACGGTTGGCCCACTTTCAAACTTACGCTAAATAATTAGTTCCAAGGAGTATAGACAGTAAAGTTTATGACATAAAATTATTTAGTGTAAAACTGACAGGATGAAATTTTGTCAATGAATTCATTGTCATTTTTTCTTCTCATATAAACACCTCTACTTTTGGATAGTCAGATCTTTGTTTTTGCGTGTTGCATATCATGTATGGGAACGCTCTGTCTGTGATAACAATAAATCTAAGGAACCAAGTTTTTTGCAGCAAGGTGCAAGGCTACCTACAAATTATTTCTTCTCAATGCGCTACCATATGAGTAGCAATTCTTTACCAAAAGAATTAATAAGTAAAGTTTCATAGACAGTCGAATAAATATGATTAGGTTGTGCTTTTTGAAAGTAACAAAATACGTCAAACATGCATTCTTTAAAAAACAATGTGTTATTGCAGTACTACAATAGCGCTATTTTGTTTGTATATCCGAAACAATTACATTATGTACGGATAGAATCTGTTTTATGGGAATTCAAATAATAAGTGTTAATAAGTCGACAGACGACAAAAATTTAAAATTTCAGGCAGATTTTCTTCATGTGTATTTAGCAAGAAAACTTTTGAACTATTACGGATTCTTGAAAAACCTGAAGATGAGAAAGAACCGACTATAGCCTGTTACATACTTGCGTTTCTCTGTTTCTGTTTCTGATACTGTTTCATTCGCATCAAGTATAAAACGTTTGCTTTTCACTTCTCCTTCCTCCCTGTTTCACTGCAGTAAATATAAAACGTTTGCTTTTCTCGTCACTTTCTCTTGCTTTCCACGTCAGCTGTGCAAGTAGAGCACTGCTCTACTTTGAGAAAATAAATGAAAAGCAAATGCATTTCGAGCGGGAACCAAGGAAACAGAAGTGAAAATCAAACAGTGAGTGTGTATGAAACAAGCTTATTTCCGCTATTTTCACAACAACCCAAAAATGATAATATAGAAGAAGTCGGGGAGGAATTAACACTTCCCTTGTTCACATGCGGGAGTACAACCTTTACCTAAACGGTTCAGGTTCAAGAGCAAACCGTCGCAAAATTATGATCATTTAACTCAATTGGTAGCACCAGAGGTATGTGATGTTCAGCACAGCACAGAGCGTGTTACAAAGACACGGAAGAGAAAAATATATGACAAATCCAACGTTAGGAGAAGTACAAGACCCAAAAATTAGGAAACACGTAATCAGGGTACACTTTTTGAATAAATAATTGACCTGTTTCAAAACAAATTTCTTACTTTAACAGCATATAAATTTTTGTCATATAAAACGGTGTATCCTATAAAAATGGTCATTATAGTCATATAAAAACTGATATATAAAATCGTGGTTATAAAATGTAGGCCATATAAATTAGTGAAATATGCAAGCTGTCCGGCACCCGTTGTTATCCCTTGCAATAGATTGATCGTTGAAATTGATTGACTTGATGGAAATATAACAAAAAAGACTCATCTTAATTTTTAAGATTAATATAGGATTCTACATTGAATATTTGCTTTATTTAATATGAGTTAGAACATGACTGTATATTAGACATTGTTAACCCATAATTTTGTAAACATAATTTTCCATGACTTTAAACACAATCTAGTAGTTTTACGTTAGGACATTTTATTTAAGTTTCACTGTTTTGTCTTTCAAAGTGATGCCGTCACGTTATAGCTTTGTATGTGCACATATGCACACATTGGTTCTGTACATAATCAGCATATGGGTACAAAACTTAAAACATCAGCTTTGACCATTTCTGGATGCTAAAACACTACAGAACAAAACAATGTGTTAGAATAAAGTTTCTTTGTGTTGCCTCATCACTGACGAAACAAAAATCTTTCATTTCAAAATATTTGCAGTATTGAGCATTAAAAATAAAAGATAATAAACTATATAATATAGATTCCGTAGTTTGTAAAAATTGTTGCAAAATGTATCCACTACATTGTGGTTTTCTAAAATAGAAACGTACGCTACGAAGTGTTCACATGTGATCTTTGGATTTTCTAGTTTTCAAAAGAATTTTATTTTATAAGTTTAGTTTACTCTTTATCATAGACAATGTGGTCATTTGGTGTTTAAAGTTTTAAAAAAATGTTTTATGGCTACTTTGCTTGTTGAGAATGGTTTACGACTTGTGCCTATTTCCAAGCGTAAAATTGCCAAACCTGTATCGTAAAAGACATTTTTCCTAGTTGGAAATAAAAATGATATTACTTTTTGCCTATTCCAAGTTGTCGGAAAACAAAACATTCATTAAAATTTAGGTGGCATATATTCAAATTCTTTTTTAAATTTGGTTGCAA
Source organism: Entomobrya proxima (assembly GCA_029691765.1). Classification (NCBI taxonomy): domain Eukaryota; kingdom Metazoa; phylum Arthropoda; class Collembola; order Entomobryomorpha; family Entomobryidae; genus Entomobrya; species Entomobrya proxima. The sequence goes on from CM056169.1 coordinate 55,264,089, forward strand.
AATTTGCGTTTGGAATGTCGTACGACACAATTGCATTCACATGGCCGTCAAAACTGGATTCAACACCAATTGCAAATATAACAGCAACCGGCAACAAAATTGCATAAATATCAACATCAGAGATTCCAGCTACTTAGTGCTAGACAGGTAAGCTAATATGTTGCAAAACAAATTGTGTAAATTGGTGACAAGACCAGAAACTTTGCTCAGAAAAGCTTTAAATTTATTTAATTAAGATTACTCTTTTTCAATATAGATTTTTTCATTACAACGGATTTCTGTTAGTTTGCCGTATTCTGCAACCAGAAGAACCTAATATGCTTTGTAAAAAAAGTTGAAGTCATACTTTGTAAAATTTATTGCAGTTTGCAGGCTAGCCTTCCGCGGAACATAGTTTTGCGACAAAGTAATCTGTTAAAAGTTACTAGTTTTTGACCATACTAGTGAAATGGGATTTTAGTGGTAAACTATTTTTTGTGAACCTGGAGATAATACGACTGAATGGAATTATAGAAATAATATTACCACAATTTGTGGAACTGTCGTAAATAGACGTTGAGAAGATACAAACCTGATAACAGCTTTGATAAAACAAAACATAATGACAGCCTGAATTAGAGCAAGATTATCTGGGAAGCTTTATAGGCAGTGCTTAATCAGAATTGAAACAAATAGTTTATATCTGCTGCAACCAAAAACAAATATAGAAGCGCAACTAATGTATGAAATGATGATAATTTATATTTTTGGGTTTTAAAGAGACAGATGGTTAAACACATAATGCTGTTCTATGTTCATGCAGATTCAAATGCTGAGGGATTCTTGGGAATCCTAGAGATTACTATTTGCTTTTCGCTATGACACACGAATCGTGTGACACGACACACACTTTTCATGAAACAAGAAGATGGAGTCAATATTATTAATAAAAAATTCCTTCAAACACTTGTTGCAACAAAATGATTACCGAAAAAATCAGTGAATTTGTTGCACAATACCAGGTTGTGCTAAAGAATTACATGGTAATAATATTATGCTAATACCACCATTGAAACAACGTAGCCAAGCATTTTTGAAATATTGTTAGAACTATAGACGAGCATACCTTGTCATCATAGCAAATATAGTTAAACCTTTTAGTTTTAATTAGCTGATGTATCCACGAAAACTGTGTACAAAATATGAGCAGCGAAATTTTTGCAAACATAATTTCTGCAGAAATCAACGAAGCACATAATCTGTAGCGTCATCAAGGGATACAACATGCATTTTAGTTTCTTGTAACGTTTCACTTGGTTTAAAAAGTCTGCTGCCGCAGTGGCAGTACAACAAATTGTGTAATCAAAGTGGTTAATTTACATCATAAGTGTCATAAGATATTCTGTTTAGTTATTTGGATTTGAGATTCGACGGATTTGGGAACGAGCAGAAAAAAGCTTGAGATGAATTACTGAGATGATTGAAGTTTTAAAAAAATTCTAGTATATTTTCTAAAATTATTGATAATTCAAAATTGGTATACACCATGTTGTGTTTGTGTGTGATTCCGCTGTCTACAGTTCTTTCAAATAAAAATGTATTTCTCTATGCTCTTTTTCTATTTTAGATGACTGTATGTTTAGCACTCAATCAATATTTAACCAACGTGACACCCTACTCTCTGACAGTGATATAAAAAGAAATAAAAAATATTATGTAGTTTTAATATTAAGTCCTAGTTGCTTACAGTAATTAAAATCCGGTAATGATAATTTTTAACTTATCAATGTCAACATACTGCTTTTGAAAGTTGATGTCATCTGCTTCATCTGAATGTCATTTGATATCATCTGAAATTTTAAGAAAATATGGCATCATGAGAATGCTCCGTGCAATACACAATTTCATTAGTTATCTATAATCGCACCTGAGTAGATTTTTCTATCGTTGTTTCTCATAGAACATCCACGGCGTGAATTCCATGCTATTTTTATTCTCAGTCAATCCATCCGTCCTCCCTATTCCCGGACAATTCTGTGAAAAACACAAGTGCATGATCATTTTTTAAGTTACAAGACAGTTTCCATGATTATTATTAATCATCGAAACAAGCCTGTATTCCCAGAAATCGTTTAGTTGTTAAAGCACACCTTTCTCAAAATTATAGTTCCAAATTTAGTTTGCATCCTGCATTTGTAGTCTTGATACAGACACAAGAGTGTGGTTAATAATGCTTGAATGTTTATGCACTGTTCCCGAACCGGTTTCAAAGCACCCACAAATCATTTTCAATTCGTGCTGAAATAAAATTACATTTTATGAAAATTGAATGTTCAATATTTGTTACGTGCGCCGAAAAATACAAAATTTTACCAAATTTGCAGCATCAGCCTGTTCTACGGTCTTAAAAATGCTCACGGGACACATAATTTCTTTTTTCTTTCGTGCAATTTTTAACCTTTAAAATTGTAATCCACGTCCTTTGTTACATACCACAATTTTTATGATATTTTCTCGAGGTTAATGCTACCTTTAAAATTGTCAATTAATTTTTTGCATTCTTACAAATTTTTTCTGCTCTCTTGTCTTTCTCTTTCCACTGCACTGCACCCTCACCCTCACTCGCACAGCTTCAGACTGAAAATGATGTAAGCATTTGGCAATCAAGTACACTTGAAGGTTGCTGGTTTTTCGTTTTCTTGCTTGTTACCAGCACCAACACAACTTCGTCCAATGCATAATAGAACCGGTTTTTTAAAAATCTTATACGATTTGCTGATGTGTTGCTAGTTCAGAGAATCTACTTGAAAACCTTTGAGCGGTGTTTTTATGCTAGCGGTAATGATATTTCATAACTTGTACTAATTGATGGTAATGCCCGGTTTTTGACCTTTGATTCCTTTTTGTGTCATCTGAATGTCATTTGATATCATCTGAAATTTTAAGAAAATATTATTTAATGAGAATATTTCGTGCAATACACAATTTCATACGTTATCTGTAATGGTACCGGTGTCGATATTTCTAAACTTCCATTTTCTTTCAGAAAACTTTCTACGCCATTGTTTACTCCCAATCTCTGCATCCATCCATTTCCATCTCCCTGGACCATTCTGCAAAAACACGGAGACATGATCATTTGTTGTAATTGCTACACAATTTCTATGCTTATTACTAATCAAAACAAAAAGTTGAAATCTACCAAAGTCTGTTTCATCGGTGCGTCACATCATTCAAAAAGTAATAGTTCCAAATTTAGTGTGTATCCTGCATTCTGCCCAAAAAACGTTTTAATGTTCATTGAATGTTCCAGATCCGGTTTCAAATCACCACCAAGTCATTTTTTAATTTTTGCTGAAATAACGTTTTATGAACACTGAATGTTCAATATTTGTTACGTATGTCAGAATAGTACAAAAACTGACCAAATGCTGAGTTCAAGCAAGTAACGGTTTTAAAATGCTTACCAGCATATAAGTTTTTATACTTTTTGGTGAAATGTTTAAACTTTAAAACTTTAACCGACATTTTTCATACTTGCCACAACTCTTATAATATTTTCTGATTGTTACTTAATGCCGCAATTCTTAGAATTTGTTGTTTTATTTCTCGAACTCGAACAGTTACAAAAATGTCTTGCTGTCTTGCCTTGCTGTTGCAAATGCACTGCAGTGCACTCTCACTCGGACGGCTTCAGACTAACAATGATGTAAGCATTTGGAAATCAAGTACATTTGAAGGTTGCTATTTTTTGCTTTCTTGCCCGTTACCAGCACTAGCACAATTATAAGATATAGATAATGTGTAGCAGAACCGGTCACTATAAAAAACTTACAATATTAGCTGATGTGTTGCAAGTGCAGAGAATCGGGACAACTCGGCGCTGTTGAATAATAAAGCGAAAAATTGCAATAGATATTGTATGTTACGAGATGAATTTTTTATGCACAGGAGTTCAAGGTCAGCATTTATCATGTAATGATAGCACGGACGCGAGCGACAGAACTGAATATACTAGCAAAAAAAGTGTTCTGTTTGCATGGCTCATGACTGCGGGTTGAAAACATGCAATAAGAGATGTAGTATTTTTATGTTTGTGGCTTTTATCAAACGATTTTCAATAAGAACGTACGATTCTATAAAGTAGTAAAATGGAGCTACATATAATGAAATGTATTTTAATTCAAGCTGTTTCAGTATGTCTCAGTAGTATAAAAAAGTGACAATATGAGATAAGAGTACTCTCCCTGTGTTATTTGCAAGTTCATTTTAACGTGGACAGCCGCTAGTTCTTTCTCTTCCGGTTTGCCAGGTATGTTCCTATGTGTTAGTATATAGTGTTAATGGATATGTAGACCTTTCAGTGTTATTGTAAGGGGAGAAATGGTGTTGTTGTTGATGTGTGGGGGGGGGGTAGGGTTATAGTTTAAGTTTATTAATTATACAGGTAAAGGTGGGGGAGGTGGGGATATATTATGTACGCGTATATTGTTATGTTTAGCATTGCATTTAGGTATGCTACCCATGTTTTAATTAGGTGTGCCTCCCCTTTAGGTCTATTGTCTATTGCTTATGCCTAATTAATTTGTAGGACCACTTGACCCTTGAAATTGTGTGACTGAAATTCAAAATACATGGAATAGTGTATACCCTTGTTTACTCCCATTAATCCCTTATTGTCATTGCTAAATAAGGATAAATGTCAAAGGTCATGCTACTTGCTACTACTAATATATCCCATTATTGTACGCATTTCCGCATTATCCATTTTCACAAAATGTTGGCACAGGTCATGTTTTGAAATGAAAAATGGAACAACACGTGTGTTTGTTTGTCTGCTCACATTTTCAGTTTTCTGTTTGAGGTAGTTTTGGGAAACGTTTCTGGCAGCGCTCCAACAGCAGAGTAGTACGAGTGATGAAATGAAACAAAAAAATGACATGTGGCATAATGTACCTAACGCATACTCATATTCTTTTCTTTACAATCATCACATCATTTTGGTATTTCTTCTTTATCCCATTTTCTCGTTGTTGTTGTTGTGAAATGCAAAATAATTTTTCATAAATCATCATCACACACTTACCACCACTCGTTTTTCTTTGCACTCATCGCATTTTCTACTCATCGCATTTTCTCCTTGTTGTTCTAAAATGCAAAATGAGTTTTCATGAATCTTCATCCCACTCACTACCGTTCAATTTTTTCTTTGACTCGTCGCATTATTTTGTACTAGTTAAAAAATATTTCTTCTTCATCCCATTTTCTCGTTGTTGTTAAGTACATTCATCATTTTTCTTTGACTTTGATATAAAATTTTCTATAACTTACATTCACCAAAACTAAATTACGCAACTTTTATGCACACTGTCAACTTAAACAATTGCATTTATTGATTTTTCTTATTATGATGACATGTTTAAACGTAAAATCAGTAGGTCTTGATCATTTTACGTTTTTTTCACGAGTAAAAATGATTCCTTGTACAACACGACAACCACATGTGTTGGTATCAAGTTTCATCTTCAAAAATGAATATCTCTCACGCGACAAACACTTTCCTCTCTTGCTGTGACAAAATAGGATTGTGAGTGAGGTTTGGTGCACTCTCACACTACGAGTAAAAGAATATGAGCACCCACCACGTTGTTTGTCAAAGTATATTAGCTTTGAAATGTCAAATTTTTCTACATTTATTGTTTACCTTCTTATGATGAAAAGTTTTGATGCAAAATCAGTCAAGTAAAAAATGACAAGTAGTATAAATCTATTTTTAGCAAAAGTTGTTATGCTACAAAAAATGTTATAACAACAAAAATCAGTTTGGAATCGAAACAGTCTGCATTTTAAACAAACAAAACGGGTGTACAACTTTTATCCAATATAATTTTTCTTGAAAGTGTACATGTAATTTTGCATAAAATTTCGTGTTCTTTACTTTTCGAGCTCAGTTGCCTCTCAACATTCAAACCTTAAACATTGTTTTTTGTTTATCGTCTTTTATTTGTGTTTTAAAAACTGATTCAGTGAATTAAACAAACTTGAAAAAAGTGCCAAACCAAGATTTTGTGTTTTGATTTTGAAACTCAAAATGTATAAAGTGAAAAGTGCAGTGTCTGCTGCTCGGCGTGCCGTTTTGGCTGCAGCACAACCCCAGCAGGCTTCACCTCAACCGCAGCAGGGATCACCTCAACCGATCCCTACTCCCAAATTTCTTGGGGGAAATTCTCACCGACGTGCACACATTAGTATTCGACCTGGTGTGAAGAAACCCAAAAAAGAATTTGGATGTCGTCGAAGAGGGTGTGGCTTTGTGACCAATAGCCATGAAGAATACATTGATCACAGGGACGAGGAACACTTGTGTACAAAGTGCGAAAAAAGCGTAACATGCAAGGACCGGCATGTTTGTCGCCGACAAAATACGGAACCCATCCCGGAAATTGACCTTTTAGACACAATGTTTTGGGAGAAACATCGCGTGAACAAGGGAGCCGTAAAAACTCTGGTGCACGAATACACACCAGGTCTAATCCAAGTTGATGATGCAGTGGAAAGTGTTTACGTTGACTTGTATTTGTTGCTGCAAAAGTTTCTTGCTGAATACACTGGAATGCTGGTCAAGTTTACATTTATCGTGGCTGCCCTCAACCTAAAAACTGGAATCAAACGCGAAATGTACTTCAAGTCAAACTTTACACGTTTGACCAACAAATGTTTTCTTGGAGAAGTTATCCAAGGAAATGTGGATTATATCAACAACATGATCGCGTTGCTTACCGAGACTGGGAGTGGGATCAAAATACTAAATGTCAACAGCCTCGAAGTGGATATTGGAATTTATCGACCAACAAGAGCAACGGGTTATGTAGAGACCCCAACTGGATTAAAAGGACGCCACGGACTCTTGAATGTGAAATGTGAAAGTGATTGTTTCAAGTATTGTGTTGTTGCTGCTCTCTACGAAAATCAAGTGTTGGCTGACAACTTTCCAGTCGAAGAAAGAAAGGAAATGAAAAGCAACACAATCACAAAACGAGAAAAGTGGATCATGGAAAATCAAAAATCATACAACAAGCTACTGGAACAAATCAAAAAGGAACAACTCGTCGACTTTACCGGATTTGAAGATGCGTGCGACCTCAACCTTTTGGAAGAGTGGGAAGAGAAAAACAAAATTTCAGTCAACATTTACAAGTTTTGGCCAAAACAAAACTCTGTTACTCCGTTTGTAACTACAACCAACTATTTTGGAACCGAGCGACATGTTAGCCTGCTGTTGCTGGAAGATGACAAGAATTCCCATCTTGTCCTAATCAAGGATCCCATCAAGTTTTTCCGGACCACCAACAGGAACAACAAATATTTTTGCCCATTCTGCCACCACGGATTTCTAAAACCGGATCACGTTACCAACTGTCAATTTTGGAGCAACCAAGGATTGGAGCCACCAAAAAGTGAAAAGATTAGATTCAAGTTCCAAGATTGGCACAAGTGTCTGCCACCACCATATCGCCTGTACAGTGACCTCCTCTACATGCAAGATGAAGAGACAAAAACAACTTTAGTTGCTGGTTTTGGAGTAGCAGTAATGGGACCAGATGGACAACTTGAAGATTCCAAATTCTACATTGGAGAAAATGCAGTGGAAAAATTTCTGGAATATGTGTTACCAAAAGCACATGAACTCAAAGGAGCCATCATGAACAAGGATGAACAACTGCCGATACCGGAAATGTCAGCTGAAGAAAGGGAACAATTTGAAAATGCGAAACAGTGTGTGTATTGTTTCAAGTTTTTTACACAACTCAACCACAAAGTGCGTCACCACTCACACCACATCAAAGGTTTCCCAGTTCAGTGTGTCTGTAATTCAGACAATTTAAAGATAAAACCCAAAAAACAGATTCCTCTCTTCAGCCATACCCAAGAAAAATTGGGTAACAACATGATAATTCAAAGGTTGAAGAAGGGTTATGCGAAAAAAATTAATATAATTCCATAATCAAGGGAAAATTTTATGGCAGTTGTGTTTGACCGAACACTAAAACTTGTAGACAGTCGCAAGTTTTTAGATTATTCTCTCCAGGATCTCGTCACACGTCTTGGAAAAGGAAATTCATTCCATCCATTCTACAAAAAACTTGATGCAGAGATTTTGCATCAGGCAATGTTCTTCCCCCACACTTGGTTCACCACCATGGAAAAACTACAAGCAAAGCAATTGCCACCGTTGGAAGAGTTTAATGACATGCTAGCAGACAAAGATGTGGGGGAGGCCGAGTACAACAGTGCAGTGAAAGTGTTTCAAAAGTGTTCCAGTTTTCAAGAGTACTGCTTAGTGTACTTAAAAAGCAGAGTATTTCAAACAGCAGCAGTTATGGAAGAGTTTGGTGAGTGGTGTTTTGAAAAGTACTTGCTCACCCCACTCTACGATATGAGTTTGGCAAGTTATGCCTACTCACTTGCCACATTCAATGCGAGTGAAAAATTTGAGATTGAGCTAGTGACAAAACTGACACTGACACTGACTGACAAAACTGACTGACAAAAAAATTATTGAGCTAGTGCTGAACAACGTGCGCGGGGGAGTCTCTCACCTCGCTAAACGCGTAGTCACTGCCAACTCTGAACGACTTGGCCACAAAAATGTAACCGATAATAACAGAGTTGAAATACTGATTTGCGATCTAAATTCTCTTTACCAGCATTGTATGTTGGTACATCCCATGCCAAGTGAAGAATATAAAGTTTTGGACCCGGAAGAATACAAAGACATGAACATTTTAAAACTGAATGGGAAAGACGGAAAAGGATGGATACTCAATGTATCCCTACACTACCCAAAAACAATAAAATCTCACACGTGGGATTTTCCATTTTGTGCTACGAAAGAAAACCTAAAGCATCGTTTTGGAAGTACGCCAAAAGCAACATCTGCTACACAAAACAACGATCCCGGAGCAACTTCTCTTGTGCTCACTCAAGAAGACAAGGAAAACATTGCCATTTACTACAAACTCTTGCAGTTTTTTGTGCGACATGGAATGATTGTAACCAAAGTGCATCAAGTGATACAGTTTAAGGAGGATACTTACCTTGCAGGATTTATCCAAAAAAATTTAAATATACGAAAATCAACCCAAGATAAATTTCACGCACAAGTTTCCAAAAATATTGGAAATATGATTTTTGGTAAGTTCCTCAGTGTTAATAATAATTTGAACGTTCAGTGTGTGCTTACACAAGGAAAAGCAATAAACATTCTTGGCAGCCACAACCACAAGGACAGCAGCCGGGTATCGGATGACATTGGCTTGTACTATACCAGCAAAAAAAGAAATCGACTCGACAAAAACATTTTAGTTTCCTTTGTCGTTTTAGACTTGGCAAAACTCCGACTCTATGAAGTCATATACGAGTACCTAAAACCAACGTTTCGGGATCGAATTACAATATGTGCGTCAGAAACAGATAACATTGTCTGTGAAATCAAGGATCCAAACAAAACATTTCTACAAGATTTGCAAAAAATTGCACAAATCTTTGACTTTTCAACGCTGCCAAGAGACCACCCACTCTTCGATGATAGCCGTGCTAAAGAACCCAGCCTTTTGAAAATAGAATTTTCATACCCACTGCAGTATGTAGGAGTTAAATCAAAGCTGTACTCGATAAAAAACATGTGTGAAACATGTAAAAGTGTAAATGTTGTTGATAGTGTAGAGTGTGAAAAGTGCCAAGGACAAGCGCAAAGTGTGCCAAAAGGATGCTCAAAAAGGAAACACACGCCCCATGAAGTTTATCTCAACGCCGCCACTGGATCAAGTACTGCTTTTGAGACGTTTTGGATGACCAGGAAGGAAAATCAGCGAGTTTCTGTTACCAAAACAAAAAAAGACGTTTACCAACAATGACCAGCACCGGATCTGGATCGATTTCAACACCAGTGTGCCTTACGGGCACGATATAGGAGATTTTGCTGTAAAAAATCCCAGTTTGGAGCCAAAAAATGCACATTTGCAACTCAACATGTGCGTTTCCAGCACTTTTGCAACCCGAAAAAGACCGTCAGAGACCGTTTGTGACCGACCAGAGACCGAAAACGACCCAAAACGGGTCAAACTGAACATAAAAGTGGACTCTACAAGCCAATCCAGTGTCAGTTGCAACATTGAGTGCTACCAGGATGGATCAATCAACAGTTTACGGTCCACTGGACCTTCGCCTTCGCCATGGATCAGCAGTACAAGTGGTGGGGATGTCGAGGGCGGGGAAAACGTTCCTCACGCTCCAGATCGCCCTGAACCGGAATAAAATATTTGACCAACCCCAGGATCTGTGCGTTTTTGTCTACAACCAACACCAGTGTAGTTACGACGAAGTGAGCAAAAAGGACAACACCATCATCTTTACCAACAAAATAGACGTTCTTGAGAAGTACATTGCTCAAAAAAAGTCATTGCTAGTTATATTTGATGACTTTTACATGGAGCTGGAGTCAGAAATGAACAGATACATGACTTCGTTCTTTGTACAACGCGCACATCATGAGAATTTAACAATTATGGTGTTGCAGCAAATGTTGTACGGGAAAAAAACTCGCGTAATGAGTTTGAACTGCCACGTGAAAATAATTTTTAAGATGACTGCCGACTCTAGGCAGATCAAATGTCTGGGCGGTCAAATGTTGCCAGACACGCCAAAAGTAGTTTACGATAGTTACCAATTAGCCACCCAAAAGTTGTTTGGGTATCTAGTGATAGACTTACACCCGTTAACACCAGATTATGCTAGGTTAAGAAATAGTGTAATGATTAATGATCAGTTAAGAGTATATTTACCCAAAAAGTTGTAGTTTTATGTTAAAAAGTTCTGTAAAAGTGAAAGTGAAAGTAATATTTCTTTTGTTGTAATGTTTAAAAACTTTGTTTGTTCGTTTTGTAAAAAGTCAAATTGTATGTAAATATGTAAATAAACATTTTGTAAACAACTAGGTTAAGCCGGAATAGCCGGGGCTCTACTAGAGGGTCTATAGTATTATGGATGAGTAACCCACACAAATTTTGTTTGCAGTTATTCATCCACCCAGACTATACTGATGAGCAGACGGGAAAACTGCGAAACCCTCTAATGTATTTCTAATTTTTAATGTAAAATGGAATCAATAAAATGATGTGTGCGATTGAATAAATGAAATTAGTATAAAATCAAAAGTCATTCTGTGTAGACGTGTTTTTATTTCTCTCTCCACCATGGAGCGCATTACAATAGAGTACGATTTTCTTTTGGATTTAGCTCAGGCCAACCCAACCAGACAGGAAGAGCTTCTCCAGAATGCGACACCAGAACAAATATGTGCAGTCATTCAGTGCATCAAGCTCTGTCGAAAGCATAATATCAAAGTTCCCGGAAGTAATATTATAAGTACACGTAAATCAAAGTTTGAAAAGTTAGTTAGAATTTTGAAGCGACACAAGAAGGTACTCTCCCCGATTCTCCTCTCAATTTTGTGTGCAATTTTAAGAGAAGCAATACATTATATCTACACAATGAACTAAAATGGCATCTGTGCAAGAGTATTACATTGTGCCAATGGAAATTTACGAAAAGTGTACAGTGGAAACCAATCAAGACAAGAATCTGGAGGAAACTCTGGAGGAAAGAATCTCCTCCCTCCCAAAAGGTTCCAAGTCAAGGGCCCGACGCCTCCTCGAGCACCTGAAAGATAAGCTCTTGTGGTCATCAACTGGAATAGTGACAGGATTCCAGAATAACTTGTACGACTACGTCAACTACGCGGTACGAGCAAAGCAGAAACCAACGGATTGGGAAGACTTTTTGGACCAGTTGGTGCACACACCACTACATTTACTCAGTTTACGAGTGCTACAGGAAGTGAAAAGTTTAAAAAGAAGGCAGAAAAGATGGCATCGGACAGCTACATCAAACGTGCGTGGACCAACTACTCCCAGCCAGCAGCACTCAAAGCCCTACATGGCTTTGTAAAAGCCAGAGGAATCAAGGATATCAAGGAAACGGAAAAGAAACTCAGCAAAATCTACGCATTTTCCGTACACAAACCAGCCAGGCGCAAGTACCCAACTCGACGAATGGTCCTCAAGGGCCCCGGGAACACTTTTGTACGGATCTTATCGACTTCCAGAACTTCTCCAGGAGCAACAGCGGTTACAATTGGGTACTTGTCGTCCTCGATGGATTCACCAAGGAACTTTTTACGGAACCTGTCAAGAAGAAGACAACTCGTGAGGTGGCAGACGCCTTCCAGAAGGTCCTTGTCAGGGCCCGACGAGCACCTGCAGCAGTCTTTTCTGATCAGGGAAAGGAGTACATTGGAAAGAGTTTCCAGGAACTGATGAAGAAGAATGGAATAAACCACTACGTTTCCAGGACCAAACGGAAAGCGTTCCAGTGCGAGAACGCCATCAAGGGGATCAAGCACCTGATTTTCAAGTTTTTTACACAGGAAAAGACCAAGAGGTGGGTGGATATCCTTCCAAAGCTGGTTCAGGGATACAATTCCACCCCGCACTCATTACATGGATTCAAGCCGTCAGCAATAAAACCAAAGGACAGGGACGAAATTATTCATCGATTGTACGCAAAGATGGCCCAGATGCCTCGCCCAGCCCCCAAATATTCCGTGGGTGATAAAGTTCGCGTGGCAAAGAACAGACTAACGTTTCAAAAAGGATATGAACAAAGTTTTAGTGATGACGTGTTTCGTGTGGCATCCCTTGTGCCAAGCAGTGTACCCATCCCCGCCTATAAATTGGAGACACTTGACGGCCAACCCGTCAGTTCATCTTTTGTCGACTCGGAGCTTGGTTATGCAGATCAGGACGACGACAACGAAAAGGAGCAGCAACAACAACCTAGAAGGAAAAACCTCAGAAAAAAGTAACCATGGAATCGTTTACGGTAACGTTGGTGAGCAATCAGCAGAGTGATGTGTTTGGAAACAACACACACGCAAAGTTTTCAACACTTCTCCCCCGGCCACTTGACGTTAAAGGATACGAAGTGGCACTCCAAGCCATAAAGTTTTTTGACAAGCACAAGACTACAGGAGCGATATCAACAGCAGTGGATACCGAAGAGGACACAACAACCCCATTCTTTACACCCGGACAGCTGGAGGATGAAATTGTCATCATTGACCAGAGCCAGAACCAGATTAACGTTAGAAGATACAGCAAGGAATGGCTCTCATTTGTGGGCACATTGACAAGACGACTGGAAGCCGCAAATTATCCCGTCAAAATCAGGGTAACATTGGGACAAGGAGCGACCATAGAGGAAAAGCTTGAACAAGTCACTATGGATTATGATGGAAAACCAGGACACACGCTCTTCATCTCTACAAATCTCAGACGACTTTTGGGATTTACGGATTCTGCGTTTGTGGTAAAGGGACGGTACACCAACGACTTGACACCAGAATTTGATCTTTTAACCACGCAGCCAGAGCTGGTTGGATTCTTCCTGTCATCATCAAAGCATGAGACAACGTTTCACATGGAACAAATAACTGGCAAGCCAACTGCTTCGCTAATTACAAACGCAGTGATTGCAGCCCTACACGGAACGGTTTATGTGACAAAGTTTAGAGTGCGAAAAGCAAAGAGAGCAATAGAGTTTACAGTAAAGCCATTCTGTAAGCTAAGACTCTCAAAAAAAGTGAACGAATACTTGGGGCTGGACGAAAACTACATGTTTAGTGATTCTGGGTCTGTTCCCATTGCCGCCCACTTGATTTCCAAGCCGATTGTTGCCGAGTCGGTGATTCCAGAACTAAATCCCCCAAAGAAACCCCACACTTGTTCTCTTGTGTTGATTACTTGTGACATTGTAGCCAATCAGTACTTTGCTGGAAAGGAAATGCCCCTCCTCGAAATGCTTGACCGTGAAGAATCCGAAGAGTCAAGTCTAGTTACACATCGGCCAACAGTTTTAGTTTATAAGCCAGTGTCAGTGCCAATAATTTCTCAGATCACGATTGGAATTCAGACAGACAACAACGAAAATTTGGAGTGGACAGAAATACCAACAGTTGTAACACTGAGTTTTAGAAAAATCAAGTAAAATGGATATACTGTGCAACGAAGCAAGGGAGTGCAAAATGGAGCAAAGGAACGCTCCCAAGTTTGAGTCTCCAATTCCAGACTACTTGGTTCTTTTGGAGGCAACACCAAGAAAACCTGTACCAGTCAAGCAGGAACCATTTACACCAATGTCTGCGACTCCCATTGTTTCCCCTATACCAGCGCAAACCATTTCAAGTGACACGCCATCCTATTCTCAAAACGTCGACGAGTGGATAAAAAGACCAGTCAGCAAGTGCGGAGCCATCAGTCAATCAACAAGGACCAGACCAGCCGGACGTGCCAGGAAGCCAACTCTGCCAAAAAAGAAGACTACAGCCAACAAGAAGACATCAGCCACCAAGAAAAAGCCAGCGAAAAGGGGAAACGTGAAACAAGTTTCCAGGAAATCTTCAAAAAAGTCCAGTGTAAAAAGGGGAGGAGTCAAGAGCAGCAGCAGCAAGAAACGCCCAGTCAGCAAACCCAAGAGGCGATAAGATGGAGGTGGATCAAGTTGAGGAGACTGGAGGGGAGGTGTCTCCTCGCGTATACAGTACAGGACTTACCCTGACTACCCTCCCCCCAACAGACGTTTCAGTAATATCTTCCCAATATGAGGAGATTCGACCGATCGCCTCCCCATCTCCTCCAGATACTCCTCTTCAATTTGAGTATCCTCCAAGTTCAACACACTGGCTTTCTCCAGACGTTCAGATACGGATGCGACTCAAGATAAAAACTGGAACCCTGGAAACTCTTGGAGCGACATCAAAGACGGCGTTTCAAAATTTCCCCATCGCATCAGTGTTCCAGCACGTTGAAGTGAGGATCAATGACATCCCACTCCACTTGTCCAGCAACAACTATGCCATTGCAGGATACATTCACACGAGATTGCGGACTCCAGAATACATGCTGCCTCAACAATACAACAGCGAGAAATGTTCAACAGAGGACACTTCAACTGCCAGCGCCGAAACCAACCTGGTGTACACGAGGATGAAAAAGCTGGGAAACGAAATTGAAGTCCAAGGAAGGATACTGCACGGATTCTTTGAACATGGAAGATTTATTCCTCCAGGAGTGTCCCTCTCAATAATTCTCCATCGGGCCAAAAACACGCTTAGCCTGGTGGGAGAAGCTCCAGCAACAGGATCAACATTTGACGACCAAGTAATAATTGACGAAGCCGTGCTTGTCTGCAAAAAGTGTATCATCAACCCACAAGTTTCGGAGTCGCTCAAACGGGAACTGGCTCTGGGAAAACGAATCAGATATGCCTACAGGGACTATGGAGTGAAATCAACCCACCTGCCTTCTGGAACCTACGACTTTGCAACGGAGCCACTTTGCCAAGGACCATCTCCCCTCGCCGTAGCAGTTGGATTTGTATCAGCCAAGGCGTACACTGGATCACCAACAAAATCGCCATTCTTTTTTGACAACTATAAACTGGCCAGCCTTCAACTAACCCTGGACGGAGACCCACTGTTGTACAATGAAATCAAGTACAACGTTGCCAAGAAGCAGTTTATGCAAGGATATTCAATGTTATCAACTTTACTACCACATGGAGTCTTGGGAAAGTGTAGCACACTGGACGCTTTCCTCAACAAGGGAATGTTTCTCACCGTATTCAACCTGGCCGGAGCAGAAAAGGACGACAGATTGGTCAACACACCGACTGGACAGTTACAAGTTAGCGGAAGATTTGGAGAGGCGCTTTCAGAAAGTGTCGTTGTAGTCGTGTACATGTTGCGTCAAAAGCTTGTAGATATTGACGATAAGAATCATGTACACTTGAAGTAGGATTAAGAAACAAAAATTGTAAATTGTAGCTTGTAAGGTTTACCGTAAATAACAAATGGTATTACTAATATGTAACTTAGATTGGTAATTGGTAATTGGTAATAGATGTAAGTAGATTATAGAGTCAACCTAAACTTTTGTAAATATCAACAACTCTAAATAGTTTAAGTTCAAAAGAAAAAAAAATCAAAAAAAAATCACAAAATGTAAAAGAACAAAAAAAAGGTATAGGTTAAGCCGGATTAGCCGGGGCCCAAAAGGTTAGAGGGTCTATGGTATTATGGATAAGTAACCAGTGCTATCATCAGCGCAGTGTTATTCATCCACCCAGACCATACTGATGAGCAGACGGGCAAACTGCGAAACCCTCTAATGTATTTGTAATTTGTGTACAACAAAATATTTTGCTTTGAAATTTTAGGTTCATTTAAGGAGAGAACGCTGACTGGAATTCCCGTGATGCCAGAGGAAGGAAGAACAATATCAATCCAACCAACAAAGGGGACACTCTACACTACAAAACTACTGGATTTCATTTTTTTTTGAATTGAACAATGTAGTCAAATGATTATCATGAATGTTGTGTTAAAATGAGAATTATGTGAATGTTGAATTTTGAAATGTTGATGTCATACGAATGTATATGTAAATGTTTTTTGAGTATGAATATGTATCTGAAATAAAATTGTAAATGATTATCTGAAATAACCGAATGCAAAATGCAGCTGTCATTTATTTTTCATAACCGGCACACCAGAAGGTGCTCATATTCACAATTGTCATTTTCTGGACAGTCGACACGCATGATACACAGTTATTATGAAGATGAAGATTCATGAAAAATCATTTTGCATTTCACACCAACAACGAGAAAATGGGATGAAGAAGAAATATTTTTTAACTAGTACAAAATAATGCGACGAGTCAAAGAAAAAATTGAACGGTAGTGAGTGGGATGAAGATTCATGAAAACTCATTTTGCATTTTAGAACAACAAGGAGAAAATGCGATGAGTAGAAAATGCGATGAGTGCAAAGAAAAACGAGTGGTGGTAAGTGTGTGATGATGATTTATGAAAAATTATTTTGCATTTCACAACAACAACAACGAGAAAATGGGATAAAGAAGAAATACCAAAATGATGTGATGATTGTAAAGAAAAGAATATGAGTATGCGTTAGGTACATTATGCCACATGTCATTTTTTTGTTTCATTTCATCACTCGTACTACTCTGCTGTTGGAGCGCTGCCAGAAACGTTTCCCAAAACTACCTCAAACAGAAAACTGAAAATGTGAGCAGACAAACAAACACACGTGTTGTTCCATTTTTCATTTCAAAACATGACCTGTGCCAACATTTTGTGAAAATGGATAATGCGGAAATGCGTACAATAATGGGATATATTAGTAGTAGCAAGTAGCATGACCTTTGACATTTATCCTTATTTAGCAATGACAATAAGGGATTAATGGGAGTAAACAAGGGTATACACTATTCCATGTATTTTGAATTTCAGTCACACAATTTCAAGGGTCAAGTGGTCCTACAAATTAATTAGGCATAAGCAATAGACAATAGACCTAAAGGGGAGGCACACCTAATTAAAACATGGGTAGCATACCTAAATGCAATGCTAAACATAACAATATACGCGTACATAATATATCCCCACCTCCCCCACCTTTACCTGTATAATTAATAAACTTAAACTATAACCCTACCCCCCCCCCACACATCAACAACAACACCATTTCTCCCCTTACAATAACACTGAAAGGTCTACATATCCATTAACACTATATACTAACACATAGGAACATACCTGGCAAACCGGAAGAGAAAGAACTAGCGGCTGTCCACGTTAAAATGAACTTGCAAATAACACAGGGAGAGTACTCTTATCTCATATTGTCACTTTTTTATACTACTTGTCTCGTTTTGTAACAGCATGTAGAATCTTAATGGATTACAAATGGAGAATTTTTAATTACTTTCAAGAACAAATGTTGTAAACCTTTACATTAGCAAACAAGGAAAAATTATTTCAACGTTTTTGAGAATTTAATTTAATAAAAATAGTACTTCAGACCAGCAATAAACAAAGAATGTTAGTCTCTTAAAAAACTTTCTTTGCTTTTTGGGTTGGTAGAGAATGAAGAGCAAGTCAAGGTCATCCGGTTTTTGTTGAGAGTAAAGCTCTTTTTTGGTTACCTGCCAACCTGGCATCACCATTACCATTGCTAGTGTTACGGTTTTCTTTTTGACGTTCCGAATCTCAGTGCTGGGCATAAGAATAAGACACTGAAAAGCAATCCGCACTTGTAATTTCTCCCCAATATGAACATATATCTGCTTATTATGCAATTTGGATTGCATCAAAAAGACACGTCTCGTGTGATAAAATGTATTATTTGAAAACCCAAAATGTTCTAATAACACACAATTTTAACCGATAAAGTAGGAAAGACTAAAACTTATCTTAAAACCGGCTGCTTTATTGACTAGTTTTTAGTACTTTTTTCAAAAAATGCATGACAATCAAATTTACTTGCACTACGAAACTACATAAATAATTTGCTTGCTAAAATGCTAAATACATTTTCTTAATTAGAAGGTAAAATTATACAAAAGCGCACATTTTGCAATTTCTTATTTTACAAAACGTAATGCAAATTTTGGATTTTAGACATACAAAATTTAATTACGCAAGTGTTGTGTCGTTAATATAATCAAAAAGCTTATTAAACATTATTAAAATTGCAAATTGAAATTGATTTTTTTAAAACTAGTCTTTATATCGTTATTGGAAACATCTCATGCATACCTTACATGACAGAAATTCGATATACCAAAATGTACCTGCACAATAATCCGTGTCAATATCGAGCCAAACAAAAAAGCCACCTTATATATATGCCCATTTTAAAATTCTGGCACTTTGCATATCTACTATACAATAAGATACCGTATTTGTTATTATAATAGTATTATAATTTTATTATTGATTCCTGTAGTACAAAAATCAATAATACCCAACGATACCATACGAAAACATTGAACACGGCTCATAACATCACCTTTAACCAAACAAGTGTTTCATAATTGACTATTTTAAGGCTCTTAACTCATCAGCATCCCCATCACCTCCAATCACCAATGCTACTACTTACCAATTACCATTCCAACACACTCTCACTTGTAGTGCGTATAGTGTGTGTACTACCATAATACTAAGCCCATTGTATAAATGATTGAGTATACATATGTATTTTATAAGTAAATGTTACTTTAAATAAAACGTCAGTAGGGGCCATTAGGACGCTGAACATTACACCTTGTTTTCTCATCATTTAGCATAAACATAAAAAGGGTTAAAAACGGCTTGCACGAAACGTGCTTTACTACGCCTGTTGTTAATTATTTTGCATTTTGTAATTCTACCTTGAATCAAAAAATTTATTTACGGAGCGAACTATTTTGTTACACATATAAAACCTGGCATTAGATTAAAACCCAATAGAGCTTGCCTCGTCCGAAAGTTATCAAATTTTCAAAGAATACAGTATTAATTCCATGCTAAATCCTATTGAAGAAGTAAAATTCGTGCAAAAACTGCTTTCCGTACAAAAATTTCCCTTCTTCAATAATTCATGTTATGTTTTACATGTTTTAAAAACTGCAATTCAATTACATTATTAAACAGCAGTAAGTGACACTTGTTGCTTTTGGTTAGAAACATTTCTGACGAAATAATACATTACATTAATAAATTAACATTTGATACGACCAAAAGAATACAATTTTTGGTTTCCACCTAATAGAACATGTATGGAAACACGTCAAGTTTCTTTCTGGTGTGCACAAAGATATTTCCTAGTTATAGCAATCATTCATGTAGCCATTCATTTTTGGCATTGATCCTGTTCATGTCTTATTTACACATTAAATACGTATAGGCCAGACCTTATGTCAAAACTGAAAATTTGTGTAATGCTACAGCGTTGTCAACAGTTATTTAATCACATTTTTAAATAACAGCAATAAACTTGATTACTTTTATCATTTAGGTAAAAACCAGCATTCAATTAAAAAAGTATTAACAATTTTAAAGTTTAAAATTATCTTGGACCAAAACGGCTTCAATCACATTGAAATAGTCTGGAAGGACATGTGCTCAACTGCTGCTAGACACGCCTTGATTGAAGCGCCACCATCAACACTCAACATGAATACTGATCTCCAATAATATCGTATAAAACTTGGGATTTTTACATCATGATAATGATTCCATCGGAATTTAAATTGGCGTAGAGTTTGATGGATAATTTTCTATATGTTATATAATAACTAATGTAAGTAGCAATTAAGTTTCAGGGGAAATAATATATGTTACTTAATTACATTATTAAACAACATTCACCATTGATGAAAACATTAGTGGTACAACACTGCCGTTACACGGAATTCAGTTTTAGATAAGTACGACCAAAAAATGAATGTCGACAGACAGACAGCTAACATATTCAGATTATTTTCCGCTTACACATGATTTTGCAAATAAACAAAAGATTGACAAGTAAAAGAAAATTAATTTGAATATCGTCGGTGTCATATTACTTTGTGCTAAGTACACGGATGCCTGGTGGTGTATTGTGCCAAGTCGATTGATGTCCAAACGTGCAATGTGTCAAGTCGATTGGTGCCCAAACTTGCAATGTGTCAAGGCTCTGGATGCTAGAATGTGCAATGGGACAACGCAAATGTCAAAAATCATGAAAAATGTGCTAACGCAACTTGAGCTGTCTTATTTAAAACTGACAAAACCAAACAGTACCATTTTGCTAATTCAGTTTTGATTGAAAATAACTTTTAACACAAAGCAGTTAAAATTACGAGGTTTGCGTGATCTTTTTCGTCGATATTTAAATTGTATGTGATGAAAAGGGTACATTTCTGCAGTTAGGAACAAGATAGTGCAATTCATGGATTCCCAGCATGTCGTTTTATGTAGCACATCCTGCAGAATTCTTTTCTCGCGGTTCACTGTGTTCAACACCATGTATGTGGTACCAAAATGTAGAGAAAAATATAGAGAATCTATTAAAACTAAAAACTCATAATGCCCCGGATTTGCCTTAGCACCTTTTATACTCCCCAGATTTTTCTGCGTTGGCTCAGTGCACGTTCTAGCATTTAGAGCCTTGACACATTGCACGTTTGGGCATCCATCGACTTGGCACATTGCACGATTGGGCATCAATCGACTTGGCACAATACACGACCAGGCATCCGTGTACTTAGCACAAAGTAATATAACACCGACGATATCGTATTCAAATGCCCAACAAAATTTGTACGGCATTTATCCATATAATTATAATGTAGATTTGATTTCACTAGACAGTATAATGTATTTGGATAAATAGCTACTACATCCTCTTTACAACAGAATCAGTAGGCACCAAACTATTGTTTCACTTTTACTTTCACTATCCTACACTTCTAAGACGGAAAGTATCTCGTTGTCTCAAATAAAATCTCAACCTCAATAAAACCATACAGTTTGTATCAATTATACACAATTGTGCTCCCCATTTGTATGTCTTATTATTGCGATGATTTCATTTTACACTGCCCAAACTTATTGATTAATGAGTAATATAAACTATTAGTTCGCTTAGCACCAGACAATTTTCACATTCATCATTTTACTTGTTAATGTGCTTAAGGAAACTTTTTCCTGTGAGCGTTGTATTTTCTAGACAGGTCACTCTCTTTTCAGCGTTCATTCAGCCTGTATGCAAAAAATAGGTTTTCAAATATTAGGATTGCAGCCGAAATTAACCTACACCTACCCATTTTACCGAATAAGTACTCACCCATTTTGCATAAATAATTACAACTGCCAACAAATTGGTACGACCATGACGGGACAATTATGGCGACTTCTTCAACTCCATCCATTGTGTAAAGTTGTTATAAGACTGAAGATTTTAGCAAACCAATAACTTGCATTCGTCCGGACGAAAAACTGTTCAAACGACACCTAAACGAACAAAAGGAACGTATTTAGTTTTAAATGGCAACTCCTAGTAATGAATGGCAATACTATATTAGCGATGAAATTTTGAAAGGCCATAAATTTGTAATTTTAGTTAAAATTTCCATTATCCGCATACAAATAGCCTTAGTCTTATTTTGGATCCAACGGATTAGCTTTACAGCACCAGCAAAATCTAAAGCAATCCGTAGTCAGCAACACTTTTGTCCCATGACGCATGAGCAAATCCAGCTACAAAGCACCTAAACATTTAAGAGTTTTATTAAAGATTAACGGGCCTTATAACTCCGCTACAAATATTTTAGCACCGATATTATTGTGTTTTACAAATTAGCCACAAATCCCAGATAAATGTACACATGAGAAATGAATGAATATATTACAAAGCTGTATTTTATAGTCCCAAAGATTGTAAAAATATTTAACTGACCTTGCAAAAAGTGGAATTGATTGTTGCACAACTAGGATAAGCAGTCAAACATTTTTGTGCACTAATAGGAAATTTCGACTTCCAACACCAACTTACAATACAAAATTATAAATGTTTGTCAACTATTCCAGTATAATATCCAATTTTTATTAACGAAGTTATTACAAGCTATTTTTTGGATAATCTCCATCACTTGAAAGTCAACAGATTGACGTTTTTACACTTGTTGAATGTAATACATGAGCAGACTGCCTTTTTCAACAGCTGTTTCTGTGGACCAAATCCCAATATCAGCTTCTGCTCTGTAGAGCAAAACTAGATTTACAAAAACAACATCAGTTCAGCAGCTCATGCAATGCTTGTCCAGAAATCCTAGATGGCTCGCTGCTCACATGAAGCAAAGCAAATCAGATTGAAAACGTTTTTCAAAAATGCGTTTCATGACATGCCCGAATAGCTTACGTGCAACGTGCATTATTGTAATCCTTATTTCATTCAAATATGCTGTTCTCAAAATTACGCATGTTTACCAAATTCCAAGAAGTTGAACTTTCAATCCCGATGTTACTCATTTTTTAACTAAATAAGCCTTATCTTACCTAACGCTGAAAAAAAATTACACGTGTTGCTGAATTTTTTAAAATTCGTATCTGCTACACCCCATGCCGATTATCAGAAAGCTACTACTAAAATAATTTCATTTTTAGGAAGAGACGGCAGACTTTTATTCATTATATATGTATCCCGTTCAAAAAAATATGAAATTTGGCGTTTTGCCAAATACTTCAAGTTTTTCTGCTGAAAGGCATGTTTTTCTTTCTGCAACCTAATTCCTAGAAAAGAGCTGCACAATAGACAAACTTTTAATCTGAATGCGTAAAACACAGTAGCAATTGCTGTTTTATTTTCTACTAGAGATCCATTAATAACACTGGGATTGAAAATAAATCTTATCAAATTTATTAGTTTTTGATACACCGCTGTTGCCAGCCGTATATGGCGTTTACCTAGACGGCTTAGAGATGGCATGTTGCCCAACAAATTGTTGATAAAGGCCGGGAAAACCCGGCTGCTGAGACGGGTGAGTTTGGTAATCAATCGCCAATTCCCAGAAAATTTAAAGCTAATTCGGTATATTGTTTGACAAGTAACTAATTTGTAAGTTTTAGGATGTCAAAATGATTTGTCCAACGGTGAAATTTTTTGGAATTTTACCACTTCAAATGTGCTGTCAGAATCCTTTCGGATAAGAATGCTGCAGCAGTGATTAACATCTGGTAGGGCATGATTCCTCGTTGCTTGCGCGAAATACCGAACAATGAAAAAACGTACTGGAAGATACTTTGTACTCGCTTAGCTTTTATCTGAAAATACTTTAGAGACTACAAATATGGTATACTTTTAGGCGAAAAATAAATGACGACGCAGGATGCTTGTAAAACATTTTTGCTATTCTAAATAAATTTGCTAGAATAAATTGCTCTCAACTTGGATCATGTTCTACAGTTTTATATACACATAACTATGTAATGTTTGAATATCAGCCATTGTCTTATTACTTCAAATCGCGCATCTATTAGCGACTGAAAACCGGTTGCAGTATTTCTTTATTTAACTCCTATTGGAGCTTAGCTAACACGGTGTATTATTTATGCTCATACGAAATGTTTATCAGTTTGGGTATTACCTTAATTTGCTTTGCAAAGACTTTTAAAATATAAACTTGAACGGTGTCATAACTTTTGCTTCGGTTGCTACTGCAGACTTTTATTTTACTAAATAAAAAGTGCTGCACTCTCATAACGTAACTGGATTTCCAAGCAACGCACCATGCTATTTATTCCGAATGAATTTTGCAAATATATTACCTATCATCGCCAATATATTTTTATACAATGAGAAATTCCGTGAAGTTTGAACGCAATACTTTTTACATGACTAACTCCGTTACTGGATACTTCAATTTTTACTGGTACTATTCTACTAGTTTTTTTCTTGATTTTCTTCTTTTGTCTTCTCCGCAATTGAAGGCCCCTAAAGCATTTACCAATTTTACAACTGCCGGACAGTAATTCTAACAAAAACATATTAATTGAAAACAAAATCATGGCTACTACTGTGTACAGAACGGGAATCAACTTGTAAAAAGTAATAACATCGGGCCCGTTTGCCACATGTGTTCCTCCGGATTTTAACTTACGAGATTGCTTATATTTATGAAATGTGCTACTGTCCCAGAAGTTTGGCAAGTTAGCTTCAACAATCCACATTACACTTTGTTTGAGCCAGTGTTGATTTATACCCCGGACAACAAAATAACGTTCCTCTGGAAATGCTTCCTCTTGAACATGAAAACACTCAATAGAATCATTCGGGAACGCTTGTCTAAAATCATAGTTATGCCTCCACAAATAATAGTCTTTCCAGTAACCCTCTTCCCACCATGCAACACCTTTCGTAACACAATCATTTTTGGACAAACGGGATACGCTCTCGCTGATACAAGCATTTACATGCACATTGCACAAATCCGTTATGTTACTTATTGTGTCAGTATAATTCGGTATTTTCCCACCAGCAACTAAGTACTCTCTAATGTTTTTATAAACAAACGGCTTCGTTTCTAAAGTCACAAGGCTTGTGATTTCGTTTTCGTAACGCCAACAACCGAACATGCCAGCAAAGACTAGTGTAAAAAGGAAAAAGTGTTTCTTTGGAATGGTAAGCCCACATCGGGTAATGTACTGAAACGAAACTACAAGGCTGTTTACCAGAATTTCAATACAACATATGCATCCGTTTTGAGATAGTGACCTAAAGTGCATTGTTTGGTGCAACCAATATGCACAAATTATCCAGCAAATTGCTACTGTACTTCTGAAGCCGCTGGAAAGTGTTTCAGTCCATACCTGGTTGCTGCTTTGCTCCAAAAGCACATGACGTTTGTCCATGTTTTTGCAATAAAAGAATAACCAGTCAATGGTAAACCAATTGAAGATGCTCGCTGCTAAAGACGATATGTATTTGTAATTAACTCTCACATTTACCCTGGTTTAAAGCCCATTTAGCCTGGTTTAAAGCCCATTTAGCCTGGTCTAGAGCCCATTTAGCCTGGTCTAGAGCCCATTTAGCCTGGTCTAGAGCCCATTTAGCCTGGTCTAGAGCCCATTTAGCCTGGTCTAGAGCCCATTTAGCCTGGTCTAGAGCCCATTTAGCCTGGTCTAGAGCCCATTTGGCCTGGTCTAGAGACCATTTATCCTGGTTTGGAGCCTAGAGCCTAAAAATTAAGTATACAGACAGACAGACAAACGGACAGACGGACAAACGGACATGATATC
The DNA here is from genome assembly GCA_029691765.1 of Entomobrya proxima. Taxonomy (NCBI): domain Eukaryota; kingdom Metazoa; phylum Arthropoda; class Collembola; order Entomobryomorpha; family Entomobryidae; genus Entomobrya; species Entomobrya proxima. The sequence goes on from CM056169.1 coordinate 55,289,814, forward strand.
TTAAATAGCTCTCCTGCAGAAGCAGCGAGCTAACCAGCTGAATTTGTACCGAAAATGGAGGGCGGGTGGCATTATGGTGTTTACTTTATCCATAACGCTGTATAAACTTGCTAGACTATACATGTAGCCGTTAAGTATTGAGTATCTTGAGTAATAATGGACAAAAGTAATGTTGTGAATTTTTGCAAGGGAAAGGTTAAATCTGTCCAATATATGTTTAATTTAAATTTGCTTGGTGAATATCCCCATCGAAAATCTCCATAAAATATTTTATCCCTTCCAGTCCGAAAGTATTGTCTATGCAATTTTAGAACATCTTCATTACTGTCGAATTTCAAATTGTTAGGTACATCTGCCTGGCTTTGACAGTAGTCCGCACACAGAACTGCAACTTTTGCATTAGATTTTGCATCAAACCAGACAAACAGCTTTAGTGCAGGATATTGTAAAAACAATTTAGTGTCATATGTACTTCCTAAACGGCTATAAGTTGCGGAGGGTAAAATCAGCACAATTGTATCTGGGTTTTGTAGAATTCTCCAAAAGACGGGAGATTTTCTTTTAATATAATCAAATAGCAAATTTTCCGATGAAAGCAGCGGTCTTAGGGGAGATTTACAAAACCACAAATTACAAAATACATGAATTACAAATTTTCTATTACAAAGTCTCAGATTACAAATGTTTTTTTTCTCCTAAATACATAAATTACAAAAATTCAAACTAGCATTTTAGAGTACATCCGGAACACAACTAAATAAAAAACCGAGTAATTTTTAGAGAAACCTTTCATAGAAATTTCAAACTTACCTCAATTAAGCTCACATGAAAAGCGTGGTTCTTTTCATCAGTGAGGAATCTTTTCATCGAATATTTCGAAGAAAACCAGATTAATTCTTGCTGCATGCATGTTTTTAAACAGTACAGTCGTCTTTCAAATGTACTCACAAAAATAGAGTTGACTGCGTGACTGTGTATAGAGCTACTGTTAATAAATTTATTCTAGAAGAAGGTCACATGTATATTAAAAAGCTCCAGCAGGTTGCATTGTTTACTGACCATTTGGATAAAATTTTAAATGGCTAATTAAATAAAAAATAAATACTGCTAAAAGTATTACTTCCAAAAACGTGAACATAAAAGAAGTCGTTCTATACTGTTTGTAGCAATAGTGAGTAGCATTCAGTAAAATGCCCTATTACATTATAGCATATAATACGTATTGATGAGTGAGTAAAAATGATTCCAACTAGTTGAATCAATGTTTTGGTTTGAAATTTATTTAGTATTTAGTGTAAAACTAAAGAAAAAATGACGAATAGAGTTTTTGTAATTCATGTACATTTTCATTTGTAATTTTGGGTTTTGTAATTCTCTCTTTTGTAAAATGTGTCATTTGTAATTTAAAATTTGTAATTCTCCCCGTGCACCGAAAGCAGCACGTGAGATAGTTGTATGTAATGAGATGGCGTTGGAGCTAGAGCTGTTTGAAACTGGCTTAACAAATTTACTTGCTGACAGCCTAACAAATTAGGAAAGTATCTCCTAGGGAATGCTACGTAAGTGTAAACAATGGTCGTGTCGGATGGAGGGAAAATATTGGCTAAATCTACAGCATAGAATGTGCTGCTAGTTTGTGTTCTCGTACAGGATATAGCAAATTGTGCGAAAAAAGCAGTTACAATCATTTTTGCGTAAAACATATTTTGTGCACGATTTTAGAAAATATCTGTTACGTTGATGTACTCTATGTTGGATGCATTTAGATAAATTAGAATAGACCAAGTTTTAAAAAAAATTCACATACAATTTTCTTAGTGATGTTAAAAATAGCTGTTCTACATGACTTCTTTTCCCGATTTATTAGATTCTCCTTATAAAAATAATTAGTTGATGGGTTTTTCGCAGCGATAACGTTTATTCGCTATTAGTTCACTTTTTTATGAAATGCCGAACTAACTTTTTGGGAATTTAAATAATCTTATTTTTAAAATTGGACGTTTTGCAAAAGAAAACTTCTTGTTCTTATTGCCAGCCTGAGTGTTATTAGAACCAAACGTGGATGGAACTTCCTCCGCATAGATTACCTTGATACAAAAATAGTAGGGTCCGGAGTCTTTCAAAGTCTTTCATTATTGTCATTCCTTTCATTCAAAGTCTTTTGAAAGGAATGATGTCTTTCAAAGTCTTTCAGATTTTGAAAAATGTCATTCCTTTCAGGTGAATGAAAGAAAAGAAATGGAAAGGAATGACAATTGTCTTTCAACATGCACAACTTACCAGTTACGATAAAAATGGTTAAAACATACCAAAACTCAGTAAATGGTTATCAAAACAAGTTTAGTTAACAATTGTACACTCTAATTGAATTGGTTTCAATTTCAAATACGACTGGAATTATTAAAAACGCTAATATCACACTAACAATAATAATCGACAAACTGTGTTAGTTTGTGTAAATTAATCGTATTTATTGGATATATTTTTGAATTGGTAATTGTTGGAGTTATGTTTACGACCCATTTAAATACTTTGCAATACTTTACATTTGAAAGGAACTGATTCCTTTCAAGTCTTTCATTTCCTTTCCATTCCTTTCAGGCTTCCATTTCATTCCTTTCCTATTCATTATTGGTTTTCCCAAAATGTCATTCCTTTCCATTCCTTTCAATGAAGGAAAGGGTAATGAAAGGAATGAAAGACTTTTTGCCTTTGATTTCAGAAAGACTCCGGACCCTAGAAAATAGTATAATATCCTGTCGGAGACTTTATAATTGGCAACAGAAATGGTTCAGCTTAAGTATTTTAAATCGAAAAGCTTGTGCAAAGTTCTTATTTTATCTAGCCAATATCTACTAATAGCAACTTTTTTGCACGCTAGCTTAATATGAAAATATAAAAAGATATGGTATTTAATACTTGCTGAGCAGAAATAATACGAAAACGTGCACCAGCTTTGTGTAATTACGTTTTAATGTTATAATGCTTTCATATACAAAGCTGCAATATTAGAATATATTTAATGTTTTTAGAATAAATATCAATACTTCTGACAAAGTGCTTGTTGAAAAGGTAAAAAATGGAAAGAATATTGGAAATAAAGTTTTGTTGTAAACAAAAAAATTTCCAACCGTTTGCGCTACAGCTACTATAGAATAATGCCCGGAATCTCAGAATTTGGTTTACAGTGCAAGGTTATTTGATGTGTAAAAACCACACGTACACGTAGCGAAGTCATTTATTTGGGTGGACTATGATATTTGCATAATATTGAAACTCTACATTTAGCTACAATTCTGTCAGGATAAATACAGCAGTTAGAAACCTAGCAATTGAGTTATAATCTTTTCCTAAATGTGTGTTTTTTCGAGCGCTTTCTAGTATTTTTATTTTCCACAAAACGACAATCAGAATCTCTGTTAGCATAAAGTTTGCCAAATAAATTTAAGAATAAAATGTGATTCCAATTTTACAAAATAAGTATATTTTTAGGGGGAAAAGGGTCACTTGATCGACTTATTTGTCCCGGTTGACTAAACTGTATCTTGAGCTCATACATAATTTTGAAATCCTATTAAGGTAGTCAATGTCCAATTAAATTACTTAAAAATAAGTCAGGTATATTATTCCAGTTTTTCACTTACAAAGTCTTCCGGTAACAAAGGCAAGGGCCCGAACTGCAAACTTTTGGCATACAGAGGTATGCTTTATAGACAACGAGCTTTAACATTGAAAACATCTTTTATCTGTTTTATCGGTGTATTTGTGTTGAAGCTTTCATCAATTACTATTTATAATTGCAGTAGTCTTACGTATAACTAATACCAATGTCCGTGCTGGTAAGTCGAGTTGCAAATTCCTCTTTCTATTTTTTCTACAACTTTATCCTCTTTCTATTATTTCACTTCTTACTACGCCTTCATTCCAACCAGTGGGCCCCTCGAACACAACATATACAAAAAACGCGACAGTCATGTTAGGAAATTGCGAATTCGTAAAAGCAAAAACTCAAAAAATGTGTTTTGTCACTTTTCACAATATTTTTTAACGCTAATTTTTTAAACACTTTTAGCAAAATTAAAAAAACACAGTAATTACAATCTTAGAATTTCGTCCAATTTCGATTGCAAAAAATTATAGGCGTAGCTTGTACGGTTTTGGCTTAATCAGCGTCTAAAGTCATTGACGTTTGCTTATCGAGATATCTGTAACTCCCTCCAGATGGGGTTAAAGTGATAATGCTCTTCCCCAAAGGTGGTCTTTTTGACAAGATCTATAACTTTTAACGACGAAATTTTCAAAAAACAAAGTCGTGGATTTTCAGGTTGAATTATGAAAACCAGATGAGCAACCTGTTCTTGGAAACAACACATGTGTACGAAATTCTTTCAAGTGGAAACTTTAATCTTGATAATTAATCATATAAAAAATGCACGATTTCTAAAATGCTGAATACAAATAACTTGTGTTGCAGATTTTAAAAAATGCATGCTTACGGTTCACATACTATGATACAGCTACTGATACATTAAATTCATTTTGAAGAAGACAGCTGCAGATTTTCGTTTAAACTTTATATGCTTCCCCCGTTCAACAAATTGGAATTTTGCGTTTTGCCAAGCATTTAACAGTTCTGCTGACTGGCATGTTGTCTTTTTTCAACAAAATTTCGAGTAAAGAGCTAAACAATTGTGGAGCCATTTATCTTGTTGCTAAAAACATAATAGCTGTTAAATGATGATGACCAATGAATTAGTAGCATTGTTAATTTTTGACTTATATGAAATGTTAATATATTTTGAAACGTGGTGATCATAAATTACGTTACAGAATTTACAAAGTTCTTTGGCACAGATTACCACACAGCTACTATTGAGAGTTTTACATTTTCAAGCAGTTTTTTGGGGATTTTACCAAATCAATAGTCTTATGAAAATCCTCCTCTAATAATGCTGGAAATTGGAAGGATTGTTAATACCCAGCAGCCCATGTTTCTCGATGCTTATGCAAAACACACGGCAAATAAGAGGAGTATATATATAGGAAGAATCTTTACCGTGGACATGGTGACTGATCTGAAGATACCGGAATTTGAAATAGCGAAGGTGCTAAAAATGCTCCAAGGTAGTTTGACTGCCTATTGAACTAAAAGTTATTTACTTGTTTTAAATGTTTCAAAATTTTGGAACGTGCTGTTTTTAAATAACGTTACGGATTTTCCCAAAATGAACATGATGGCAGCATATTATCATAAAGATACAATTAAAATTCTCACGCTTTGATGCTATTATAAACAATTTCTCAGGTATTTTTTGTTTAAGTATATTAAACCCGTTTTGGTTTTTATTCTTTGCTACTTGCCAATAACTTAAAAATAATGCACAATGCATTCTTTTGTTTATGACACAATTTTGTGTGAATAGCTGTGTGAGATTAGTAGGCTAAAACCTGCCATTTCTTAGAAAAAATCACAGTACCGGATTTTGTTAATCTATGAGGTATGACTAGTTGCAGAAATGATGTCAGAAAATAAATTATATGTAAGCGCTTCTGCATGTATTACGATGTAATATTGTGTTTTGTCACGATAATGCTTTATTCTTTATTGGCTAATTTGTTTTTAAATGACATAATACAATACAATAAATCAACAAGTATCCTCAGGTATTTAAGGTAATCATGGTGAACTATGGTATTACAATGAAAGTTCTTACCAATTTCAACTTCAGAAAAACACACAATAATCCACCTATCCGTATTCTACGAACAATATCAATGCTGACCTTGCATTGCCTTGGAATTTCAAATGCCATAGGTGCTTAAAAATGCTCCAACGTGGCTTCATTTTCTATTGGTTCAATATTTATTAGCTCGCTGCGTCTGCAGGAGAGCTATTTAAGATGTCGAGTCCGTGAGTGTGTCCGTGTGTCCACTTTATTTTCCATAGACCAGGTTAAATGGGCTTTAAACGAGGCTAAATGGATCTAAACCAGAGTAAATAGGCTTTAAACCAGAGTAAATGGGTCTAAACCAGGCTAAATGGGCTCTAAACCAGGCTAAATGGGCTCTAAACCAGGGTAAATGGGCTTTAAACCAAGCTAAAGGACCACTTATTAGTACTTGTAATGATTTAAAGATAATGTAGTAGTTTAACATTTCGGAGTTTAGTGTATTCCGGAAAGTCATCGTCTTTCGCAGCGAGCATTTTGATTGGCTTGCCATCAACTGGTTACTCTTTTTAAATGTTATTAAATTTAAGACAAGCCGATTATAAACTACGTTACGGGTTTTGCCAAAATGACGACATGGTTGCATAATATTATCATACATATACTAATGAAATTCTGATGGAAATAAACAATCTTTTAGATACTTCTTTTTATATAAAACCTGTTTTGATATTTTTTATTCTTGTCTACTTGCCAATTAACTTAATAAATGAACAATGGATTCTTTTGTTTATACCATAATATAAACTGAAGAACAAAATATTTCTATACTGGTTTACCTTAACCAGTGTAGCAATATTATAGTGGCCGACAGTACTGGCCTCTTTTATTGAGCTTGAAAAGATTTTCACAATTAGAATGAAATTTTCAAGATATTACGTGTTCTGATCAACTCTTATAATAAGCGATTCCTTAAAAACTTATTGGTGTACTCATAAAATGCTTCCAGTTTTGGGTGCTGATTTGCCAATGCAGAGACGCACACGGTGTATCCCCGTGGGAATCAGGTAGTACTCAGTAACTGTATACGTTACAGTTTATCAATTGAATTAAATCATAACAACAATAGCTAATGTTATAAAATTGTTTTGTTTGTTTAATTACAGAACCATTTTGTCACCAATTGAATAAAAATTTTCACGAAGTGGATTTCTCGCAGGGCACATGTCGAACCTCACATTGTCAGTAAACCTATCAGCGAGGAGTTTATGGGCACAACGGAGACTAACAAGATATTAAAATATGATACAGAGTGTAGTCATTGAATCATTGTTTAAAACATAATTATCAATTAAAATATTCATATCAACATCCGCAAAATGTAAAAGAATATATATGAATGTCAATAAAAGTTACATTATTACATGAGTCAGATTAACTTCATATACTTAGATCATATATTTGCATAATGAAAATATTATATTACAAAAGTAACTACTTTTTGCCTTGTTCTGCTTTTATTGCAAACAGGTTTACCTCAGTCTATAATATCATCCTTAAACATTATCATGCTTGGTTATCTGCAAGTTCTACATCAATAATTATGTGATGTGCACTTGAAACATACTTCTGTATATTGTAAAAATTGATGCATCTATTAACCACTACTTTGTGGTATATTAATAACGAGTGTAAAAACGATCGCCTGGAAACTTTGTTTCCAGTAGATTTCCGTTTTTTGAAAATTTTCTGTAGACGATCGTGTAACACAGACGCCAAAATCATTTGATTTTAAAGCTTTTGAAAATATTTTTTGCTGATAGGTTTTTAGATAAAACAGTTGTTAAAACAGGGAGATGTTCCCATATCAAAACGTTCCTAAGCATGAAATATACAGTTTTTGCACTATTGTCTGTAAAGGGTTTCTTCGAGTACTCAACTTTCACATTTATATTTGTGACTCAGCGAGCATACTAGAAATTGCTTCATCTTTGGATTGATTGATGGATACACTTTAGTAGAAAAGTTGTTTAAAGTGCTTTTTGTTTGATTTTAGTTTTTTAAAATTGGAATCTATTTTCTAACCATCTAAACCGATCTACTTTGTAATATATATTTACAATAATAAATAAAATGCGTATTTTGATAGTCGTGCCAACAAAGGCAAAGATATTATATTAATGGAAATCTTAGTAAGTACTTCTGTATTTTTTTGCACTGGCTGCTCTTCAGTCAGCGATATACCTTATCAAATTTTCAATACCACGACTACAAACACACACGTTGCTGGTAACAAGCTTGCTGCTTGCTGTGTGTGCGCACAATCACGTTTAAATTCTATTGAATAGATTTTAATCTAAAGCAAAACAGCAATCTGCCGTGAGAGAACGAATTATTCATTGCTTGACTGCTCCTAGTCTCTCAAGAAACAGAAGCTGAGTTTTTAAGACAAGCAAACAGGCGCAGTTTCAGCACAACTTTTATTTTAGACCAAATATTATTAGCATTGTCAGCAAGAATTAAGTCTACGTATTCATTTGAAATCAAGTGGACGCACCAAAAGGGCTCAGAAGTCTTCGACCCAAGTTTATCATTGTATCTGTTAGATTTCTGTCATAATTTAATGTAACCTACATAACTGTGTCGGAAACTTGAAACTTATGTAAAATCATTTCCCCTGGTAAATAAGAAACGTTAATTGTATAATGTTCCATGTAACAGTTTGTTTTATGTAAATATTGTTCTTTTCCATTACGTTATGAAATAGCATCCATATAGTCTGTTGATGCAGTTTATTACCATGCTTGACCTGTACCACTTAAATTAATTATCCCTTTTCTGTAAAAGTACTTTTCATACGTTAGAAAGTTGACTTGCCAAAAATCGGTGTTATCAGTAAACAAATATACGTAAAGTTAACAGACTCAGAGCAAACCAAACATAATACAATTTTTGCAATTTTGATTTTTATAACCACGTTTACTACGTTTTCAAAAATTTCTAGTGTTTTTGCTCTTTTAAGAGCTATTTTGCTGTACTAGCATTTAAGGCTTCTGTAGTGCAATCGAGCTAAATTGAAATAAATTTGGTATTAAATTAAAACTAACTCCATCAAATAGCCTACACGCAACAGTACTGTCCAATTGCATTGAGCATTAATTTTACCAAATGGGGTTTTCATTGTGACGGTATGGCCGACAACGTCAACCGGACTAACTGAACGTTGCGATTATTATTTTAAACCTAACCCCCATCAAAAATGCTAAAATGTCGTATTTAAACTTTTAAACCTTATAACTTTTGATGAAATTATTTCATCAGTATGGTTTGCTAATTGATTGTTATTCATAAGCATATTTTTGAATTGCTGGCCTAATCTAACATTGATTATAAGTCAGAGTCTCATAAGCGGTTCAAACCGGTATCCGAGTTGTGCAAGTTTTGCTTAACCTTGAATATTAAAAAAATATGTAGCTTTTAGTAAAACGTGACACTCCACGAAGGCATTAATTAAATACTGATCAAATACTTTGTCGCCGTAATATGTTGAAAAAGCATTTCGAAAAGATTGCGTCCAATCAAACAGGTCTGGAAGGACATAAAACACAGTGTCGGCAGATAACCTTCTTTGGTTTTACAAAAAATCCTTAGCTGCTCTAGCATTTGTGTAAAGTTTGGCAGGTTTTTGAATATTATGTTATATTTAATTACATTATTAAATAGCAATAATATTACCATGAATAACATTTTGTGACCGAATACCACTGAAAATTATTTTCTTCTGATTTTGAATGTTTGGGTGTTATTAAGTAATACTAGGCAAACAAACGTGGTCAAATAAGCTTTGGACTCAGACCCCTTTTTATTTAGAAATGGCGGCCTTCTGAAAATTAAAAGATTGGGTCCAAACAATTTAATTTTCTGTCAACCAGGATCAGTTATGGAGCGGCATATTTTTACACTAATTCCAAAAAGCATTGCCAATGTGGTCACCACACCGACCATTTTATATACACCAGTGATTTGACATAATTTTTTTTTAAACCACATTATGTTGCTCGCAAAAATTAATTTTTACAATTTACCCAGTCTCGAATTGTTACTAATAACTATTTTCTATTAATTCCAAAAACGTGATTAAATACTACGTGAGTAGGAGCAGCATACATTTATCACTATCAGTGTTTCATATAAGCCGTTACAGGCATAGTGTGCCTTATCAGCATGCATATAAAATTTTTTACATTGACCTACATCAGTAGCCCACCAACTTCAGACAAATAAGTTAAGCAACGAGAAAAAGACTGACTTGATATCCAGTTTGATGCAGAGTTCCTGGATTTTTCAACGATTGATGTTAAACACCAGTTTCTACATAAGAGACAACAAATACCAGTTAGGTAGTTTAGTAAAGCCAAGAAAAATTCATTAAATTTAGTTTAGTACGTTAAGAATTTTTTCCAAGTTATTTCCAGACATGATACAAATACGCTAAAGTTGTCATTCTGAAGTTTAGGGTAGACCAGTAGTCCATGAAAACAGTTACAGGAACAGATTTTTTAATTTAAATTCGTTTTAGGAATTATTGTAAACTAACTGCTTGTTGTCCAGGAGTTAGCCAGGGACTCCAATTTTTTCTTGAGGTTTCAAGACAGAAAGGAGCCTGGCAAAGACGCCCAATAAAATCGCCACAGAAATGTTCCACAGCTTGCTATATCAAACCAAATGGAATGACAAGTCAAATCTAGAATTAGTCAAATTCCACCAAACATTACTATTGTAAACCGCTCATGCTCATGCCTTGTTGTTAGCCTACGCCTAAGGTTTGCTAATTGCCACCTTAACTATGCCTGGAAGATCTGCAGAAGAAGTCCTGCCAATTCCCACAGTAATCAAGCTGAAAAATCTTGCTGGACAAAACCAGTGCTAAAATTGTGTTGCAAAAAAGTCCAGCACCAGACATTTCACAGTAGGCCGTTGAATTTCGCCTGAATTTATGTTTATCTTCACATATCTCAAAGTCTAATATTATATTAAAGCTTCACAGAAGGTGGTGACAACCTCTCAGAACCATGCCCAGCTCAGCTTTGGAAACTTGCATCATTCACGCGAGGTTGCTGCGGAAAAACCTTAAAAATGTAGGACGCTGATAAAAGACTGCAAATTACATCAACATCTTTTATCTGCTTGTTCTACTGAACTTTTTAGAGAAATATGCCAACAACGGTCAAAATTACATCACTTGTTGATATCCACCGAAGTATTGTTCCACTTTTTGGAATGCATGCAAACACGTGGCAGGTTTATACCACACATAATCGTTTTTGGTACGAGGTAAAGGTGTTGATAAGTAAAAGCAAAATAAATAACAAGCGTTTCTACTTTACTGCAACGTGTTTGATGAGTTGTACACTTTCAGATACTTTCAGATAAAATCACATCAATGTTTTATGTAAGTGCGTATCGGCTTGTATAAATTTTAAATAATGAACGCGTAATTAAATACGTAATACGATGCATAACGTACATTATGGTAAAAATTTACAATGCGGCTTTTTACGAGAAATAATACAGATATTTTTTGTAAATCAACAACATGCTCCCAATTCGGAAGGAGATTATCCGAAAGAGAGCACAAATACACTTATCCGATTTTCATGGTAATCAAACGTTTTACATGAGTGACAACATAATTACCAAATCGTTTGCCTCTTGAAACCAGCCCTAAAATGTGAAGCATTACAACATAATATATTCCCATTCATGCACAAGTCTCTTCCCCAGCCAGAAAAATTTGGAGTTTTATCAACTCTCTAATGCTGTCATAATATGCTTGCACAAAAATGTTGGAAGCGTTATGAACATCTGAAAAACATCGCACATTTGCTTTTCGCATCTGCCAAATACAGAACAAAGAAGAAAAGTACTAGAAGAAACGTTATCGTCAAGGAAAAGATCCAAAGATACCGGATCTGAAATGGCAAAAGTGTTTAAAATGCTCCACGGTGGCTTGATGTTCTATTGGCTTGAAATACATAACATGTTTTAAACCCTAATATATTTTGAAACGTGCTGACTACAAATTACTTTACAGACTCAGCCCAAGTGGACAAGATGGAAGCATGTTTTCACACGGTTAATATTAGTTTTTATTTTTTCATGTTATTTTTTAAATACTTTGTATTTATGTACTAAACTCGTTTTAACTTTTCATGCTTGGCTACTTTACAAACATTTTCTTTTTGTTGCCTTTTTTAAAAGTGCTTCATTTATATTTGCTAATTTGCATTCAAAATATATACATTACTTTTCAAACAATTATTATGTAAATTCATGTAATTATAGTATATATGTAATACACAGTTAAATTAGTAAATATTCTAATATTACAATGCATCCTTCTGCCAATCTAAACTGCAGAAAAACACACAACAATTGTACTTTACTATGTTTTACGTTGAATACTAATACCTACATTGTATGAAGAAAGTAAACACGTTAAATAAAAAGTTTGTGCGCGTGCCTTCTGATTTGGAATGCACTCCAGCAACTGAAAACTAAACTTTGTTTAAAAGACGTTATAAAATCTGAAATATCTGCAAAGCATAAATATGTCTTTAAAAATTCTAGTCCATTAGATTTCTTCTAGCGGTATCAAAATAAGATTAAACTTCATCCCTGCACTGCTGGATTTCTTTCATTATTGATGTAAACTGTCTACAAGCGTCACTAATTGTAGGCTCTGAAGGTTCTATAAAATGGTTTGCTCCATGTTATTTTTGAAGTTTTCATAAAATACTTACTTTCCGGTACAATTTCTGCTTTTTCGTTACATTTTGAAATAGCATCAATAATTTGATAGTGGTTTTACGTAGTTTATTACTTCTCTTGTCATAATGAAAGACTCATGTACCATTTAAGTTTATTATTTCTTCTCATCATGTACCCATACTTTCAATACATTAGAAAGTTGATTTGTTACAAATCACTGTTTTCAGGTGTAACCAAATTAACACCTCATTTAGAGGCTTAGAGGAAACTATACATGGTGTAATTTTTTTATTTTTTGAACCACGCTTACTGCATTTAAAAAATTCTCTAGTATTTTTGATCACTTACTGTTTCAAACATATTATGAGCTGTTTCGTTGAACTGCTACTTCATAGGTAAAATATTTAAAACTTTATAAGCACGACTAAACTAAATTGAAGAAATTTTTTGACAAAACTACTTCCGACTGTATTTGACTATCCATTTTTACTATAAATGTTATAAAATGAGGCTTCCTCTTTGACTATATGACCGACAACGTCAACATGGCTGGCTGCACAGTACCATTATAACTGTGACCTAAATTCCATTGAATGTCGTATTAAAACTCATGTACCTCAGTACTTTTATTTTATTTAGTTTGCAATATTTTCTCTAATTTGCTAAAATAGACACATAGGTAGTCATTCTTTTCGAATCGCCGACTTCATCTCACATTGATGATAAGTCCTGGAATAAAGCCATTTAAAATATATTTTCGAGTTGTGCAAACACTGCTCAAAATACAAAATAAAAATAATTAGCTAATAGTCTAGTAAAACATTCCATCAACTTCAAACAACGTTACCGGGCCTGGCTGAACAATACCCTTACAATTGCGACCTAAACCCGATAGAATGTCATATTAAAATTCAAAAACCTCACAAAATTTGCTAAGTTTAATTTAGCAGTATTTTTTCTAATTTAATTAATATATGTATAGGTAGTAATTTTTCAAATTGCTGATATAATCTTACATTGATTATACGTCAGAGCCTCAGAAGCGATTCAAACAAGTTTTCTGTTCATAAAAGTTCTGCTCAACCTTCTGTAATAAAATATTTAGACTATAGTCATGAAATACGCAAGGAGAAATTTTTAGTGAAATACTTGAAACTGTTTACTGACACCATCCTGAAATATTTTTTACCTTAATATTTCGAATTGATATCACAATACCTTTAATAACAATTTGATACCAAATTTCCAAATACTAGCCTATAGCTTACGACATGCTACTTCTAAACCCGATAAAGTTATACAAGTGTAGTAATTTTTTCAAATTGTCGACCTAATCTTACATTGATTATAAGTCATAGCATAAAGAACATTTCAAAGGTTTCAAGTTGTACAAATTTGACCAACTTTGAATATTAAAATATTAATCCTATGGTTATGTAAAACACCCCAAAGATATTCATTGAAATATTTGAAATTCTTGTATGACACAAATCTTAAATATTTTTTAACCTTAACTTATTTCAAAAGTTTTACGAAATTTATCAAATAAACTTTTTATTTTGGCTATAAGGCCAAAGACGTTATCGAAGATGGCTGATTAATACCATAAAATTCCGATCTAAACCCCATGGACTACGGCATTCAATACGAAGTGTTCGAAAATTGAGATAAGCTTTCTTGTGAAACCTTAACACGAAATATCGTATTAAAACTAAGAAGGTTCACACTTTAATGCTAACTAAATATAGCAGCATTTTCTCTATTTAATCTAAAAAGGCATATTGGTAGTCATTGTTCACAAATTGCTGACCTAATCCTACATTGATTAGAAGTCAGAGCCTTACTAGCAATTCAAACAGGTTTTCTATTCAAAAAGAATTTGCTCAACCTTCTATATATTAAAATATGTAACCTATTGTCATTAAACATACCGCAACAAAGTTTCAGTGAAATACTTGAAATTGTTGTATGACGCAAACCTGAAATATTTTTTCATCTTAATATTCCAAAAAGTTATCAATATATTTTTTAACAATTTGAGACCAGATTTTCACACACCAGCTTATAACTTACGACATTTTACTTGAAACCTTCTCTAACTGATCACTTCTCAACCCATGAATTTGGGAACATTGTAATATTGCTTAGTTTTTGTAATTTGACAAATGGTGCACGAATGTGAGCTCTTGCTTGAGGGAGCTGTGTATGGTTTTCTCTCCGGAGTTTTCCCATGCACCACCATCAGATTACGGTCGAGTTATTGAAGGAAATAAATAAAAATAAATAAATAAGTAAATAAGATCATTGAAGTTAAAAATTTTTTACATGTTGAAAAGTACTAAAAAATTGCTAAATAATTATAATTACTTAAAAGCAATTATTTTTTCAAATTTCGGTAAGGCCTATTGACTTCAGAAGTCAGGGGATATCAGGTTTTTATTAAACTAAGTTTACGTGCATAGAATGCCGTATCCAAACTATATGGTGGTTATCAAGAGTAAAGTTTTTACAGACCTGAAAGCTATTTAATTTTTACTAGCCTTCACACGCTCTTTTGCACAAAAGCTTATGTTGCGTTTAAAAAACTGCTTATTAATGACATTATAAATAACAGCTACCTGATTTTATTATGTTTGACCTCATTTGGTTTGATGCTATCGAAATTTGTGGGTTTGCTGCAATTAGTATAAATTAGCATATTACAATTTTGCGAATTGAAAAAAAAATCGCGTGCAATTGAACAGGTATGGAAAGACATTAAACACAGTGTCATTGGGAGAATTTTTTTTTCAATTTCAAATTTGTGAAATGTTCTAGAGTTCGTTCGAGATTTCACAGGTTGTTGAAAGTGAGCTATTTAGTTACATTATTAAATAGCGTTGATACTTTGAGTAACTGATAAGAATATCAATGATTATTGAGGCTAACTTTGCAGTACGGTCACTTCAAAAATAACGATCTTGTAGTCTGCAAACCTATGCAATAAATACATTTGCGATTGGACAACTAAGCATAATAATGATTGCAAATTTTGATTATTCTGCTGATTCCATTTTCTCCATTGCTTTCACCAACTGTCCCAGAACTAATTTTTAGAAACTGCTTTTCTTTCGATTCCAGTCTTCTTTTTTTCAGGTATCCTGTGTATCAAATGACTGCAGTCACACCATTGAAATTTGTAACTTGTGAACATGAATACGTTACAATCAGATTAAACAAATTATATTTACCTCTTTGAAAAAACAAAGTTTTATGTTTGGTTGAAAATAAATCCGCGACCAAGCCAAGGGCTTGATAAGAAGTTCCTATTTTTACCTGACGGGTACGGTTGGAAAGGGTTGAGTTACCAAACGTGTTGACGTCACACTGGATGAACAATTTTGTGCACAATACAACTGAAAAGCAGAAAAAAACTATTTAGCTTTGAATGCAACAATTCAACCGGAACTCTTCGAAAATATAAGGAATGCCAGGAAAGTAGCAATAGCAGATTTAATGAGATTTTGATAACCAATCCACAATTTGCAAAATTTGAATTTCTCAACATACGCAAAATCTTTCCAGCAACAGTTGTATTGCGGCAAATCCATTGTCGTAGTAATAACCATCGTATGTCAAGGACACATCTGGTAATGGAGCAACTGAAAATGCAATTAATTTATTAATGATTATTTAAGTTTATGCACTGGGTACAAAATTGTTTAGCACACACAAAATTACTTACAATAGGTATTTTTAAAATTACAAATGCAGCACAGATTGGATTCAGTATGGCAGCAATCCATATAGTATCAATTTTGTTTTGAGTCAATAGGTTAATTTGGGAAAACTAGAAAAATTTGATGCTTTACAAAATTTGCAAATTTCCGAAACAAGCAAATAGTTCTGCAAATTTACAAAAAAGTTTCAGTTTTTAGCTCTGGTTAGCAAGCGTATTTCACAATATACTATTTATTGCATGATTACAAAGCAGTTTAAAAATTCTAATTACTAATTAAACTTTAAACCACGTTCGAAAAGTTCTATTTTCCATCGTCACTTAAATACGTGAACATATTAAAGATATCACAAGAACTGGTGAAAAAAGCAAAGAGTGATTCTCGTTTTCCTTATCTCAAAGCTGTGTCAACAGATAAATCCCAGCATTAGTGTTGGTGATACAAAACAGGTTTGTGGGGAAGCTACACCTTGGTGGCTAACTTGTTGCTGATCTTCAGATTCTAGATGGCTCGCTCATCTCTTGAAACAAAGTAGACTAGATGCGCTTGGTAACGTTTGTAAACATGCGTTTGTTTCATGACGTGCCAAAAGGTGGTGCTTGTTTATAATGCAATACAATCTCTGCTTATCACGATATTTAATTTTGATAGATATGACTGAATTCCTTGTAAACTGGATACTAATGCAATTTAAATAAAAAATAGCGAGTGCCATTCCAATATGACAAATTATTAAACCTTCAAAATTGAATGCAATTCAAAAAAGCAATATTTCTGGGTTTAGGCGTCGTCCACTAATGACGTCACTTTAAAAAGCCGGTTTTTCGAGTGACCGACTGACCCCTGTCACTATTTTTTAACATAGTAGGATATGGCACTTAACATAGGCCGTCACTTTTTAACACGAGTGACCCACCGACCCCTAAAAGTGATGTCATTAATGGACGATGCCTTATCTCTAATTCCACGTAACAAAAAATTAACAAGTCAACAAAAACGTTTTAAATAGTTGTTGTAACGTGTATCAACAATTACAAGTTGTAGAAAAACTTGTAGAAATTTGCATGGACAACGTAAGCAATGAACAGCAAGAAACTGTACTGGAATTGCCATTTTGCTAGAGTTTTTTTACATCATTACATGAGAAAGTACAACAGTATCGAAAAATATAAAAGCCATTTCACGGAAGTGAGCAGTAAACAGTAGGTGTCATTCTGACTGCTATGTTTTCTATCCCAATTATGTCCAGCTTGTTCATTTCCATTTTCCCAAATACAGAAAAATGAGAAAATCTGGCCAAATTCTGTTTTGGTAAATGCGACAACAGACACCTCTAGCATTTTGGGTTCAACAAAGTTTTCAAGGGTAAAAATTTTGTTACCAGAATGGTCAGGTAGTTTTTGGAATTCCGGCGGCGAAACGATATTTCCGAAAAATGGTAGATGATATGTTGCTGAATATATTGCCAAGGTAATCTGCTGGGTATGTTGTCATAAAACTAAAGCGTGTAGCGCACCTAAAATAGTATCGTGGTTTAGTTGGGTTCAGACTCATTCTAATATCAGAATGGTAGTTCAAACTAGCTCTTTGCTTTCACCATCCTATAAAGCTTCCAATTCCAATGGCCGTTCATTTTTAGTGGTTATTTTCTGTTTTTTGCGCTGAAATGTATACTAAAACCACTCAGTTAAATTTGCATTTCAACGCTTACAAAAATTGAGCATTAAAAAAACGCTTTGAGAGCAGAAATAAGTTTTTGCTAAATATTGTACTTTTGAACAAGAAAAATATTTTGACAAATCAAACCATTCGCAAAGCAATTAAAAACTATTATTATACTAGAGCTCCTGAACCGTGCACCCTTCTCAGTGTATACCCTGATAGGAAATAAATCCCCGTTTGTTTTTTTCCTCTTGTTGCCAGACCAAAATATGTGCGCGTATAAAAGCTAGTTTTAAAATTACAGCCGACCTTTTTTGTAACAAACCACAACTTTATAATATTTTTTCATGATTACTGAATCCCAAAAACCTGTAAAGTTGTAAATTTTTGTTTTGAATTGTTACAAAACTTTCTTTGTTGTCTAGTCTTGCTGTTATCGCTGCACACTCATTCGCACTTGAACTGCTTTAGACTGAAAATGATGTAAGCATTTGGGAATCAGGTACATTTAAGGGTTGCTGGTTTTTATGTTTTCTTGCCTGTTACAAGCATTAGCCCAATTCTAAGCTATATATTGTGTAGCGGAACCGGTTACTAAAAACTTACACTATTTTCTGATGCGTTGCTAGTGCAAAGATTCGGCACAACTCGGAGCTCTTGAAAAATAAAGCAAACAAAACTAAAATGGATATTGCGTGCTACAAGAAGGTTTTTTTATGCAACGGAGTTCAAGGTCAGCATGTACCATGCAATCATAGCACAGTCGCCTGGGGAAGAAATAAACTGAATAGTCGTATACTAGCAAAAAACCGTTTTGTTTGCATGGTAGCTGTTAGCGAAATGGAAAGATGATATAAACGATGTAGTATTTTTAGGTTTGTGGCCTTTGCCTTACTATTAGCCTTCTCATAAGAACGTACGAATTTATAAAACCAATTTTTAAAAGTATTTTAAACTGCTTAAATGTGCCTAATTTTTTGAAAGCAGATGCAGTATCACAACGAATTACGAATGAAAAAAATTTCACCTTTCATTTCCTTAACCTTTACTTTAGCAAAGATATAATGTGTCCAACGTCTTCGGGAACACGATTTTTTGAAAGAGAAAGTGCTTCCGATTAGCCACAAAAATACAGAATTCGTAAGCGTTGTTCCTGTCCAGACCTGGGCGGGAGACCGGAAAACCGGGCAACCGGGAGACCAATTTTATTCGGAGACCGAGATACCAGGCAACCGGGAGACCAAGAATTTGTGGGAGACCGGGAGACGAGAGGCCGGTTGCCCGGTCTCCCTGCCCAGCTCTGTTCCTGTCTTTATGCCGCCTTGGTTAGTTGAGTATGCAGAGCAAGTCAAGGTCATCCGGTTTCTGTTGATAGACAATCACTCTTGCATGAATCCCATTTTAGCTTATCTGCCATCTACCGGGTTACAATTTTCTTTTGACTTTCTGAGCTTCAATGCGTAGCAAAGGAAAAAAGAGCATAATGCTGGTATGCTGCTTATTATGCATGAAAATTGAAAGCAACAACGCATTTTTCTTCTGTGCATAACACAAAACCTGTTTTGTGGCAAAAAAAACTTAGTAATTTTAAGAACACAAAATGCTCTGACTCATCATAACATGCATTGTTTTAACAACGGAGATATGAAAAAATGAAACTCAATTAAAAAGGTTTAGCAATTCGTGTTTTAGCATTTATATTTGTTTTAATATATGGCTTATTTTTTCATTAGATTTTTATTTGCATTTTTAAGAAACGCGTTACAATAAAATTTGCGTACACTGCATATTTGCAAAATCATTTGTAAACTGCATCGTTAAATACCATTTCTCAACTACGCAGAAAGTGATATGTTACAAGTACATACATTTTTGCAATCTCACATTATACAACAAGTGTTGCAAGATTTCAGCACATTTACAAGATAATTTATTTTAATACAACTTCAAACAAGATATATTACGGGTTTTTATGCCTCTCATTTTAAAATATTCAAAAAGCAAATTAAAAATTATTTCTGATGCCATGGACTTTATAAGTATAGAAAATCTCTCATGCGTACTTTGCATGACAGAAATTACAAAATCACACTGCAATACTAGTCTCAAATAATCAAATAATCCGTATAATGAGCAAAATAGATATATTTAATACTCCTACGCTTTTTAGAATTGCCGGTGCTTTTGCATATCAGTTTAAGATTTGAGCACAAAACTTGGGGAAGGATCATATTATCAAATATACCGATACAATGATATGTAAAAGAATTCACACAAATTGTGTTTTGCTATTATATTGATTATAAAACATTTAAATTTTACGGAGCGTTATAATCAAACACATGAAAAACCTTGCATTAGAATAGATCTTTCCCCAATTGAGCTCGTCCGGCTTGGATATCATATCAAAACTATTAAACATTCACAACCTTGTTTGCATTCCAAGTATTTGTCAATACTGTACAATAATATATTAACACGGTTATATAATCACATTATTAAATAACAGTAATTCCGCCTAAAATACTAGTTTCAACGAATACAGTCATCACTCCGGTTTCAACCCAATCTCTTTCATTCTTTTTAACAAAATCAGAAATTTATACATTTTTGTATAGCTTAAAACAATTGGCTCACCTTAACCATTGTATCATGCTGATAGTATTCTGCATTACAGGTGTCTTTCATTGAGCTTAAAAAGACTTATTAAACCAGAATAAAATCGTCAGGTTACTATGGGTTCTAATAAATTCTTTTAATAAACACCATTCCATATAAAAAGAGTTTAAAAAACAACGTGCATTTATCGCCATGTCCGATGAAAAGTAAAAAATAATTCCCTCTGTCCCAGATAAATCGCGACTCGCCACCAAAAAATGCACTTGTTTGCATAGAATTTATATAGACATTTGTATATATAAATATTGATAATAATATACATATATATATTATATATAAAACATTTTCGAGCGTTCTTCATCTTGTCAAGACATTCCTGCGCAAACGGTAAATCGGCCTTCGGCGTGTCCATGTTGGCACTAAATGTAACATGTTATGCCTGAAAAAATTAAACCCAACACTCAATATTAATGCGCCAATTGCTCTGTTATTGTTTCCGGTTAAAAATTAATAAATCTTATCTTGCAATATTTACCCAATCCTGTTCTTTGTCTCATGAATTAAAAGCAAACTATGAGCCTAGTTAGGTAACATATCGACATATTATGTATCAATCCAAAATTGTTCTTCAGTATCCAATTACCCTTAGTTTGAAGTTTAACAATAGAGCATGTAAAGGCATTTTTTGGTGGCGAGTCGCGATTTATCTGGGACAGAGGGAATTATTTTTTACTTTTCATCGGACATGGCGATAAATGCACGTTGTTTTTTAAACTCTTTTTATTTTTAGGTTTTTAAAAGTATCGCTCAAGATACTTGATAATACTGACATATGCCGGCCGTACGTATGCGTTTTTTCAGCAATGGCTGTATTATTTGCAAAACTTGGTATACAGATATTAAAGAACCTTAGTCGTAACCCTATTGAATTTCAGGTCAATAGGTCAACTCTAGGTCAAAGGTCACAGCGATTTCGAAATTTTTTATAGAGAGACCTATAGCATGCGACATATAATTATAGGTCAGTTTTTCATCAGGATTACAAATTTTATAGCCAGTTTGTTAAAATTTCTGTTTTATGACCCTGATTCAGGACCTTAACTTCCAAATATAGCAGTTTTACAGCCTGTGTGCTGTGTTACACATAATTTTAGGTCCGTTTTTGACCAGCTTTGTAGTTTTACAGTCAGTTGGTTACAATTTGTATTTTAAGGCACTGATTCAGGACCTTAATTGCCAGATGCATCAGTTTTACAGGCTATATGAAGTGCCACACATGATTTAGGTCAGCTTTTTGTACATCATATTTTTTAAGTCAGTTTTTTTATCAGGAATCCCATACCATTTACAGCCAGTTTGTTAAAATTCGGGTGTAAATGTCACACTAAGTCAGACCCTTAATTGCCAGATACCGCCGTTTTACAGCCTGCATGATGTGCCACTCATAGATTCAGATCAGTTTTTAACCAGAATTACAAATTTACCGCCCGTTTGTTAATATTAGGGTTTTAAAGCCCTGATACTTAATTTTAAGCGTTTTAAGCGATACTTAATTCTGCTTTCTTAAAGTTTCTTCTAGATAAAATTCATCCTTGCAACATTGATTTTATACACGTTTGCAACATAATAAACCAAACATGGTTATTTTATTTAGACATTAGTAACGTTACAGATTATTGAAATATACAACTTTCCCCAAATTTTCAAACAATAAAGATGACAAGAATAAATAAAAAATTGTTGCATGCAATTTGGACTAGTGGTTTGCGAGGTAATTTGCACAGCATGGTTTTTTGACATTAGCAACGTTACAAACTATTGAAATATGCAACTTTTCCTAAATTTTCAAACAACCCACATATCCGAAGGTTGCAATATTGTCAAAAAAATGTGTTTTATGCAATTTGCACTCATGGTTCGCTCGATTATATGCAAAATATGCTAATTTTGGACATCAGTAACATTACAGCCTATCGAAATATGACACTTTTTCAAAATTTTCGAATAATCCGCAAATCCTCAGGTGCTGAAAATGTCAAAATTTTTTGTTTCATCAAAATCGGACAAGCCGTTCCCGAGATAATTAGTGGAACTTGAAAATGGGAGGTAACCGAATACAACATGCATTCTTGATAAGCCTTTTTGCTTCTCAAGGTACTAGGGATAATCAACGTTAATCAACGTAACGCCCGTTAATGGATTTATCTCGTTTATGTTTGATATGTGTTGAACAAAGCAACTTTTGTGTAGATAAATACACAAATTCAGCGTGATGCAAGCTGATTTCAAGCTCATAACAATACAATGCGCACTTTACGGCTTTTTATGGTACAGAAAAAATTAGGTATTTGTAGTGAGCAGTTATGTTTACTACATAAAACATACTGCATGCTAGTACGTAGACTGCTTCAGTGATTTGGTACCACGCCAAGAAAACCAAGTCATTATTGAAGCTACATCTTTAAAATAAGTGACGTTAAACAGAGCCAGGTGTCAGTATTCTAGTAACATAGCATCAGTTGCAAAAACAAATGCAATATAAATGTGGCAGGATTTTAACATTTAGTGTGTCCAACATTTCTAAAAATTGTAACCGCCTAAATGCAAAAACGGTTACGTACCTAAAGGTAATTTCTGAAAAAATGCATTTACAAATTTATTTAGAAATTAGTGTGCAAATTGTACTTGTTGTTAGCAGACAGCTGGTACTAAATCGCAATAAGTTTTAAGCCATAAATTATCTTTAATTACTGTCTGTGCGTGGATACTCTGGTAACATCATAGTGTTGCTAAACCAAACCCAATATTCGTGTTGTAGCAAGTTTATATAAATGACGATTGGAACGGAAAAAAACTTGCTGGTCATAGAAGGGTATATTGGTACAACTCTAAGAATCTTATAAATTCAACTCATGTCCACAGAAATATTTCAATTTGTAGATGAAAATCTAAATTTTAGGCTTTATGATAACAAAACATGAAAAAGGCTTTCACAGTACGAATTTGTTTTTATCAAAAAGTTGCTTACGTACATGAAAGGTTATAAAACGTAAAAATACCCACAACTATCGCGTCGGAACCTGTCTTTAGATTAAGGCATGCAATTGTAAAGTATTTTGCAATTCAAAGCACGCAACCCCCGCAAATACCTTGTTCTACAGAATACGTTTGCACAAAGGCTTCTCTAGCAATGTCCTTCAAGTAGTAAAAAAACTTTGTCGGAATTCCAAATTATAGTGTACCTACTGAAATCTGAATAGGCTGAAACATATTTTGCTGCAATGAATATGCTAACACAAATCAATTCTTTTAGTCTGCTTTTAAATGTACAAAGTTCTTATATGTATGAACAAAGTCCAAATGCTACAATCTGTTTTAAGTACAGTTACGCAAGAAAAATTTATCATGCTTCACTTTTTAATCCTAATTCGTATTTTCCCCCACTTTCGAATGTTCAAGAATGAAATTTGTTTACGGATGTTGTATTGGTGTGAATCTCACTTTTTACTGACGTACTAAATTGCGTTAAAAATATCAAATTATCAAATCTGCAAAAACCGTGCTATATGGACAAACAAATTTGAATGGCATTTAAATTTAGAAACATGTGCACGCGTAAAAACACAAATATACGAATTTTGTAAATCAAACATGTAGTTCCGGAAACGTACTACCATTTTGGAGCTACAAAATAACAATATAATTGGCGTAAAACTTTCTTACGAGCACACTGAAAACGGACTGTTGCACCTCGGATGTATATCAGAAGCTCGGAGAAAGTCTTCCATGGCCAATGTACCATGGGTATCTTGCAAGAACAATTTACGTTTCCTAATATGCTATTCAATTACATTATTAAATGGCAGTTGCATTTTGTCACTGGTCTATTGAGACAGTTATATCTGCTTTGCTCCAAATGCTATGAAGCAACATTATATCTTTTTTGGTCTCCTAGTGCAAGTGAAAACACCACATGGGCACTTCTGGAGTTTACAGACATTATTATATGAGTCCCCGCATAATTGTATGCCTGATTTTATTATCAATATTATACCACTCTAAGCAGCCGCAAACGTCGGCGTATTATATGTATTAGGAATAATCGAAATAGCAATTTGTAGCAAAAATAGCACTTTGCTTACATCAATTTTCTGTTTATCTTAAAGTTATTCATTTTCCGCAACGGAACTGGATGGTGTTTGTAACAATGGTGGAAATTTTGCTCACAATCAGCTTTCTTTGAAAACTTTCATCCATAGTGATTAGAACTTGTACCCGTAGTTACTAGTATATTTTAAACTTAGTTTTGAATTGTTTACATGACGTATGTTTGGCAGCTTCAATGAATTTTTTATTCTAATACTTAATACTGATGAGCCATTGTTCTTGGTCATTAAATATTAAAATTTATCTGATGTTGTGCTTTTCATATTCAGTTGATGGCGGAATCTTAGTTCACTTGTAAGAACTATATGAATCTGTTAGTTTTAGTAATTAACACAAAATATTTCCATTTTTAATTTTGACTCGCAGAACGGAACAAACACCGGCTCATATTGTAACTAATAACGACTTGCTACATATTATTGTTAATTCGTACGTGCACATTTCATGCAACTTACATAATTTACAGTAAAAAAGCAGCCTACATGGCAACCTTTTCATTTTCAAATTTCAACCAGAAAGTTAATAATTAAGTTACGCTACTTAACTTCTTCCTATTCTAGTCCTTTACTGCTGGTGGTATCCAGGTCGAGTCCATGAGCCATTTTCGGAACAGGCGTTGTCCAGCAATGCACACCTTAAGATTGGATGGGCTGATAAAGCACACTGGAACATTTTTTGGCACGCCAAAGTCATCATCCGTGGAGTCAGTAAACTATAAAACACGATAAAATTAGTGCATTCAACAGACTTTATGCAAGCAAAATTGCAATGCTACAAAAAATTACTTACCAGTTTAGCGTAAGGACCTCAACAACTTATCCAACTTTGTGAGTTAGCAAATGTACAAAATCCGAAACAGTTTTGAAAAGGCCTTTCCACTAAAAATGTTTTTTAATTCCATACCTTTTCCTCATTTTGATTTTCAAATGATCAAATGACCATGTTTTAACCATCTGTACGATTTTGATACTGGTTGGAAGTGCAGAACAAGCATTAAAATGGCAAATGTTTGGAAAAGAATCTGCTTCATAATTTTCTCCATGGAGTAGAAATTATGCTGATACATAAGATATCACGGGTTCATGAGATATTAATATGATGGTTCGTAAAAAAGTTTCTTATCTTATTTAGTAATTATTCAGTACCAAACATCCCAGACGTATGTTCAGTAAAGCAGCAGCTACCGTTCCAAACAGGTATGGGTAGCAATGGACAATCAATACTTCTTTAACATTGTTGAATGCACTGACGTGTACAGAAACACATTAAAATATAAGCACGACAAACTGACTCAAGAAACTGAGCAATGAGACCTAATTTTCTAATTTGTGAATCCAGCAGTTGACATTTGGCATTTACTTTTTAAAAATTGCTAGATGTTGAAAAATTCCACTTTCTTTTTTTCATTTTGAAGCACTTATTCAAAAACGTAAGATTGAGTCGCCACTCTTTCTGGTAATATTCATATTTTTAATAATTATTTTTTAGTTTACAACAGAAGAAGGTGTTGCTGAGTCAAAAATCGAACAATGACTGCTGTGTTCCCGGAGCACCAAAACTGGATGCCTACATTTATTGCGCAGCAACGAACAAGTGAAGGTGAGCCAATTCTATGATTTACCTGTTGCCAAGCCAACCATGCAGATGAGTGCAAAAACCGGTTTCAAAGGAAATTAGCACTTGTAAATTTTCTGCTTGTTGAAGAGACCTGGAGAGTTCATTGTGCTTGACAAAGTATAAGAAAGTAGGTATTGTTTTGCACACGCTAGATTTTTATTCTCAGATTGTACTCTTTCAGATGGAATTAAAAAAACAAAAATGCATAGCAGTGTGCACAACGGCAAGAACGCTTATATAAAAACTTGTTCATTTAATCTTAAAACCAATTTTTACTTTTTAAAATATAAAACTAGTATCCAGAATTATAAAAAAAATCTTTAACTTTTGGAATTTAAAATTATTTTATAATATGCCTAATGCAATGAGTGACGTCAAGAAAATGAATGTTGTCTCGAGTTTTGCTAACTCTAGGTCCAACATGTTTCATGCTTAAATTTTGACTTCAAATATATATTTATTGCTGCTAACAACATTTTAATTTTCGAATACATCAAAAGCAAATATAAAGTGGTTTACAGAAGAACAAAACTGATGTAAGTATGGATTTTACAGGGTTTGTAGGTTTTTTAAAAGTAATGTATGCTACCAACATTGCTTTTTTCAAACGAACATCAGCATCCAAAACAGATTTTCTACTCGTTACTGTAAAGTTGTTGGTTTTTAAATAAGTTAATGTTCCTCTGGCATTTTAACTGATTCATATTTATATGATATCTTGATTATTATTTACTACGTTTGGCACCTGGCCAATTTTTGAGTTTTTAAACCGTTCTACTAAGAACTCCGTTCGATTGTTTTCTTTCAATCCGTATTGTAGTACTTGCAGAGTTGAGTTTCAAGGAAGTGCTTTTATACTTTTTATTAGAAACTAAAAAAAGATTTAATATTTGTTAGATTTTATATGTTGCTGTGGGACAAAATTCATTGCATTAGGTTTTCTCGCATTTCTCAGCAGTTTTGGTAATGTTGTTGTTTTGAAGAAATTATGAAATCGATGAAAATTGTTATTTGATCTTGATCTTTGTACCTAGAAAAAACAATTTGGAACAACTTCAGAATACTTAGGCTTTCTTGTAATTCAATATGGAGTTGTGTTCGTGCCATTTTATACTTTTTGTAAAATATCTTATCGAATTTTCGTGTTGCCAAAGATTGGTTTATGTTTAAATATTGTCGTCTTTGTATGCTTCAAAAAAACCGATCAACATATTTGTAACCATCAACACTTCCTTCAGCAAATACAATATGATGCAAGTCGTTCAAAGATACAGCGCTATCATACTTAAAATTCAGATTTGGAATACTTAAGTTTTATTTTTTCAAGTGTTGCCAAAACCAGTTTGCTGCCAGTTTGAAATGAACTGTTGGATTTTGAACTAAATCTTAACTGTTGCCACAGGGAGTCTAGGAATGATCTGTGGCTTTGTACAATGTCGATAAGCTGATAGAATCTTGTATTGTAGAATCTGGTAAATTACGGTTATATTGAAAGATGTAAAAACGGAAGTTTAAAATGGATTATGTGCTTACAATTGCTTTGAAGTTGCCTAATTTTCCCTTTGTTTAAAATGTATTACTTATTTCAAAGGTTAATTTTTTAGAAACTGATTATAAATTACGTTACGAATATTATAATGAATATATTGGGAGGAGATTATCAAACAGCTACTATTGAAATTATTACACTTTGATTGTGGCGTAAACAATTTTTCAACTTTCTATTTATATTTTAAAACAGTTTTATTTGGTGTGCTTGGCTACTTGCCAGTCTTTTTGAAACAATGTAAAATGAATTCTTTTGTTTGTAACACAATTTTCAGTGAAAAGCTGAATAGTGGGCTGTCAACTGCTTTACTTCTAAGAATGTTAATTACCTGGAACTGCTTAAATATTTTAAATCAATAGAATTTACTTATTTTTGCAAAAATCCAAAATATATTCTATAGGAATTTTTATGATTCCTTTGTGGTTTTTTTGCAAAACAAACCCTTATGGTGTTATGTAGTATATAGATACGGTTGACCAATTACCGGTTTGTGCATTAATTAGGTTCTTCGTAATTTTCAAGCGTTTTATTCCTTATTTGCTAATTTGCTTTCAAAGTATATACGATACTATTTTAGTTATCAACAAGTACATCATATAACAATCTCAGGTTCTTATGCTAATCATGCGCTATACAGTTAATTAAATAAACTTTATGCTAATGCCACAAACGTATTAACCAATATAAATTTAAGGAAAGCGTACAAAAATGGTTTTACGTTATTTACTGTTTTACAAATAGTATCAATGCATGCCTTACTCGAAACACGTGAACACGTAGATATAACATTTTCGCAATATAAATTTATACTACTTTAGAAAATCGAAAATTGTAACAGTATTTCATACCGTTTATAATTTATAGGCAGAAAGACAGACGGCATTACTTTAACCATTGAAATTGTCTTTATTCCAGCTATGCCTACTTAGGGCACATTTTAGTCCTTACACAGTTCATTGGCAAGGTCTGGCCAAATTCAAGTCTTGCAAAATCAAAGTAATGTTTTCAATGATTAGGTATACATAATATATATTATAAACGAAAAAATATTTAAAACTCATGCTTTAACAAAAATTGTTTTCCTATTAGTTTGGGGACATATACCCATATGACGACAAAAATACGTACACGAATACCACACCGTTACCAACCTCATATAATTTTGTAGATATTTTTCAAAAAAATGTGCGGTATTGAATTGACAGAATAATCAAATTGTGATATTATTTTCAATGTAAGCCATTATATAGCATTTCGAATAGAAGCATTCTTATTCAGGTGCATTTGTTTACACTAGTGTATTAATGTTGTTCGTAAATTCATATTTAAAAAGCATTCTACATTGTATTTGAAAAGAAACCCTGTTCTAAATAACCTTGTGAAACCTGAAAAATCTGCAAAATATAAATAAAACTCTGGCCCCTGACCTTTGTAATTTCGATTCCGAAGTACGACCAAGTGTCATCACGGTTCCGCTAGATTTTTCTGATAACTTATCGCATAAATAATAAAATGTTTGTATAATTTCTCGTTTTATTTGTCCGACTCTGTACAATTTGTTCTATTCCAATACATTATGAAATATTATCTACATTTTAGAAGTAAATTGATAAAGTATATTACTTTTCTGCTCATATGCCACTTCAATAAATTAGCATTTCTTATGTTCTCATATACTTTCTGTACATTTGAAAGTTGACTTTTAAAAAAAAACTCTGTTTTCAGTAGTAAACAAATAAACCGACTATGTTATAATGTTCATGTTTTCAACTCTGAGCAAGCTAGACAACGTATATTTTTCAATTTGTATAACTTCGTTTTCTACATTTTCAAATTTTGCTAGTATTTTTGCTTTTTGGCTGTTTCGTACATTTTCAGAGCTACTTTGCTAAACCAAAATTTCAGAGTTATAACAATCAAACCTTATTAGACCGATTTAGCTATATGGAAACAAATTTTGTATCAAAGTTATTTTTATTAGTTATTTCATGGATCTATTTAGTTCGAAGGCATTAACTTTATCAAATGATGTTTGATTTTGACTAAATGGCAGACAACGTCATTAGGGCTGGCTGATGAAAACCCTTACAACTGTGACCTAAATCCGATCGAATGTCGTCTTAAACTCATATACATCAAAACTTTTATTTTATCTATTTTGCAATCTTTTCTCTAATTTGCTAAAAATATACTGAGGTAGTCATTTTTTCGATTTGGCGATCTAATCTCACATTGATTATAAATCCGGGAATGAAACCATTTAAAATATATTTTCGAGATATGCCAACACTGCCCAACTTTGAAGATTAAAATATTTAGCTTATAGTCTAGTAAAACAATCCATCAACCTTAAAAAAAACTTTGGCGGGCCTGGCTGAACAATACCCTTATAATTGCGACCTAAACCCGATAGAATCTCATATAAAAAACTAACAAATATCACAACATTTGCTAAGTTTCATTCGGCGGTATTTTCTCTACTTTAATTTAATATGTATATAGGTAGTCATTGTTTTCAAAGTGCTGACATAATCGTACATTGATTATAAGTCAGAGCCTCAGACGCGATTCAACTTCGAGGTTTTCTTTTCATGCACATTTTGCTCAACCTTTGATATAAAAATATAAAGGCAATAGTTATGAAACACACACGGAGAAATGTTTAGTGAAATACTTGAAATTGTTGCATAACACTAACCTGAAATACGTTTTCACCTTAATATTTCAAAATGTTATAAATTGTATTTGATAACAATTCGTAACGACATTTTTACATACTGACCTATAGCTTACGACAATATACAATAGAATTGGTGTGATAGCAACATCACTTAAAACATTCTTTAAATTATTATTAATATTGAAGATTAATAATATTTTACAAGCGGTCAAAATTAGCAAAATATTTACATTACTAAAAAGTAATGGTTCTTTTTTAAAATATCGGTTGGGATCGAAAAGCTTTTTAATTTTTGGTAGCCCTTTACCTGCCCATTTCCCCAAACGTTTATCTCACATTTCAAAAAGTGCTATTTAATCACATTGTGAATAACACTCACTTGATTTTGTCTTATTTGTATTCTTGCCATTCAAAATTTATAATCTTGTGCAAGTAGTTTAAATTAGCACATTTTTCGTTGCGTATTGAAAGGTATCGTATCCAATTAAGTAGGTCTGGAAGGACATCAAGCATAACGTCACAGAGAAACTTTTTGCATTGCAAACTAAAACTTCAGAATTGTTCTAGAATTTGTATAAGATTTCACAGGATTTTAAAACAGAGCTACTTAGTTACATTATTAAGTAGCATTTTTTATATTTAGATTAGCTGATAAATATTTCAGTGCGGATAATTTTGCAATACAGTGGTTGGAAGGAAGTAATGTCCTATAGATTGCATACCGAAGAGATGCATAAAGTTGTGTTTGAACTATTGAGCCTACTACTGATTTCAAATTGAAAAGTTGTAACCTTCGAATTGTATTTTTCTTCCCCTAAATATGTCCTTAACACATAAGCTATTGATTCAAACGACAAACGTTTTAACGGCTGACGATTGCCCAGATACTAACTCATTTTTCACTTGTGGTACGACTACCTGACACCATCAAAAACACACTCATCATGGATTGCGACTATACTATACATTAGTACACCATACGAAAACCTTCTAAATAAAGTTGATGGGTTTTCATTTTGCAACTAAAGAAACTTTGTTTTGAAAGTTGTTATATAACCTGTAATATCTGCGAAGCATACACATACGTTTAAAATTTCTAGTCCACGAGGATTCTTTTGGTTTCATCAGCTTTTAATTAAATTTCATTCTTTAGCTTTTGGATTTTTTTCATATTTTATCTAAACTGTCTACAAGCGTCACAAATAGTACGCTCTGAAGGTTATATATAATGACTTCCTTTGATAAACGCACCATGGTATTCCTCAATGTTTCATAAAATATTAATTATTTTGTGATTGGAACAATTTCTTCTACTTCATTACATTTTGGAATAGAATTAATTTTTTTATAGTCGTTTAACATAGTTTATTATTTTGCTTGTCTTCTACCACAAAAATTATCTTCCTCATGTACGTATACTTTTCATACATTAGAAATTTGACTTGCTAAAAATCTCCGTTTTCAGTGGTTACCAAATAAACGTCACGTTACCAGACTCGGAACAAACTAGGCAAAATTACATTTTTATACCCACGCTAACAACCATTACAAAATTAGCCAGTATTTTTTCGTTTCAAACATAAGTTGGGGGACATTTTGTATCCACATTATTTTCATTAGCTAGTCTTTAGTTCATAGAAGACAGTAATGCACTTTTTAACTGCAGTATAAATTTTATCAAAAGAGAATTACATTTTGACTATTTGATCAACAACGTCAACGGGTCTGGAAGACCAATACCTTATAATTGCGACATAAATCCCATCGAATGTCGTATTAAAACTCATTAACCTCACAACTTTTTTCAATTACTTTTTAGCAGTATTTCACAAATTTTAAAAAATAAATACATAGTTTTGGAATTTTGGACCTAATCTAACATTGATTAAAGGTCATAGCATCAACAGTGTTTCATATATGTTTCGAATAGTACAAATATTACTCAATCTTGAATAGTATTATTAAAAGTGAACTTTACAGCTTTCAATGCTCCTTACTTCTGACAAGCTAGTCCATTGGTAGACGCATTCATTTGCGGTGTAAATTATTTCAAATGATTTTTTCATTTTGACTATATGACCAATACCGCCTACGGGGCTGGCTGAACAATACCATACAATTGCGATCTAAACCCCATCGAATGTCGCAATAAAACTAAGAAACTTTACAAATTTTTCTTAACTTAATTTAGCATTTACTCTATTTTAAATAAATATGTTTATAGATAGTCATTGTTTTCAAGTTGCTGACCTAATCGTACATTGATTAAAAGTCAGAGTCTCTGAAGCGAT
This sequence comes from Entomobrya proxima, assembly GCA_029691765.1. Lineage (NCBI taxonomy): Eukaryota > Metazoa > Arthropoda > Collembola > Entomobryomorpha > Entomobryidae > Entomobrya > Entomobrya proxima. The sequence continues at coordinate 55,322,558 of CM056169.1, forward strand.
TCAAAGAAGCTTTCTATTCATAGAAATTTTAATCAACCTTCTATATTATAGAATTTGGGCCATAGTTATGAAACACGCCCCGCGAAACTTTAGTGAAATTGTTGCATGGCACTAATCTGAAATATTTTTTCACTTTCATATTTCACAATGTTATCAATTGTATTTTATAACAATTCGTAAAGCAATTTTTGCGCACAAGCCTAAAGCTTACGACACACAAGAATTGGAGCAAGATTGCACCTCAATTATTACCTTCTCTAACTGATTATTGAAATTGAAACTTATGAATGTTTACAAGTAATAAAAATTTGATAGGTAATTACATTACTTAAAAGCAATTTAATATTTTTTAGAACGGTGGGCTTCTTGCCTAAAGAAGTCATTATAGCAGATTTCAATTCAACAATGTTTACGTGGATAGAGTGCCGTAGCCGAACTAGATGGTGGTTATCATGAATAAAAGTTTTCGCAGGGCTGAGACTAATTTAATTTTTACTAGCCTTCACCTGCTCTTTTCCCCAAAAGTTTATCTCGCAATTTAAAAACTGCTATTAAATCACATTATAAATAACGGCTGCAAGATTTTATCATGTTTGACCTAATTTGTTTTCTTGCCATTGAAACTACTTGGTTTGTTGCAATTAGTATAATTTAACATATTACTTTTTTGCGTATTTATATGAAATATGTCCAATAGAACAGGTTTGGAAGGATATAAAACACACTGTCGCCAAGAAACTTTTTGAATTTACAAAACAAAATGTCTGAACTGTTCCAGCATTTGTGTATGGTCTTACATGTTTTTAAAGATTTGCTATTTAATTACATTATTAAAAAGCACTTAAGTTTTGACTTCAGTAAATTATATAAAGTGGTTAATTTTGCAATACAGTGGTTGCAAAGAGCTATTTTCCAGCATATTACATACAGAAGAAATCCTTTAAGGTGTATTTGGAAAACTGAGCCTACTAATGATTTCAAATTCAAAAGTTTTGACTTTGGTACCGTCTTTCTCTTCTCTCAAATATGTCCTCAAAATAAGTTACTGATTAAAACGACAAGCGATTTTTACGGCTCATGGCTGACTATTTTGCGGATACTAGCCCATTTTTCCTTTTTAGCACGACTACCTGACATCGTTCAAGTACAAACTCATTATGGATTGTGATCATGTATTTTTACACCACACGCAAACTTTTATAACTAAAGTTATCAAGTTGGTATCTTCCTTTTTTGTATTTTGCACTAGTATCATGACGGTTTCGTTTCTCCATTTACTATTGTAGTAACCGCTATTATAAATTACTAATTTGTTTAGCGTTGCATCCTATCCTCCTTCTGATGCCATATTCTCCATTGTGTTCATCAATTGTTCCACAGTTTGTTTTTCGAAATGGTTTTCTTTTTGGTAACCCAGTCTCCTTTTTTCAAGTGATCTGTGTATCAAATTATTGTAGTAGCATCGATTAAATTTAATAATATATATTCATGCTTGTTAACATCACTAGAAATTATTAAAAATATATTTACCCATATTCTCTTTGTAGTTAAGGTGGAAAATAAACCGCACTCAGACCGAGCTTTTAATGAGAAAGGCATAATTTTCTCAATAAACTTAGGTTACAAATGGTTGAGTAACAGAACATGATCCCATCAATTTGTAAAAAGAAATGTTGTTCTCATCAAATCTAGAAAAGAAGAAAATAATCAATTAGCTTTGTGTGTAGCAAATAAATGGCACTTTCAGAGTATCAAAAGTGGACGCTAACGTGCTTTTTTGATGGATATTGTCCATTTTCCACTGTTCACTGGACAGCATTACCTCCAATATTAAACTTTCCATGTTCACCATGCAGGCGTACGGACAAAGTGGACAATGTCCTATTGAGAAATATGTTTTTTTACAAAAGTAGCAGCTGCAACTTTACAAAAGTTTTAATTACCATTACACATGTTGAACAATTTTTGTTTCCCAACCCAGAAAAGCTTTTCAACAGCTACTATAATGGCGAAAATCCATTGCCCCAGTCATAATTATCTGCTGACAATGATACACTTTGCAAAAGAACTCCTGAAAATGCAATAATTTTAGTACAGAATGATACAATTTTTTTCACCGAAAGCAAATTCTTGAGCAAACACAAAATTACTTACAATTTGAATAGCACATGTAGCACAGACAGATTTTTGTTTAGCAGAAATCCACATATTATTAATTTTCTTATAAATTAACTGACCTTAAGGTAAATTGGAAACACTTGACGCATTACTCAGCAAAACAAGCTATTATTTCAGGAAATTTTTAGAGCAGTCTCAGTTTTAAGCTCTCCTAATCTAGCATATCTCACAGTACTGAATTTTGCTACTCAATAAATCACTGAAATTCAGTGTGAAAAATTGAAAGACTAATTAAATCCTAAACTATTGAAAGTTTCTATTTACCACCGTCACTTTTTGATGTGAACATATTAAAGATATCACAAGAACTGGTGATAAAAAATACACAGATGTTCTCTTTTTCCTTTTCTCACAGCTGTTTCAACAGATAAATCCACAGCACCAGTGTTGGTGAAGCAAAACTGGTTTATGGGGAGGGTTTGGCTTGGTGGCTAACTTGTAGCTGATCTTCAGATTCTAGATGGCTCACTCATCTTTTCAAACAAAGTAGAGCAGATGCGCTTGGTATCGTTTGTAAAAAAGCGTTTCTTTCATGACGTGCAACAAAGTTGGTGTTTGTTTATGATACAATCTCTGCATATCCCGATATTTAATTTTGATGGACATCACTTCCCTGTAAACTGGATACTAATGCAATTTAGATGAAAAACAGCGAGTCCCATTCCATTATGACAAATAATGAAACCTTTAAAATTCAAAGCAATTCAAAAGAGCAATATTTATTGGTTAAAATTTAATTCCACGTACAAGTTCAAATAAACTTACAACATTTATCGTTTTTTGCAGTACAAATGACTTGGTACAGAATCTTCTCACACTTAAAATCTGTTTACAAAAACAAGTTGTAAAATAACGCCTTATATTTTTTTACCGTATTTTACCATGTGCCACTAAAACTTGAAATGCATACCTTGCATTTGCATGGAAAGGTAAGCACATAAAATAATGCAATCGACATTTTGCTATATGGTTTATTTTTACATCATCACATGAGACATACAGCAGCAAATTTTATTAAACACAGCACAGATGAGCAGTACACGGGAGGTTTGATTCTGATTGCCATTTTCCCAATCTCTGACCGTATTGTGCGGTGAAACACGCCGGCTTCTTTTGTTGTCTCGAAATTGCAGTGTTCAGAAAAATAGATTTTGACATTCTTTATCAACCATCTTCAGTCGAACAGTTTCAGACTAGGCAGGTAATTACACCAATTCCACACAAATTTTTATATAAAATAACTTACAATTAGTAAACCTTCTTACATTTGATGGTCACTATTGATAAACCAAAGTTTACAAATTTCAAATAAATTGTTCATAACTCTGTAAATCTTTAACCTTAAAGTCAGATCAAAATAATATCATTCAAAACGGTTCCCATTTGAAGCCACAATTATCAAAATGAATGCGTATTTTGGATTCTTGTTTCACACATTTTTAACTGAAATATCTGTTGTAGATTAAGTAGCAATTAAAAATATTTGCATTTAGCAACAGGAATTAATTTTAACAATTGTTCACGCCTGCAAAATAAGCAACTATGAAATAAATTCTTCTACAAAAATTTAGGTACAAGACTAGTGTCTAACTGAACATTACTGAGCTTATATGACACCACTATTGTCTCTGATTGATTATCTTTATTAACCTGAATAAGCTGTCTAATTGTAATTGAAGTGCTTCATTTTTGTTTCATTTGAGATTTTTTGAAAAGTATGTATCAATTTAATTTTTTCGTACAGAAGCGTTCACGTAGCACTCATATTTAATAAATTATGGTTTAAAAACTGAAGCAATTACATTTTTCCTTCAGTTTGGTCTTATTATATATCCAGAGAATAAGTAGGTATAAGTTTACTCTAAGAAAGTCTATCTATGCCGCTATGGTAGATAATCGCTTTACGGAAATCTCTATGCCTGAATTTAAAATAAAATATCTTGAAGTATTTCGGAGTATGCTGTGCGAAATATAATGTTGTCCATCCTTGCAAACTTTAAGCGGTGAAACAGACTGACGAGTTTGTTGTCAACAAACGCTCCATTCAAAATGTATTTTGACTTTGACTTTCTTGATAAACCATTTTCAATTGTACAGGTACTTACTCCAATTCCACAAAAGCATATATTATATAATAACTTTTAATTAATAAGTGAACCATCTTACATGTGCTGGCCAGCAATGATATCCCCAAGTTTACAAATTTCTTTTATGTTGTAGTGAGTTCTGTTAATCCTGAACCTTATAATCTGAATAAGAATATTTGTGCTACAAAATTATTGCCATTTGAAAGCACAATTTCTGAAATGAATGAGAACTCTAGATAATTGTTTTACAAAATTTAAATTGCAAAATCTGTTGTAAATTAAGTAGTATTCAAGAAAACAGCTTGTACGCAACATGAGCAATTTATGGCTAATACGAAGTCGTTCATGTCTGCAAAATACGTATACCTTAAAGTAAAGTTATTTTAAAAACTCCGGATTTAGCCGTCGTATTTAGTTTATTACTAATAAGTTTATTGAAGTTTAGCGACGATTATTATTATAATCGCGATGGAAAATTTTTTTGAAACAATTTCAACACAAATATTTTTCAAGTTCAGCTTGAGTTTGCTGTCCTAGTTTGCTAACTACCCAAGTTTAATTAAATGCAAATGTGATTTGCATTTACAGTATACAAGATACTCCAATAAAAATTGTGTTTGACAAAGTCACTGAAGCAATTACATTTTGTTTTAGCCTAGTCCTTCTACTTCTTCCAACCATATCAATTCTAATACATAGATTTAAATATAAATTTTTTTTTGCAAAAAAGTCAAGATTTTTCAAACCAAGTATCAGCAAGGAAAATTAATCATTTAGCACTAATTACTTAGTATGCAGTACGCTGTACGAAAAAATTTGACCACAATTGTGATCCCGATATTCCACATCCAACACATTATGAAAAGCAGTAAATATCTCCAGCGTTGTATTGGATTTCACAAAGTTTCCAATTAAAATTTTTTGACATTGGGAACGTCAACTAGTTTTTTGGAATATTTACGTCTATGGCAAAGCAACATTTTTCATTCAATTGTGGTTGATGCTGGGGTTAACTAATAATTTCCAGTTGATTGGCAGGAGTGACGTCACCGCAGTTGGTAACACGCATATAGTAGCTTTGTAATCCAATTGGCTGCAGCTCCATCGTAACTGTTAGAATCATCTGTTTCCACCTAATGAAATCTCACACAGTCGTTTTTTCAGAAGGCGTGTGCTTGTTTTTAGGCTGAAATATTTTTGAACCCGTGCTCAATTTAGACTATTTATCAACAGAAACATTGACCATATTTAGCAAAAAAAGCTTTTTAAGAGCAGAAAAGATTTCAAACTCACCTAAAAAGTTCCTTATAAGAACACACAACTCTCCGGATAATTTTGTTATAAAATGTCACAGGCCATTGTGTTTTAATAAATTGTTTTCTTCCTAAATTGTTGACAAGTTTTGTAAATGCAGTTCATATTATGGTAATCAGACTTACATACATACTTTATCAATTTGAAGTATTTTTTGTATACTTTTTGCTAAAAATTACACTGTTGAAATTACTTTACTTCACTTTTCCTAATCAAACAGATAACACTAGAGCACGTAAACCCTTCCCCCTTTTCAGTGCAACACAGAGCGTTTTTGGCAGAAGCGTTTTGAGAGAATAATTAAAAACTGACCTGAAAAGTGCATTTTATTGAACGCACAAAACTTTATTTCATTCCGTTACAAAATTTTGCAGGCTTTTGTTTTATAATGTATTTTCTTCAAATTTTGACCAAATCTGTAAATGTAGTTCATATTTATTTTGGTATTTACACGTAATTGGTCTATTCAAGCAAAAATATATTAGCTAAACATGCTTTATAAAAAGAAAGTACTTTACTTGATTAATATAACAATTTTCAAACTAACCAGAAAAATATGTAACAGAGCACGTAATGCCTGCACCCTTCTTGGTGCATCAACTTACTGATACTGAATAAGGTTTTGCGTTTTAGTGTACGCGCTGAGATGAAATAAATCTCAGGTTTTGGTTTCACTTTCATTGTCTGTTTAAAATATCTGCGTGTGTAAAAAATTTACGTTGAAAAGTTGATGCTGAGTTTCTGCTCAGGACAAACAGAACGTTGGTGTTGCTTGTGTGAAACTGTGAACGCCCGGATTCAAGGTCAGAGTGAGCAATGCTGAGCTTGTTGAATCTTTTCTCGTGTAAGCATGGTTATTTTATTATATGGACTTAGAATACAAAGTTATATTTTCAGTTTTGGAATCTCATTTATTGTCAAGTTGTTGCCTCCGGCGTGTTAACAAAAAACCTTTTATTACACGTCTTAGCGGCATATGCATATGACAAACAATTGAAAATTCGTGTCTGTTCATTTTTCCATAAATGAACGTGGGTGGGGACAGCAGATAATTTTAATGTAAATTATTTCGTGGTCAAAATAACATTACAGGAATAAGACAACAACATAAAATAATAATGAGATAATTGTAATGAGATCAAATGTTTTTTAAAGTGCACTAAAATGTTACGGAATCTACTAAATACGTTAACGCTGATCCAACAAAGTTCACTCATTTATTCCTATATGAATGCTTGTTCTTTTAAAAGTTGAAAGAAAAACAAACCAAAATCACCGGATGCTTCTGCAAATTGCTGTAGAGCCAGACTCAATATTTTTTTCACTAGTGAATTCGTACAGAGATAAAAACTCATTGAATATAGGTCAGAAGGGCAATTTAGAACTTTTCATAATAAATACATTAAAATGCACAACAGCAATCGATTTGGATAATAACACCGCATTCTCCATTGTTTATTTTCTGCATTTGAGTGTCCTGCTGACGTTTATGTGAAAGCTTTAACCTAACATGAAATAATATATTATTTTTCATTTTTGTTTTCATTTATGGCGATTTAAAAAGTGTATCATTTTTTATGTTGCATTTTTTCATATTCTAATACTCCACGGATTTGCAAGTGATGAATATGACTGACGGTCAGTCACTGACCATAATTGCCAAATTTTTACATTTAAAAAAATGTGCATTACATATGCAAACAAGAAAAACGTGCTCTTATTGATTGTAATGTATTGTCTTATCAAGTTCATTCAAAATGGTTTTTAAACATGAGATAATTCGCGATTTCACAAAGAAATAATTTTAAGCTATGAAGCCACCACACCGTAACAATCTTCATTCGAATCAATGACAACTCTATTTCGTACCGTTTCGAGGTCCAGCAGAAATTTTCATGGTTTCTAGGTCATTTGACGTCTTTGCAATGCAATGTCGGCCTAAAGCAAGGTATTGAATTTTAATGAGCATGACTTTTCTATTAACTTGACATGCGCTTAGCAGTGATTTTAGGATGCTATATGGAGACTTTTATTAAAATCGGACAAGTCATGATACTCACAAAAGTACATGCAATTCAAAATTTATTGGTCTATATCAAAGTTGACGGAGAAAATGTATAAAATTAACAACATTACAATGTACAATACAGTTGAATCAGTACAGATATTTCTGAATCTAAAAATTTGCTTGCAATTTCAATGGCAAAAAAGCACTACATATAAGGCTTACAATGCATACCTTGCATGGAAGACCTAGTCACGTAGAACAAATTATTTAGCATTTTGCACTATGTGTGCAAAGTGTCATTTAGATTGCTAGTTTTTCTGTGTTTACCGTGCTTTTCCTCAAACAGGACAATCACACACTCTGGTCAAAATCTGTTTTGCTTTTGTTAGCAGCAGCATTATTTGCGCATGTAAGTTGAAATAGTTTACTGCGATTAAATTTTTTTAAATTTATAAAGTAAATTCTTAGCAACACGTTTACTACGTGCCCTTGATTGAGTTCAGAATTACCGCAACGGTGAAACAGACTGACGTTTTTTGTTGCCTACAGATACACCGTACAAAATCCAATTATATCCCTGATTTATAAATTTGTATTACACTGTGCACAGTCTTGTTAATCTTGGCCCTTATAATCTGATCGGGATATTTGTTGTACAAAATTATTTCCATTTAAAACCACAGTACCTAAAATGAATGTGTTTTCTAAATAGTTGTTTTAACAAATTTTAGATGAAATATATATTGTAATTTAAGTAGTATGTAAAACAATAGCACTAAGACAATACAAACTAGTTACTACATGGTTTTATTAGGCCTTTCATGACTGCACAGCAGGAATAATTTAAAATAAAATTGTATTAAAAATTTTGGTTGGTGATCACCATCAAAACAACCACTATCGAACCAGGACTTATCCGGATTTTCTCTATTAGCCTGAATCAGATGTCTCATTTAGCTAACTACTAAGTTTAATGAAGTTTAAAGCTAATTTGCATTTACAATATACAAGATACTGTAATAAAAAATGGGTTTTAAAAAAGCAACTGAAGCAATTACATTTTGCTTTAGTTTAGTCCCTCCACTTGACAACCTTATCTATTTAAATATTTTGACTGAAACATGACGTTGTTTTCTTTTGGCGCAAAAAGCAAAATTCTTCAATCCAAATATAAGCAAGAAAATTTAGTTTAAATTTAATTCAACCAAAAAAGTCGTTCATATGTAGCAACGATATTCCACGCCCAGCACATTATCAAGTTGCAGTAAATATCTCAGGTGTTCTTGGATTCTGCAAAAAACAGAGACATGATAATTTTTTTAAAAATTACTACGCAGTTTCTATGCTTATCACTAATCAACACATTAAGTTTGAATGTACCGATTTTTTTATCGAATTTTATATCTTTCAAGAAATTTTAAATCCAGATTTAGTTTGTATCCTGCACATTGTATTCAGATTGTGTCCAAAAACGTAAAATTGTTCATCCATTGTTCCCAATTAATTTTCAGAGCACCGCGAAATCAGTTTCAAATTTGGCTGAAACAAAATTAATTTTTTGGAAAACTGAATATTCAGTATTTGTTAAGTGTGTCAAAAGAATACAAAAAATTAACCAATTGCTGAGTACAAGCTTGCATTGCGGTCATAAAATAAAAATGCTTACCGGAACAAATAGTTTCAGAATCCTTCGGTGCAATATTTAAATTTTAAAGGTGTAATAGCCATTTTTGTTACAATTACAAATACAAATTGCAATTTCAACGGATGGTATCTCATTCTCATTAATATTATGAATGTAGTTCATATTTTGGTATTTACACGTATTTGGTCTATTTACAAAATCTATTAGTTTTAACACTTTTGCTAAACATGCTTTTTAAAAAGGAAGTACTTCACTTTGAAAGCACTTTCGAAACTAATCAGAAAAATATGTAAAAGAGCACGTACACCCTGCACCTTTCTCAGTGCATCAACTTGCTAATACTGAATAAAGTTTTGCGTTTTAGTGTATGCGCTGAGATGTAATAAATCCTTGATTTCGGTTTCACTATCATTGCCAGTTTAATGTATGTGCGTGTATAAAAAACGTACTTACGTAAAAAAATAAGTTGATGCTGCGCCTCTGCTCAGGACAAACAAAACGTTGCTGTGTGAAAACGTGAATGCTCGGATTCAAGGTCAAAATGAGCAATGCTGAGCTTGTTGAATTTTTTCTCGTGCAAGCATGGTTATTTTATTATATAATATGGACTCAGTATACAAAGTTATATTTTCAGTTTTGGAATTTCATTTTTTTGTCAAGTTGTTGCCTCTGGCGTGTTAACAAAAAACCATTTATTGGGTGTCTTAGCGGCCCAAAAGCAAAACTCTGAGAAATTCGAGTTTCTTCATTTTTCTATGAACAAAACATGAGTTGAGACGGGAGATACTTTTAATGTAAATTATTTTGTGGTCAAAATAACAATACCGGAATAACAGAACAACATAAATTTATAATGCAATACTTGTGATGAGGTCAATTGTTTTCAAAGTGCACTATAGTGTTACGGAATCTACTAAACACGTTAACGCTGCTCAACCCCAGTCCACCCATTTATCCCAATATGAACGTTTGGTCTTTTGAAGTTTGAATGAACAAACCAAAATGACCGGATGCTTTTCCAGATTGATGTAGAGCCAGATTTCAATTTTTTCACATGTATTCTCACAGTGATAAATACACCTGTAAAATAGGTCAGAAAGGCAATTTAAAACAATCGCTTTTCATAACAAATAAATTCAAACGTACAACAACAGTAGATTTAGATAATAATATCGCATTCTTCATTGTTTACCTGCTGCATTTAAGTATCATGCTGACGTTTATGTGAAAGTCTTAACATAACATGAAATGCTTTACTGATTTTTCATTTTTCTTTCCATTTATGGCGATTTAAAAAGTGTATTTTTTAATTTGCATTTAAAAATTGTGCACTATGCAAACAAAATAAACGTGCTTTTATTGATTATAATGTACTGTCTTATCAAATTCATTCAAAATGGTTCATAAACATGAGATAACATAAAAAACATAATGAACATGGACATAAAAATTGGAAATTCTGGAGAAATTTATTTGTTCTAGAAAGTTTTCAGAATACACCCTATAAGTATATGAAACTAAATATGTCGTCCAGACTATTTGCATAATTGTCACGGCTACTTATATTCCGGCCATCATTTTTTCTTCAAACAATTCTCCTTATCACGTCTAGCACTAAAGTTCCTGTCCATAAATATATGTTTTCAGATTCCTGTAATTTAAAGTTATATAAATAATGCATGAATGTTTTGCTACATAAACCTTCTCCTGCAGTGTGAATAAATTGCCAAAATAATATTTTCTGCAGCATTGTCGACAGGTAACATCATGAAACAAAAATGCAAATAGCCTTGCTTCTATACACCACACAAGCAAAATGCTGTTTAATGAAGCAATGGAATTATATATTACCAGCCAGATACACACAAAAGGCAGCAGTGGATTTCTGCGTAGGTGCTCATCTAATCCTCAGACCATAAATGATGCTCGTCCAGGATACTCATAGCCTCAGGCGTTAACTTTCCTTTTTTTGTTAAGAGCAATGACCCAACAAGAATTTCTGTTCAAGCAGCAAAAACAGCAGGATACATTTTCTATTAACGTGTTCTTCTCCACAGATGCATTGGTGAATTGGTAGCAGGTGAAAAAGGAGAAACGATTAACCCTCAAATGTACTCTTAATGCGCACTACTTGCAACAGTTTCAATCTGACAGTGTTTGAGTGCAGGCACAGAAACAGATGTATTTGTCAAGTAAACACTGCTGTTTGTTTTAGAAAATTTATAAATTTGCAGGACTTTGGAACGTTGCTATAAATTCAATGTTATAATATTTTAAATCAGATAATTCTTACCAGACTGCGGAAAAGACACGTCGGATGACAGAAAATTTGTAAAATTTGAACCTAAGTTTGAGGCTAATTTATAATGTGAATGTAGTGAACAAAAATATAATAAACTTTTGGTTGTAAGGATATAAAAACTTGCATTTTTATCATATTTTCAGACATTTTCCAAACCGTGATAAATATTATACTATAAAATTATTTATTTTGCTTTTTGGTGACCAGTTTTTAATCCGCCAATGTTTTCGCGAAAGTGGACACCCTAATTTGAAATTACGGGACTCAATAAACAAAATACTGCAATACGTTCAAATCTAACCTAACTGATGGCCAACCAAAAAACCTTACAACGTTAAACCTTTCATCAATTACTGATAGCGAAAGCCCAAATTGGTAAGTAGACGATAAAAGATAATTTAATTTCGCTGGGTTGGAAAGTGTTGATGAGTACTAAATCATTCAATACTCAATCAATATCGCCATATATTTTTTAAAACTTTAGTGCAAATTGAAAAATCTCTCTTGAAGGTGGATTTAATCCGTGAGGTTAAAATTACATTTTTAGGAATGAAGCGTTAAATTTGCACTAGAAATTTGAAGAGATGTGGGTTTTTAAATCCATACGGAATTAACTAAATGGACGTATGGAAATATGTAATAATAGTTCCTGTTTTAAAAGTACATCAGTCACCCAAAAAGGAAAAATGAAATAACAATTTACTAATTTGTTTATTGAAACATTCAAACAGAATTACAATTTGGGAAAGAATATGGTCATGACAAATGGAAGATTTTGGATGTACTTTTTCAATAAAGTTGGCATTACAACAGGTATAAAGAAAACTAATTTTTTGTTTAATTTCAAAATAATGTTTTTGTTGAGAAATTTACTATATATTTTTCATATTCAGATTCACAGGAACATGTCAATTGGATGACATACACAAACTGATTGCCGAAATCATGCTGAAATAAGCTAAGATGCTCAATTTAATGTATTTTTGCAATAGTGTATAATTTGAAATACTGTTAAGGTAACCGTAATCACTTAAGTGTTTTCAAACACAGCCATGGCATTAGTTGTTTGCTTGAGCTATAAACTTTTCAGTTTGTTTGAGTTGGGTAGTATATATTAAGCAACTTTCTAGAAATTATCAAGTGTCGAGAACAGTTAGGACATTGCGATCAATGCCCTACAATTTTTAGTATGATTTTTAAATAGTAGCGTAAAAATGTTAATTGGAACAAGTATTGAATTGAACGTAACAATTGGACGGAGTGAGAAATTGACAGGGTCCGAAACAAATTTAATTCTTGTCATCTTTTTTTCAGTGGTACATATAGCATATTTGATTACCAAAACGCAAAAACGTAAATAGTAAATACTGAGCAGGTTTGAATACGTAAAGTACTGGTTTGGCATGACATGGATTTGATAATATCAAGGAAATGAAAAACTGAGAGAGTATAATATAATTTTTTCATAATTGGCATCACAACTGATAAAACCTAGACTTGCAGTAGCATTGTGATTACAAATCAGACTTGGAATTTTGAATTTAATATAATTTTGATCTAAAAACTTGGCAATAGTAAGCAATTTAATGGGCTCTTATCCGGCATAATTAAAGTCTTATCCAAAAAATTAGCTCTTATCCAGTAAAAGAGCCCGTCAACCAAGAATATCATTTTTTCTATCCATATTATATGTTTATTTTATTGTTGTATTCATACTATCGTCTGCGGTGGCGTGCCCTTTTATAGTTTAACGCTAACTGGTTAACATATACGACTTTTCAGCATTTACTTGCAGTAAGAGATACCTCATAGTACATGGCATAAGGTACTTGCTATGTCAAAGGTGCTAAAATGTACATTTATAGCGAGGTTTTTAACCAGTGGTGTACTAATGCAAGTTAGACAAATCGTTTGATAATTAAAATAGGAATTATAATTTATAATTTGTGGTTGTCTCTGACAACTGTCAGCCTAATTAGCAACTGCTAAAGTATTAAGTATAAACATACGTAATTCGCGAACAAAATATTGATATTCAAAAAGAATGGGGTTTAGGTATTATAAAAAATGTTTACATTAACGCATTACATGCATTTGAGCAGTTTGACGATTTCCACTAGTATTTCCAAAATGAAGCTATGCATTCAAAATTGTTTGGGTATGCAAGTTGAAAATTACATGGTAATCCTACATAAACAGTTAACTTCAATGTAGAAAGTACTGATTAAATCACAACATTTGGGTGGCTATTTTAAATGCCTAGCCTTTTTCTGCACTGCGAATTAAATGCATCTGTTTGTAGTATAATTTTTATATCGAATGTAAAATTACCAAGTGTTTTGGCCTTGAAAGAATATGCTGTATATGTTAGCCCAAAACAAAATTCAAAAGTTAGTTATTAGCTCATTCAGTTAATATAGTTTGGCTCACACAAGCACAATTTTACTAATCGTAAGAATTGTGGTTTTTGTACACGTATGTATGTGTTGTACATGGGCGCTTGCCTTTTTTGAGTTCATGACACTCAAGTATTTTAAAAGATGCAAGCGTTTAAACACGAAGCTTTTAAATAGTATGCTTTTAATTGATTAATTTTTAATCATTGTTGTATTTGCTCTAACTGAATTATCATAATTTTTTGTCATTTTCTGACGACTTGCGTTAAAACGATAGCATATAGACTTATTTTCTGGGCTAAGACGTCATGCAAGGATTCAACATTTAATTATGGTGAGCTATGGTTCATGTCAGCTTTTAACAGCCAAGCCAAATCTTTGTTGTTGTTCTTTGTCCTCACGCGCATTTTTATGCTATCGTCACGACTAATAACTATACTTATAACGAGCAATCAATACGAATATTGTTGTTACCTTTCGCACATTGCTACATGACGCAGTTTTAGACGATTTTCATTGTTTGACCATGAACCAAACAAATTAACGCATTGTGATCAAATTAGAAGATGACTGTGTATTTTCAGTTTTTCGTAACATCATATAACGAGTAAAAAATACCACGAGCAAAGCAAGCAAGCAAAGATGAGTATGCTTTTAATGCAAGTAGTAAGCCAATGCGGATATTATCTTAAATTTGTACTAATTTGCGAGCCAAACAAATGTGTGGAATTAAAACCCCATTACGACGGTCTTCTTTTATACCCAAAATGTGGGACTTACAATATTCTGAATGCTGTTTTTGAACTGTGGATCATTTGTCGTATTCAAGTTCTAATAAAATGTTCAGCACATACTTCAGACACTTTTTTTTATTAAAAATGCATTTACACTTTTAAAAATTTTACTTCTACTTAAAAGAGCTTATAAGCTCTGTTTGAAGCTTTGATGTGCCGCTTTTAATGTAACTTTGATTTTTGAAATATTTTTTAACCTTTGAGTTGAAAAGTTTTGAATAATAAGCTCAAACTCTGCGTACACTGAGATGATAGTTTTTAAATATGGGGCCGTGTTTACGGAAAGATTAGCAGGAGAAAAGGAAAACACGCTGTGCATTTTCGCGTTCCATGATCATGAGATTTGATGGAAGTATTGGGGTCAGAACAAGATTGTTTCCACAGTCAGTCAGAATATTTTATTTTTAAATGTACTACGAATGACTTTGTTTTGGGATGGTTTTACGACAATTTTTAGTTTTAATAAGTTATTTAAGTCAATGCTTTGGATTTCAGTAATGCTGCTACTGGCGTAAGGAAAAACAAGTATTTACCAAGGGTAGCATTGAAAAGAATTATTAATTTTATTGTGTTTTTTGGCCGTGTGTCATCAAACATATGCTTCACCATCGTTCTTGTTGAAAAGTTTTAACAATATACAAACCCTGTTCTGAATGTACATGAATGGGTGCTATAATATGCTAAATAAACCTATTCAATGGCAGGTACATTTTTTGTATCCGAAGCACAATAAATTGAAAAAAGAAAAGACCTCAAACTCATCCAAGAACTGTGACAACATTTTACCATTTTAGGATTCTCTTGATACTTGATCTTACTAATGAAGATGATGAGATGAAAAAGTGAAACCTTGGTCGTAAGACTATTTGTCTCTAGCAACGTTTTACATTTCCATTGATTCCATGAGTAGGTTTTGGGTTGCTGTCGTTGTTTTTGGGTGAAATGGCACCTTTACTGTGTGATGTAATAAGCGCTGCCTGCTTTTCAGCTTGTACTGAGCAACTTTGTTTTTAGAACTGCTGCAAAGTGACATGAAGACATAAAACGTTCTGCACGGTTCATATATAGTTGATTCGCACCTAGTGTGTAGCGTGCAAAAGCTAAATTTGTTTGGGTTAAGTTTCAAACGTTAGCTAAGCTCATCTGAGCGGCACTATGCATTCTGCCTTAAATAAGTAGAGTGCTCGAAAAAATCAAGTATACATAGATACTTGGTAATTTTAAGTTGGCATATTATCGGTATTTGATATTACTCGTTTTTCTGTTTTCTACCTAAATATTCATAAATATTTTTAACAAACTGGAAACAAAAAATCATTTAACCTTTTGGCATGGCAATTAATAACAACTACTTTGTAGTTAAAGTGGCGTTAAAATTATGTTCCTGTCAAAGCCTACGTGGCAATTAAAATGGGGAAGCCAAGCAGTTAAAGTGGGAATTCTTTTAGAGCAGGCATCAGCTGGAATGGGAATTTCAAAAATATGCTTTAACCCTTGACGTGGGAATTGTTTGGAATACAAGGGAAACGAACATAATATTACGTTTTCCCCTAAGCACGCACCGGCATGGGAGAACGATTAAATCCGTTTTACCGCTCAGCTGATCGAATAGGGGCTACGGATAAACACGTTTTTCCGGTCGCAAAACGTTTTTCACCAGACGTAATAATACGTTTTACCACTCAGCCAATCAGATTGCGAGAACGGAATTTTCCGTTCTCCCGCGTTTGAAGACAATCGATGAACGTATTATTACGTCTTCCCAAACGTAAACATTAAATAAAACTTATTTGCAAATATTTAATGCCAATAGAAAAAAATATTTATTTCAACTGGCAATAACTTTTCAGTGTAAAGTTTCTTTAACGGAAACTCAAAAAAGATAGCATAAGGTATATGCTATGCCAAGTTTCATATAAAAGCGTTAAAGTGATTATTGTTTTGAAAAAGACGGAGATATTTTAGATGTTACGCTGTGCAAAAATTTTAGCTGGATTATTTTTTGAACGTAGAGGATAACATGCCTCTAGTATGATTTTCCTTGAAATCCTCCTAAACGTTGTTCAGGCGATAAATGATTTTCGTGGTAAGAGAATTCTAGTTACAGAAAGTGTACAGCCCAGTGTAATTTTTATTTGCTACAAGTCAAAACAGGAAATGAAATACTACCTAATACAACTGCTTGAAAAAGTCGGTTAACATATTGTACACAAATTCTGCGCTGTCTACGTGTCTTTACTGCAAATTTTGTCTTATTTTATAGCCCGTCGTTTCTCGTATTCTGGTAAATGTAACCACGCAAACAATGCAATCGTAGAAAAACCTATTCACCATGAACGTAGTTCATCACTAATAGTTTTTTTAGACTCGAAATAAAAGTTTAGGAATATTTCAACGAGTGTTTTGATTAGATTTATTAAAAATCCAACCCAACGTTTCAACTTATTCGTAAGTCCTCATCAGGGGAATTTCAAACGAAAGATTTCAAAAATACGAGAAATCATGACAGGCATAATAATTATGTATTTGTATCATTTCATTTAGTAGTAAATTCAATGTCCACTGTCGTTGTACACTTGTCTTGGTGATTTTCTTGTCGTAGGCTATAATTTGTATATTTAGTCCAGCACTTCGGAATAACAAACAGGAAGTTTGTTACTTGGAATCTCATGTTTCCTGTTCTACCTTCCCGGATAGCCTTTTGTATGTAAACACTCTCCTATGCCTCGAATGCATGTATGCATGTATGTATGTATGTATAGTTTTTTTGTAGTTTAAATGTTTTTGTTTACGTATTTTGTTGAAATTTTTTGATTTTACATAACACATGCATTAACAAAGCGTTGTATGTGTGAAGGGATGTAAATTGCAAACACATCTTGCAACACTAATATTTATGCTCTTTAAGCTTAGTGCATCCACATAAATTGTCGTAGAGATATTTGTGCGGAGTACAACGGTTATCAGCATAATATTGTTAATGATATAGCGAATTGAAATTTCATCATCCTATATGGTAACAGGGCCATTGTTTTGTAAAACCTGAGTCGTGGTATGTATGGAATTTTAGCGTAGTCAGTGTTTCCCAGAATACAACTCGTAAATTCAATGTAATTTTTGCGCAAGAATTGAATATACCCAGTTCAATTCAATATACTAATTCATCTGAAAGTTAATTCTAAAATGGA
Organism: Entomobrya proxima; assembly: GCA_029691765.1. Lineage (NCBI taxonomy): Eukaryota > Metazoa > Arthropoda > Collembola > Entomobryomorpha > Entomobryidae > Entomobrya > Entomobrya proxima. The sequence goes on from CM056169.1 coordinate 55,340,470, forward strand.
TTTATTGAAAACTTTTGTATCATACTATCACACACTTGCTCGGTTGAATTTTTTCTTAAAATATCATTTTTAAAAAATTGTGGTTTGATTAATTTTAATGTTAATAAATTATTCAATGTTTTATGCACTGTTTACACAATAATAAAATAAAAGTAATAAGTAATATAACTCAATACAACGAAGATTATTAACTGGTTTAATGTTGTTTGATACGAAACGTGTTTGTAAGCAATATATTATTTGTTGGAAAATAAAACCAGCGAAGTTTTTTTTGCAATTTTCAGCTGCCTGTTTCTCTACTACAAGATACCTCACTATGCACCCTGCGCTGATTTTATGCATTTCAGTATAAGACTCCAATGTAATTCATATTCTGTAAATAAATAAAAACATTCAACCAACCAATTTCATAAATATTTTATGCAGCGTCTATTTTACGAAACTAAAATTATAAGGTTGCAAAGTTCCAGAATTTTGGTGATGTTCATACTATGCTGCTACGTTTCATGCCTTATCCCATTTTATAACAGAAAAGCAATACACAAAATTCACACTTCAATATCATACATTTGAATCCACAAAGAAACTCAAAAGCAATTACCCATTTTTACAGTCGCAAAATAATTGCAGCAGGTACGGGGCAGAAGTTTTGTTACGCTAGGAAAATTTGGCGGAAACACGAAAGCAAATCATACGCAAATACTAGTCCGTGATAAACCAGATCGTTGCAAAGATATAATAAATTAAAACCGCTTTCTATATAAAATGCCATTTGATTTGACTTTGAATTAACAATAAAAATCTTGCGTGAGACCGTAGCTTCATGTGTAAATATAAGGAAGTTGTTCCAGTTACATATGTACGAACCACAAATTTCTCTCCATACCATCAATTTATTGTAAATGAATAAAAAAATCACCTAATATTGCACATTGCCTTTTCCACCTTATGTATTCATATCAAAGCATACTGCTTAGTAACCCTTGCTAAACAAGATGACATGAATAATTCATGATGAAACGCCACAGCCCATTCAACCAGATTGGGTATAATTTGCTGGCCCGCGGGATTCTTTGTGTGTGAAATATACTTTTAAAAACTCTTTGCACTAACGTAAGCACAGAAACTATAATTTTGTTGTCAAGTAAAACCAAAATGTAATCTTTAATGTGAACATTAAAAATAACAAAATTGTGATTAGGCAAGATAAACTCCTTTTATTAAGAATCGACAGATTCCTCCTAATTTCCTGTTCCGGCCGTCCGGCCGTCCGTGTAAACACGTTTTTCTCCGAATTGGCTTATCCGATTCCTACCAAATGTAGTACCTAGGTATACAGACTCTGGTGGACCTCCGACAGAACCTTTATGAATTTCAGGTCAACTCCAAAGGTCAGAGATCACCAACGGTCCAACATTTTTACATAAAACCTATATCATGCGGCACATGATGTTGGATCCATTTGTGACCAGGATTACGAATCCACAGTCCGTTTGTTAAAATTTAACTATTTAGGACCTGATTTGGAGCCTTAATTGTTAAATTTTCCAAATTAATGGACATTTGATGTGTGATACATGATTTTGGGTCAATTTTTGACCAGGATTGCGAATATACAGTCCGTTTGTTAAAATTTAACTATTTAGGCCCTGACTTAGGGCCATAAATATTAATTTTTTCAAACTCATGGATGTATGCTGTGCGGCACATGATTTTACGTCCATTTTTGACCGCGATTTGGAATCCACTGTCCGTTTGTTAAATTTTAACTATTTAGACGCTGATTTGGGGCATATATTATTAAATTTTCCAAATTAGTAGACCTATGCTGTGCGACACATGATTTTAGGTCCATTTGTGAGCAGAATTACAAATATGAGGTCCATTTGTTAAAATACATTTATCCGCGGGGCCGAAGGCTCCAAATATCCGCATGGCCGTATGCCCCGAAGGTCCCGAAGTCGATTTCAACTTACGCTTTTTGCCAATGGTTTATTATATTTCAACATGCATTTATTTATTTTATCTCTGCAGCATTCTCAGTATAACAATCATCTAATTTGTGGTCATTCGATTAGATTCCTTGTGGGTAAATAACGGTTGAGGAGTAGCATTCTTATCCATATTTCCTAACAGTGCCTGTATGGTCAGCTACTTTACTGCGTGTTACCAATACAGGTTGATTGAAAGTGGAAAATTACATTTTTAAAAAAACAAATAGCATGTTTAGAAAGTACCCAAAAATCTATTGGATTTTTCTTAGTGATATGAATTACTGCAGTATTAATCCTAGCATTCAAACAATCTTAATTCCTTTTGGAAAATAAACCTAAACTTATTATAATATAATATGGGAATATTTAAAATGCATTAATTTTCCGTTGTAAAAATAAACACCATAGTGTTACAACCTAAAGAACATCAAACGCGATTAGGTCTCAGACTTGGGTTTCAGTTTGGACTTGCTCTAGTTAAAATAGAAGTATGCACCATGGTAAATTTTTTGTGAAGGGTAGACCATTTATAAATTATTCTAAAAATAGCTCTATTCTGAGAAATTGGACTTATATATTGAAAGGCGTACAGCCTTTTAATGCTAAAGTCTAAGGGTCAAAGATGCATAGTCTCCACAGATGTAAAAAAGGGTTTAATTCCTGGTTAAAAAGCAACGGCTTAGAAAAGGGTAAACCATGCACGTAAACGTTTTAACTTTTTTTTACACAATATATGCACGTACATAAATACCTAAGCGCTGTTATTCGTGCGACTTAAAAAATTGTTTCGGGTACCTGTGACCCAGCAGAGAATTTCACATACAGTGTTCAAATATAAACTGTATAAATACACAGCCTTGTAAAACTGGAAGGTAAGGCTTAACAGTTTCAAATGAAAAGGTATTGGGATTCTCCGTGCGTAAAGCCTTAGTAGTAATCTGACGTCGACCACAACGCTACTAAGATATTTTTAGAGTACAAACCCGCATTAGTAGCCAATCCAAGCTAACCAACTCAAGGATGTGCACGTAGGCAGTATAGTAAACAAGTTATGGATTTCAGCTAAACAGAATTTTTTCAAAATCATTATTTCTTTGGTGCCAAAACCAGCAACTTGTTTTCAGAAACCTGACCAAGAAAACTAATTCTTATTTCGGAAATTTAAATATTTTGTAGGGTTCAAAAATGTTTGCAATTAAATTAACAATCAACGTAATTCTGCTTGTGTTCATCACCACGCAAATTTCACCTGCGTTGGGAACGGAATCTATTCAGCTTGCACTAGTAAGTAAAATATTGCAATTTAAATTTGCTAAATTTTATTTGAGTTTCCACTTTGTAATAATTTTTAACTTTTAATTTTCTTTAAACATTAATTTTTAAAGAACGATGGACATATGCGAAGCCCATCTTCCATTGGCACTCAGAGCATCCAAAGCTGCTTTAAAGACGAAGATTGTGAAACATGCGTTTCCGAAGAACAAATCACAGTGAAGGGTTGCTGTGTGGCCAAAAAATGCTCTTGTGTCCTTAAAGGCGCAACGTGTACCGAAACATTTTCGCAATATACTGTTGCCTTGCCTGGACGATTTTTGATGTGGTCTACATTTGATGAAGAGGAACAGCAACACAATGCAAAAGTTACGATTGCATTTTACGTGTATAAAAAAGCTGATACAGTTAGTTCGGTAAGTTAACAAGTAAATGCATTTAATTAGCTCTTGAATTCCGCAAATAATTTTATAAATGTATCATCCTATTTTCTAAATTACAGGATAGTGGAATGTATTCGTCTGTGGACGATAAAGCAATCAGAGCGGGCACTTGGGGAAAATCATCCGACGGAGCTGGCTTTTTGGCAACTTGTAGGATTGAGCCTTACGACACCAAGCAACTTGCCAGCAGTCTTGTATCGAGGCTAAGTGCGGATGAGCTGCTGGAAGTTTTGGAAGAGGATGTGTTGGATCAACTGCTTCGAAAATATAAAAACAAGTACCCCAAGAAAGTTTTGTAAGAAATGGACAACTTTTCAACTCAGTTCCAATATCTTGCAATACAAAATCCTGAATTAGTATAGCAATAATTTGTGTTATTCAATATCATGATTACTATTTATTTAAATGTGCATTGTTTCATTTAGTAAATTTATATAAAATTATGTGTAAGAATTTCAAACAGAAATATTTTCTCTAAACCTGTATTTTGAGGATATTAAAACTTATATTTTTTTCGGTTTCCTGTTCTGAAATTGTTCAATTATACGTTTTGTTATATATTTCTCCAGGATGAGTGCATAACGTTGTTTAAATTGGGAATAGCGGATTATGGGTTGTTGTAACACTGCTTAATAATGGGACTTATCTGGTTCAGTTTGTTTTTGTGCCTTTAAAACCTGAACGTCATTTTTAGGTGGCAACTATTCATATTCCTTCGTATTCACATACACAGTAATATCTGTCGTTAGCACGCCGGTTTTTGCGAAAGTCGTCGACGCCATGATAATCACTGCGTTTACAGGAATGTTGGTAGCAGTGCCTGAATAGCAACGAAGAATATATCCAATAAATATATAAAATGGAGTAGCTGGGAAATTAATCAGAAGTTCTGATTCAGAACTAACATGTGTACTGATAGATATTGACGAACAATAAATAGGATATAAAATTATCTGCAGCTCAATAAGTCTATTGATCACCGCAATATACACGGTTCTAATCCCACTATCGCCAACAACAATAAATGTCGTAATTGTAATGTACACCGTGACATTTCCTGCAAATATATACACCGTGAAAAATTATAACGTGACGAACATGATGAGCAAATGGATTTTAGAAAGAATGTATTTGGTTTGGTAAACAATATCCACGTTGAATGTGCATCCATCAAACCAGGTTAAGTTGTTAGTCAGTTTATTAGCATTGGCATTTGCCTTTCAATTTGACTAAAAACTGATAAACCCATTGAATGAATGTGCTCATTAAAAAATAAGCAGGGTTTTTGTTTATTCATGCACGTTCTGTTAGAACTGAGGTGATAGGTATACAAGAAAAACTAATGTGAGCTTACAAAGCAAACTTGTTCCGGAGTTGAAAGGTCAAGAAGTCATTTAAAGATAATCTGGTTGTTTTCTTAATGCCAAAGTATTTTTTGCTGTGTACATGATCAGAGTTACATTAGTTCTTGTTTGGTTGACAACAGATGCGCATTGGGTTTTTGGGACTTGAATTTGGACATTGCTTTACGTTATTGATATTTTCAGTTGAACTTTTTTAGGGCAAATATTTTTGGACAAAGTTTCTAGTAAAATGAAGTGAAAGTATTTTAACTGGACATATTCGCAACGTGTGCGTTACAGTTTCAACGGTAAACTCTACTCTTGGAAATTACTTAAAAGATTCCATTGCAAAAACTGTTTCAAATTATGGCTGGTTGTGCCCAATTTCAAGACTGTTTACTGTGTCTTGCCAGTACCTGCCTTTGGAGCCATAAAAACAACAGGTGTGCTGGCTGGCATGAAGATGATGGAATTTGGCTTTGGCCAGGAGAACAAGCAAGCCAATGTGTTTTCAACGCTACTATAAATCCGTTTGTTTTGAATAAAGAAAAGTCCGACACGATAGCTTTTTTTATCGGTTTTGTTCTTGGTGTTGGGATTGCTGGAATTAGCTATTTCTTTTATAAGAGGATTAAAACAGTGGAAAGTAGGGATGAGCCATCGTTATTTCAATTGTAATTTTATTTTTGTGATAAACGAAATGGGGCATTAACAAATTATTAGAATAATCTAACAAAACAGTGTAAGTCTAAGTGACGTAAAGAGACTCACTTTCCTGAAAACGAATCCTGTCCATTTGTTTTATGTTGCACACAATTCCATCAGCTCATTAAATTTCTTTGTTTAATTAAGCTCCATATCATCCAACCAGCTACATCCAACCAGCTACATCCAACCAGCTACATCCAACCAGCTACATCCAACCAGCTACATTCAACCAGCTACATCCAACCAGCTACATCCAACCAGCAATAACCAGCATATTGGATTTTGTATATACATTTCCACTATATAACTATTACTGCTCAGGGCGTGCAGTGTCAAGGTGATTCAATATAAAACGTTCTCCCCAGAAGATACACAGAAGTTTTTATACTTTCAAAAACCTGCTACGTGTATGATTTACATTAAAAATTTATTGTTGGGTATGTTGATGTGACAGCTTGTTTCAAAGCTAATCATATTTAGAACATGTAAAATTCAAAATCTATTTGAAAATAAAACTAGATACCGAATGCAAACTTTTTTATTCAATATGATTACACAATGAATTTAGGTTTCTTGAAACTTTTTGCTAAAACCACGGCAACTGTCATTTGTCATGGTTTTGTAACATTTTTTGTCGTTTATTGCCATACACAAAGTGTTAAATCCACTGAGCTGACGCTGAGCACCACAATGCTTCTCCAAAAATATATTAAATTATCAGTTTCTTGATCGCTTCATTATCATCAATTATCATCGCTTCAGCAACCTGCACAAATTTTTGCTGAAACCGGTTTCTGCATCACACAGCATAGCCGGTTGGTGGGGCAGCGGATAAGTAGGTAAATGTTGAGTAGCATTCACATTCTAATTCCAGTCCAGCAAACAGGCTAAGCGGGTATGGGTATAATGAACTTTTTTCTGCACCAGCTGTATACATAATGGCAATACGCTTGTATATCTTTCATGTAGGTTCACTGCAATTTCTCCAAGCGGTTTTGTGAAAGGTATACCAAAATTGAAAAAAACTGAGATGCAGATAAAGGTTTTGCGAGGACAAACTAGGTGATAATCAAATGTGCAAAAACATGCACCACGTTATCTATTATCATCATCAAGTGCAATAACTTGGTTTGCTATTTTTCCGAAACCGGGTTTTACGTTGCATTGCTGGGATAGCAACAGTAGAAATAGGAATCTGCTCACCTTCACTAACCATTGAGATCCTAAGTTAAGTAGTTTCGTGTAATTTTTTTTCAAACTGTCTTTATTTGGGGTTATCAGTTTAATTGGGAATTAGAAAGTCCAATAGCATATTTTTAAATTTAAGTATAATCATGGTATGTCTTACTGATTACTTATTTCAGATTCGTTCAAATTCAGTACTTATAACAATACACTTGGCTTTTTTAGAAAACCAGCTGAGATAAAAAATGTTGGTTTACATCACGCACTTTAAGCCATTTTTTGCTTCTTTTGAAATGGTGAAAGCACAAATCCCGTATACAAAATTACATTTTTTAAGTTACAAGGCTTTCTCTCAGGTAATGACATAACCTAACGACATTTATTAGTACAATACAATAACCTGTCTTTGATACGATAAAGGGTAAATCAGTATGCTTTTTTTCTCGTAGTTTAACAAACGTGAGTATATTGACAATCAAATTTTAATTTAGTGGTTGAGTACCAAGTTCGTGAAATTCGGAGTTAGTAGAAATTGGTATTATGTATACTGTTGTTATCTAGTTTATTACAAAACTTTGCTAGAATAACAGCAATTCTACGGAATTCAAATACGATTAAAAAGCAACTAACTTTATTAATACCGGCTAGAATCGGTTATATGGTATGCAAAACTAACTAAAGTATTGCCATTAAACAGCAAACAATCAGGATATTTCAGGAACTTAGCATAAAAGCTCAAAAACGTAGCAATATGGAAACAATAATAGCAAATTTAAGTTTCCAGAAATATTTTCTGTAAAAAAGCTAATATACAATGTAGAAGTTTAGCTAGATTTATTATTATGTTAGTACTTTCCATATTCTATTGGCTATCAAGATTTTGCATTTAAGTAGAATGTAGAGAATTAACAAAAAAACAAAAGCAACACAAAAACCCAAGAGTCTTTGCAAACTATTTAGCTAAGGTTAGGACTATTTAGCGGAAGCGTGAGTAGCAAATACATCACTATATGAATATGGTAGTACTTGAGCTTTTTTTTATTGATCAATTTTTAAATTCTTAGTAGTACTTAAGGTGAGCAGAGAAGCAGAAGTACTCAATGGACGTGGTTTGTCTTCAGAGATGATTTTATTTACAAAGGCTGGTAAAGAAAGCCGCGTTGCACACCTGTCTCCACTCTTTTGCTAGGTATTACTATGGTATTATTAGTGTTCAACCACAAAAGATTCAGTTTACAGCAAGGGATCTTGTAATATGCAAACGGCTTCCATAAGGCAAAAAACTGAATTTTAGTGCATTGGCACTCATGAGTCATAACGATAGACTTTGATTTATTGTTTTATTGCAAAGTTATTTTATACCAAGGGTATTGCTTTGATTGACTGCGGTTAGTAGTTTGCTGCTGAATTGTATTTTGCTTCTGACGCAGATATTATTTTGAACTTACGTTTTGTTGAACTTAGTTTGGAAATGTGTTAGAAGTAAACAGCAATAAACTTGCTATTCAATAATCTAAGTCATTTGAATAAAAACTGATAAGCCTAGTGAATCAACACATTCATTTAAAAGTCAAGCATCCTAAACCAGAAGAAGCAAACTTGTCCCAGAGTTTGAAAGGTCAAGACCACAGTAAGAGATAACCTTTGTGTTTTCTTCTAACCAAAAAGCTGTTTGGGCTGCACATGTTCAGAAAATTATTAGTTCTAATTTGGCTGACAACAAACGAGCAACGAGTACTAGGTCTTTGGTGCCTGGAATCAGAGCCTTGTATAATAATTTCCTTTTGAGAATTTGTAAGCAAAATTTTTTTAGGGTGTAGTTTTTGTGTAATGAGGATTTGGGAAGCGTAAAGTCATAGAGTCTTACAACTGAGTATTTTTGCAACTTACTAATATCAATTCTGTTTGAACGGAGTAAGAACATGAGTTTTATGGAAAGTAATTTTAAAGTTGCATTTTAAAAACCATTTTGAAAGATGACTGCTTGCGCTCAATTTCAAGACGGTTTAATGTGCCTTGCCAGTACCTGTCTTTGGAGCCATAAAAACAAAAAAATGTGCTGGTTGGCATGAAGACGATAGTGTTTAGCTATGGCCGGGTAAACAAGCAAGCCAATGTGGTGTTGACCGTCATGAAGACAATAAGGTTAATTCTGACACGCTAGCCTTTTTTGCTGGACTTGTGCTTGGTTTTGGAATTGCTGGAATTTGCTATTTCTTTTATAAAAGGATTAAAACAGTGGCAAGCTGGGCGGAACCGTTATTTTAACTCTAACTTTGTTTATGTAATAAACTGAATAGGAAAATGCGAGATGATTAGAATTAGAAAAATGTGAGACTTGTAGACGCTTACAAAAGAAGATTTCAATAATTGCCGTGTAGATGTGGAAAAAATAGTTTCTACTTTCCTACAAACAAAACTCATTCGTTATTTACATTGCACTCAATTTCATCAGTTCGTTCTACTTTCCTGTTTATTTTTTTACAAAAGCAAGAACTCCAGCTACGTCAATAATCCTTTCTTGCTCCTTGTTACAATACTGAATGCTGTATAGCGCGGGCATGGTCAAGGTTATTCAGTATAAAACGATTTCCAAGCAAGAAACAAAGTTTTTGTACTTTTAAAAGCACGATAGCGTGTAGCATGTAATACAAACGGTAGACCAAATTTCTATTTAAAATTTATTTGTTGGAATATGTTGAAATAACAACACTCTATTTTCTCAAAGCCAATCTATTTTAAAACATGTAAAATTCAAAATTTATTTGTAAATAATACTATATTCCTAATCCGTGTTTTTATTCAATATGTTTACTAAATAACTTTCGATTGTTTGAAATCTTTATTTTAAATAACGGCAATTTGCATTTCATGCGCATAAAATGTCATGTACTAAATCCACTAAGCTAATGCTGAGCACCAGCATCCTTTTCCAGAAAATATGAAACTATTCGTTTCTTCATCGCTTCATTATCATCAATTATCATCGCTTCAACTTTCAACACAATCTTTGGTTGAAACCGGTTTGGCATAACACATCATAGCAGGTTGGTAGGACAACAGGTAAATAGGTAAATGTTGTGCAGTGTTCACTATACTATCCCAGTTTAGTGGTCAAGCTATGTGGGATCGAATGATGAAAATTACATCTCCATATACAATTTCTCCATAGTGTTTTGTGGTAGGTATAATTATGAAAAAATGCAGAGATGTAGACAAGAATTCTTCATGGATGGACTATGTGATAATCAAATTTGCGAATAATGTACCTCCGTACCTATTTTTTCCCCTAAGCACAACGACCCATCTTAAATGCTTCAGCGAGCACTGGCACTTGTTTTTCAGAATCCGGTTATGCTTTCTTGCATCCTCGGCATAGCAACAAGTGAGAAAGCAATTTGCTCACCTTCACTTGCACTCTGCTGCGCAGTAGGGGTAGGTATAAACTTTTTTTGCTGAATCGGGGCAAATCATTCAAGCTTCAGTCAACAACAAGAAGGCATGGACTGGGGTTAAATTTAATTCAGTTTTAAAATTCAAGTGCTGTGGTGGTTATATATTTCTGTTTTAAAGTTTTTGAATTTGTGCGTATGTGTGAAACTGCCACGATTTATTTGAGATTTTTTTTTAAAAAGTCACTTGTGAATACTGATACTGCCAAATTGTTATTGTTTGGTTTTGTATTTATTCGAAATGTCAACAATATTGATTGACCTTCAAACAAGTGTCATCATTTTACACCTTAATTGAAGCGGTAAAAATCTTTAAATTTTTTTAAAAAGCTAACCCAATAAATGATTTCATTTTTTGCATATTTTGAAACGATATTTTTTTAAAACTTGTTTGTAGCCGTGCTGATGTTGGTGGCGAACTTTTTTCTTTTTTTTGAATCTGAAAACAACATGCTTAAAAACTTTCAACCAATCTGCTCTATTGGTGCCATCTACACTTTTGCTGATTATATTACCTACCAACTAGCCAAGGTGTGTTAAGGATTGAATGTTGTGTAATCACCAATTAAAAAATGGACAACTGTTACGTTTTGGGTTAACTTAAGAATTTGTTTATATTTGGTTAGAATCCAGCAACGGGAACAAAAAAAGAAATTTACTCCACTGAATGATGTTTAAGTGCCACAAAGGACGCATTTCCATTTTGCAGTCAGCATGTTCTTACGTGCTTAGTGTGAATTCACTGCACAAACCAGTCTCGTAATGTCAAAAAATCTTATAAGATTGTTATTGGCTGGATAAGATAAGTAGACTATACGGGCTTCAAATATCTTAACAATGTAAAACGATTAAAGGAACTAATAATTATGATTAAGTAAACGGGTTAACGAATGTCGATCACAGATAGATCTAAATTACATTATCTTCACAGGCATGCTGATTTAAAAAACCGGTTAAAAGGAAAAAATTGGGCTACACAGCATACTTTCAGCTATTGCTTGTTAGTTTTTAAGTGATAATGGTAGAAACCTTTATTTAAAATTATTATTATGGACAAGTAATTATTAAAATAAATTTATAAAATAACAAGACTTTCTCTAATGTAAGGAGATAAGTTTGTGCAAGAAACCTTACTGCATTCACAGTTTTAAAGGGATTAATGATCTTCAATACGATAAGGTGTTTAATAGTATACTCACTTTATTCGTAGTTTTACAAAATGTTGAGTAACTTGCCAGTCAGATTATGGTTTAGTGGATAGTTGTGACGATCCGAGTTGACGGTGACCGGTAGCACTTATGTACGTTGTTTATTTATAGTAACATACCAGTTTATCATAAGTGTTAGACTGAACAGTCAGTAGCATTTTATGCAAAACTACTATAATAATATTATCAAAGGGTTACAAATAACCAGGATATATTATAATGCAAGTATTAAAGGTCAGTAATATATTAAGTCGGAATTTAATATGGCGGATTTAAGTTTCTCAGGGAGGAACCAGGTGGTGAAATTGCACCCCCTTTTCCCAACTAATTTGTTTAAAAAATTAACACAAGAGTAATTTTTCGTCACACTGATGACACAAATCTATACCTTTTTTCATTTTTTCAGTCACAATTGCAAAACAAATGCACGCGTTATAGGGAAGTTATGCAAACATTTATTATTAAAATTTTCGAAATTCAATAATTCAAAAACTCAAATTTACACTTATTTGTCAATTGCTGTCAAGTACCTGGTGGCGAAATTTGAACCCCCTAACATAATTAATTTATTTTGAAATTAACATAGGAGTGAGATTTCACTAAGCTTGCCAAATTATGTGCAAACATACTCATTTGATGCAGAAAAAAATGCAATTTTTTAAAATCGCAATTGCTAAAATGTAGCATGTGTTATTACAAAATTATGCAGAATTTATTGTTGAAATTTTCAAAATTTGATAAATGAAATATCTCGAATTGGATTTATTTGCTAATTTCCTAGAAAATAGCAAATTTTTTTGTAGATTCAGATGGTGTGAACTATGTCGAGCGTTTTTGAGACGCAAGCAAATAAATAAAAACCACAAATTTTACGAAATAGAATCAGTTTTACGGAAAATCACTCATGTGTTAATTGTTTGAAAAAAATTAATTAGGTAAGAATGTGATGTTTTACCGCCTAGTACCTGACCTTTTCTGGAAACAATGTTAATACAAGGCTAATATTCAATGTAGAATTTAGCTAACCTCTCATCTATCAAAATCTTTAATTCAGCTAGATTGTGTAATGCAAAAAAAGACAAAAAAACTATCAAAGCTAAATATCTTCACACATTTTTTTGGCTTCGGTTTGGACATATTATGTTCAAACTTGTATTCGTACATCGTGTATCTGGTCATCTGTATTGATCACATGATAGAGGGATATTGTGCATAAAAATGAGCCAATTTGACGACATATATCACCAATACCGAAAGTTAGGTTGTGATAATAATACTCCAGTTTCTGAATGACGCATCCATTCCGGGGTTATCCTGATATATTTGGAGAAGAATCTGCTGCACAATAGTTAAAAAGTGCAGAGGAGTTTTATTGGAATGAATGTGCTAACCACAGAATGTTTCCATTAATTCCCTGACGTTATTGTACGTCCCCACTAAAGCAAACAAAAAATTTGTTTTCCTTAAAAATCTTGCTCCATGCGGCCAATTTGAAACAACAATATGTACTGTAAAAAATGATTTTCGGTCCAGTAAACGTAAATAATGACGGGAGCAAAAATCTAAAGCAGATTTAGGCAAGTATGTCCTTAAGATGTTTTGTTTGTGAAATATGGCTCAATAAGCATTCTTTGACGCCATGTAGGAATCACTTAACAATCTGGTGTTTACATGATAACAGTAAAAATTATAAATACTTGCTTCAATTTCAGCCGTTCAAATATAGTTATAAAAATCTATGAGTAAAAATGGTTAGAATAGTACTATAAATGCTACAACTCGTAGAATATTTATAACAATGATTAAAAAGGCCAATAACCTCGTAATATAGTCTCAGTTTTATAGTACAATAATCGTACGAAGGTAACATAGTTTTATTCATTCAGGATATAAAAGTTATGCATAAATCATAAATGATTTTCCCTAATAGATTTGTTAAAAGGTATATAGCAAGCGTTTGCAGGATTTTACGAAGTGTATAAAAGTGAACAATAAAATAAACCGTTGATCAAACCAAATGCCACGAGCGAGTGTTGACAAGTCGGCAAATACAGTTTCGATTTTTGTGTGGTTCTCAAATAAATCGTATTGGGTATCTGCGTCGCAATACCGTCGTATCTGTCGGTAAAATCCAATCCGTGAAAAGTTGGTCCGGTCACCCCGATCGATATTAAAGCTTTATGTAACTTAAGGTTGAGTGTTTATTAAAGCTCCTTACACATAACTAAAAATTTTAGAGCTGGTTAGCAACTAGATATTGCACATGCTCTTGTTTAAAAAGCATTGTGTATATTGTGGTTTACATTTTAATTTACGGTGTGGTTTTTTATCCATTAGAAATGTGCAAACCTGTATAAAGGAATTTTAGTAAATTGCAAAATAGCTCTTTACAAAAACTAATTTAGGTTATGCGCGTCTAAAATGTATCCGTGCGCATTTTGAAATCAGCTTGACATGAAGGTTTTGGTGGCACTCAAGCTACAATTTTAATCATATGAAAACGCATTAAGATGACTTAAATGCTGATATACAGGAAATCGCAACTAGAATCGAGAACAGCTAGCAAGTCTAGATCATTTGTATTGTGAATATTTTAGACTTTCTCTAAGGTAAAGAGAAAAGTTCCAGCTTTAAACTCTACTTCATTTATCGGTTATCAACGGTAAACCTGCGCTAATACGATAGATGGTAAAGTAGTACATATTTATACTTAACTACGCTATTGCTAAAGTTATAAAATTGTAAGTCAAACTGTGATTCCGTGGTTAATTGCGAATTTATTCGGAATTTACCGAAATTGGTACCTAGTATGTTGTTTATTAATAATGACGTAGTAGGAAATTATATAATTTTGTTAGACATAAATATTAAGTAATTCTACGGAATTTCTAGGCAGAAATATAACATAGTAGTAAATACACTTATTAGCATTTGCTAAAGAGCAATTACAACTTTTTGTTTCCTGTGGTTGGATTAATTATGCTAGCTTGTCCGACTTGAGCAATTTTAGTGTTCCATATATAAAAAATCACCTAATCAATTTCAATGTAGGAAGTTATTATTATTTCTGTTAGAAATTTTAACTTTGCTTCAAGCGTTTTCTTACGTATTGATTATTGGTATACTTAACTTTTTCATTTTTACTTCATTTTAGAATTTAATAAGGCTTTGAAGGACTATCAAAATCGAAAATGTCGCTCGTTAGATAAACGTTCGTGTTTAACCAACACGATACAGCATGATTTTTTATAAGGTAAAAAGGAAAGTTTGGACGCCCGTCTCTACTACTTTAGGTCTTTGACCATGCAAGAACTATATAACGATAGGGGCAGAAGTAGCATACAAATACCCTGCATAGAGTATCACAACATTTTTTGATCCACGGAAGTTACAAGTACGTGGTTTGAATAACTGGTTTATTGCAAGGTTATTTTGAAAACAATGATATAGTTAAATGGTATTGGGTTGATTGTTGCGCTTAATAAGTTTTAGATATGTTCTATTAAAGCACGTTGTTAGCATTGTTGAACTTAGGAGCGTACTTAAATAGTATCAGTTGCACGAAAAACGCTGAGAAGTCTAAGATTAGGGATTTAAGTACTTCTAATGCAGCTTGGACACGTTAGCGTAGATATTGATAGTATTTACCCAAACCATGGTTAATGTTTACATTTGGGAAGACGTAATATTACGATCATCGAGTACGTTTTGTAACGCGGGAAAACGGAAAATTCCGTTCTAACAATCTGATTGGCGGAGTGGTAAAACGTATTATTACGTCTGCTCAAAACCTTTTTACGAGCGGAAAAACGTGTTTATCCGTAGCCTCTATTCGATCAGCTGAGCGGTGAAACGGATTTATCCGTTCTCGCTTGCCGGTGCGTGCCGGTGGGAGAACGTAATATTCCGTTCGTTTCCCTTGTATTTCAAACAATTCCCACGTCTAAGGTTGAAGCATATTTTTGAAATTCCCATTCCAGCTGATACCTGTGCCACAGGAATTCCCACTTTGACTGCCTGGCTTCCCCGTTTTAATTGCCACGAGGGCTTTTACACCAAGATGACTTAATGCCACTTTAACTACAAAATATCAGTATTTAATTGCCATGCGAAAAGGTTAAGTAAACTTACGTTGCGCGACACTTTAATGTCATGAATACATGACGCACTAAATGTTGCATATTATTGGTTTCTGGAGTATTTCACAGGTAATAATTCATGCAACATCACAAAGATAACAAATGCAATGTAGCATGTCCTGAGAATTGTTAGATTGTGTGCGCAAGCGACTGCTAAAATAGTTGTTATTTTGGTGGTCGATGTCGCTTTTATGTCTCTTAATATTTTTGCTCCAGGTCGCGCAATTTATTACAAGAATTGTTAGATTGTGTGCGCAAGCGACTGCTAAAATAGTTGTTATTTTGGTGGTCGACTCAAAAATATTAAGAGACATAAAAGCGACATCGACCACCAAAATAACAACTATTTTAGCAGTCGCTTGCGCACACAATCTAACAATTCTCAAAAATAGCATGTCCTGAGGCTTTATACTGATTTTGTGTTCCCAGTGCAACTCTGACGTCAGAGAAAAAACTTTTAGTGATGATAAATGTCGGAATATGGCTCAAAAACTCCACAGCAAATGCAAGGTGACAATTCTTGGAGTTGTTTATGTGCAAAATTATTATTTTTTATGTTTACTGTTATTCATCGAAACGGAAAGCTTTAGTGTTGCCAAAGATTATGACAAGATTAAATGTTTTTACATGATTAAAGGCAACGTGTAGATGTCTAAGTTGTTATTTTCCAATTTATAACTTAATTTTAGAGCATTTAATGAAATGTTATAAATTATTGATTTTATTGTTCAAATTTACACAAAGATTCCAATACAGCAAACAAAATAAACGTGCTCTTAAAGATTATAAGGTACTGCCTTATCAAATTCATTTAAAACGGTTTACAAACATGAGATAATTCACAATTTCACAAAGAAATAATTCAATTTTAGGACTGTTTAATGTGTCTTGCAAGTACTTGTCTTTGGAGCCATAAACACAACAAATGTGCTGACTGGCATGAGGATGATGGAGTTTGGCTTTGGGCGGGAGAACAATCCAATGCGTTCTCAACGCTACTATAAATCCTTTTGAAATAGAGTAACTATTAGCGGATGTTGACACCGAAAAATGAACTTCCTTGAATTTCAAAACTTTTACTACATAATGATAGTAGGACTACAGAAAATAGCCCGTGCAAAGTTTCAGCTCTCAAAAGTAGCTGTGGCGTCGGTGGTGACGAAAAATCATTTTAGTTGGTGTCGACTGGAAAAAATTCAAATTTCTCAAAACAGGATAATTATAGTATTCTGATTTCTTTGGTGGACCTTGAGGGGTTAATGGGCAATTAACTGACGTACAGACATCACATTCATGTGCATGCATTTTTCTTGCAAAAAATTATTTTATGAAATTTTCAAATTTTTTCTCGACATTTTGAGGGTTTCAGCCGCGTCCATTTTTGAGGACCATTCATAAATCTTCCAATTTGTATTGTCCATCTAGTGTAGAGTATTGCTGAGCTATTGCAGCAAACTTCCTGTAAAGAATCGGTTTGGTTGAGAAAATGTGGTCAAAAGTTGAAACCGGAAGTGTCACAAAAAATTGATGAATTTAGAAAATTTGCAATATCTTTTTTTCTTGACCACGTTTTAAAAATCTGAGAATGTACAAGAGAGCTAAGTGCATTAGCTTTCATTTGACATATTAACTGTCAATATCTGACCACGGACCATGGTGGACAGCTTGGCTACTTTTGGCACTATATTCATTCAATAAAAGTTACTTGTTTAAATGACCAAAATCAGTTGTTTAATGCAACTCTTAAATTCCATGGACTTCGGTTAATATAGTTAACGATTTTGAAAACAAAAAACAACTTTGGAAGTATAGCTTTTATACAAACTTAAGAACTTGATGAAGCAACTGATTTTGGTCATTTAAACAAGCAACTTTTATTGAATGAATATAGTGCCAAAAGTAGCCAAGCTGTCCACCATGGTCCGTGGTCAGATATTGGCAGTTAATATGTCAAATGAAAGCTAATGCACTTAGCTCTCTTGTACATTCTCAGATTTTTAAAACGTGGTCAAGAAAAAAAGATATTGCAAATTTTCTAAATTCATCAATTTTTTGTGACACTTCCGGTTTCAACTTTTGACCACATTTTCTCAACCAAACCGATTCTTTACAGGAAGTTTGCTGCAATAGCTCAGCAATACTCTACACTAGATGGACAATACAAATTGGAAGATTTATGAATGGTCCTCAAAAATGGACGCGGCTGAAACCCTCAAAATGTCGAGAAAAAATTTGAAAATTTCATAAAATAATTTTTTGCAAGAAAAATGCATGCACATGAATGTGATGTCTGTACGTCAGTTAATTGCCCATTAACCCCTCAAGGTCCACCAAAGAAATCAGAATACTATAATTATCCTGTTTTGAGAAATTTGAATTTTTTCCCGTCGACACCAACTAAAATGATTTTTCGTCACCACCGACGCCACAGCTACTTTGGAGAGCTGAAACTTTGCACGGGCTATTTTCTGTAGTCCTACTATCATTATGTAGTAAAAGTTTTGAAATTCAAGGAAGTTCATTTTTCGGTGTCAACATCCGCTAATAGTTACTTATAAATAAAGAAAAATTTGACATGATAGCTCTTTTTGTGGGATTCGCTCTTGGTGCTGGAATTGCTGGAATTAGCTATTATAAATTAAATCTGTGGCAAACAGAGAGCAGCCGTTATTTCATTTTTCATTTTTTTGCAATAAATCAATTTGGACAGTTGGATTACAAACAGTGAATTCAATAGCCTGCCTCTTAATAACTTAAAAAACATTTCCTGAAAACTACATTTGTTCGTTTTCTTTTTATTACACACACAATTTAATCAGTCCAATACATCTCCTTCTTTATTTTTTCCATAACCAAAAGATGTTGTGGCATTGATCTTATCTTGTTCATTTCCAGATAAACTAATGCTCCTGAAGCGCGTGCATAATCAAGGTCATTCAATATAAAAGGTTCATCACCAAAAGATACACACAGTTTTTTCAATATTTTAAAACTTGGTTATGTGAAGGACGTTGATAATTAAAAGCGAGCAAAAACATTCAAAATTTTAGACACTATTTCTATTTAAAATTTATTGCTGGAATTTTGTTGATGTTCAAAATTTATATTTTCAAATCTTATCTTTTGAAGACATGTACAATTAATTTTTAAAAAATAAAACTAGGTTTATGATGTTTAATTGTACTTCTTATTCATTGTTTACTCTATAACTTTGCGTTCTCTGCATCAGTTTCCTGAAATCACGGCAAAGAGCATTTCATGCCCATCAAAACGTCAATCATTTGTGTTATTTTAAGTCTGCTGAGCTAACGGTGATCATCACAATTCTCCTCCATGATTATATTATGCTGCACGTTCCTTCACACTGCCAAAATGCATAGGAGTAAAAATTGTCCGTTAGGTTTGAAATAAACGGCTGTAGAGGTCCTTTTGATAACAAATTTTATTTCTAGCTTTCAACCATATGCTATGGTCATCATCAGGAATAACTCTGATAAGCTAAATTACAATTGTGATTTTTTGGAAATGCACTGAATGCAATCTGAATTGGGTTTTTACAACTAAAAAGAAGGAAATTTTTATCAAATTATCCGTTACTTATATAGGAATTATCAGCGCTTCAACAACCAACACAATTTTCGCTGAAACTAGTTTTGCATCACATATCATGGCAGGTTGGTAAGGCAACAAATAAATAGGTAAATGTTGAGCAGCGTTTACATTCTAATTTCTGGGCAGCCAACAAGCCATACGGGTATGGATAAAAAGTACTTTTCTTCTGGACCAGCCCTACATGTTTTTAAATGTGCTTACGTATTTGCCATGTATGTACACGGCAGTGTCCCGATGGTGTTCATGATATGTAAAACTGGACAGAATCTAGAGATGCGGGTAAAGATTTAGCGTGAATGAACTAGATGATAAATAATTGTGCAAAAATGTACCTAATTTTGTCTCCTAGCACAACGACCCGTCTAGAATGCTTCAGTGAGCACCGGAACTTGGTTTCTTTTTTTCAAAAACCTGTTCTTCTTCCTTGCATCGCCGGGATAGCAAAAGAGGAAAGGAATTTGTCATTTTCCTAACACCCAAATGAAGGTGAGCAGATTCCTATTTATTCCTATGCATTTTTTACTATGAAATATTACAATTCTCGATTTTATATTATGCAACTTCCGTTTCTGGAATAATGGCAATCACAAACTAGTGTATACATTTCAAATTTTACAAAAGCTATGCAAAAAAAACACAAATTAATTTTTCCGAAGTAAAAAGCTCCGCTGCCGTGCACGATGTATTAATGTAAAAACCTGACAGAAGTTTTCACACGCTAAACTAGATTATTGCACCGGAAGCATTCAAGCCTTTTACTCATAAATAATGGCTTAACAGCTCATAATAAAGCTCTACCAACAGAAATGAATCTTTTTATGTAAATTTTCATTTGTGACGTCACGGATTGACAATCTTTGCATTCACTCCCTAGCAAAATATTTACCGTGTATTTATAATGTAAATGCTGCTGGCATTTTGAAGCATTTTAAAACTTTTTTTCATAAATCGGTTGCTAAATAAAGCCGGCAACATGCCCACATGTACCAAAGTAGCGAAAGCAGTAGTTTAGTTTCAGAACCAACAAAAAATCGGTTCTAAATTCAATTCAAATAACAAGGGGACTTTCACACGAAAAAAAACATTTTAGTTTTGTTTAATTCAAAAGTCCATTATTGAACCATGGAACTTTCACGCAAAATTCTTTTAGTTTTGTTTAATTCAAAAGGCCATTTTTGAACAAGGGGACTTTCACGAAAAAAGATTTTAATTTTGACCTTTGACCTTTGGAGTTGACATATTGACCTGAAATTTTGCTCAGTGCTAGCTCATGTTATGTAACTTCTTTATGCCAAGTTTCGTGAAAATCGGTGAAACCGTTATAGAGATTTCGCGCGGACAGACGGACAGACAGACGGACGGACCGACGGACGGACGGACATAAAACGCCATCTTATAAAGTAGCTATCGCTACTTAATAATTTATCATGAAAGTGTCTGGTGGAATGTGTTTACTTATTTTTACACTGCAAATTACCTTGGGTTCTTCAAATCAATGGTACACAATCTACGCATTGTGCATGGTGCGCCTTCTTTACCTATTTATACACGTACATTATAAATACACGGTAAATATTTTGCTAGGGAGTGAATGCAAAGATTGTCAATCCGTGACGTCACAAATGAAAATTTACATAAAAAGATTCTTTTCTGTTGGTAGAGCTTTATTATGAGCTGTTAAGCCATTATTTATGAGTAAAAGGCTTGAATGCTTCCGGTGCAATAATCTAGTTTAGCGTGTGAAATATACTCCCTAATACTCCCTATACTCCCCTATATATGAACTCCCTAATTTTAATATTATAACTAAAGCAGGCGCATGATATTCATATCAAAATGAAAAAATAGTGCAAGGAAAAGAGCGAGTTAAAGAGTTTTTATTAGCAAAATTAGAAGTTTATGAAGATATTAAAAAACAAGTAATTGGTTATTTAAAAAAACAGGAAGAATAAATGTAAAAAGCAATAAAAAATGGCGTTAATAAGCCATTTTTGTTGTAAACTAGTATTAAATTATGCAAGCAAGGAAAATTATTTTAAATCATCAAGAAAAATTTACTTAATAATTTTAATATTTTTTGTTTTTTAACTAAAAATAATGTGATAAAATCAATTAAGTTCATAAGTAATATGATTGTTCTCTCTCTCTACAACCATAAAACTTATGAACTTTTTATTATGTTATATAAGTTGACTTTTTTACTCAATAAAATAAAAAGTTTATCTATTAGTGTAAAATTATATATGTAGCTTCAAAACTGCTACCCACATCTTTAATTAATCTAGTGACTTTTTTCTTGAATTACTTAGTTTTAAGAAAAGGAAAGGTGTGATTAAACAAGATGCTAGTAAGTCTTATCATATGCATTTTTAATAAGAAATGCGATAACATTTTTTTATCAATTATTCACATTTAAATCCACGGCGTAATGGCAAAGCAATTATACAACTTTTACTGACGGAAAAGAGATTGCTGCAGATACAGAACAGAAATATTCCCACACTCAAAAATGCAGGGGAAATACAAAAGTTTCTTACATCCTTACATGTGAATAATCAAAGGCTTAACTGGTTGCCGCGAAGGTATATAAAAACAAAGCCGGTTTACATATAAAATGATATTTTATTAGAAATATTCTAAGCATTAGAAAGCTTGTGTGAACGTCATGAACTATGCGCCAGTATATTTATACCCATGCAAACATAATACTGTGTATGGAAAATCACATTGCCAGCAAATTGAAAAATTTGAAGAGTTTCAAGATAGCGAATGCCTCTCACCAAGAAAACCAGTTTCCTTTCCCATCATTTCATCGAGATGGCAACAGAAAAAATGACGATTCTGCCAACTTCCTCTGAGCTCAATTACGCTCAATCAGTATCACCCTCAGAATAGCAGTGAAGTGACACGGATTAAAATTTCTATGTGCTGTTTTAAAAATACGTTAACTGAAGTCACAGTTAAATTTTTTGAAAACAAAAATTCATTTTAAACAACAAAACGAGTAAATAATTTTGCAAACTGTTGCAAAAACATCAATTTTTCAATTGCTAGTGCGCAAAATCGGTAAAATTTATTTTTGGAAAATTACTGTAAATTCAACAAAAAATAATTCATCGGTAAATTTTGGTTCGTCGTTTGATCTCACATTAGCACACAGCTTATCAACAATTTTGTTGATGAAAAGCAATTTACAGTGTTTTATGTTTTATATTAGTTCCAGCCCAAATGTCAATTGCAAAAAATTATGCTGAGAAGCATAATTTATCATCATATAATTCTGAGTATATAAATAAAGCAGGTATACAAGCAATAACAAGTCTCTATTTGCAAAAAATAATGTATTTTTACTACTCCTATTTTCTTATTTTTGCCAGAATTCTTAAAGACTCATTCGCATCAATATGCTGAATTCTCACAACGAGGAAACGTTCACTAAAGATTCAAAAATTTACATGTGTGGTTATCTGGATACTCGACGCTTCACTACCTTCACTACACTTCGCTGATTGTCTTTTATACAACGCAAAACTTCTAACAATTAGTTAGCTGGTTCGACATTTTATGTAAGCCAAAGAGGAGCTCCTGCAAATATGTTTTAGTGCAAGGGGCAATAACCAAAATTATTGTCATTGCATTTTTGAATTTTATGGATGATCTTTAATGAGAACCAATTTATTTTTGCAAATTCAACCAGAAAACCGAATTTTGGAAGATATACTGTGCAACCTAACGTGATAATGGAACTATTCCTAGGATTTTCAACCGGAGTCTTCTTCATAGGAACATAAAACGTTACCCTTTTTTGTTAAGATAAGAACAGTTTAAAGTCTTTGCTTTACAATTTTATCTCCGTTTGTCTAATGGGCAAAACTTTGTTAGAATGATTTTCTGCGTAAAATATGGTGGGTGACTGTTATCTCTGTTGGTTTTTACCAAGATAGCTTTTTAGGATAATCAAAGCTTGTCTATGATCATGCGTAATATTAGTTGCGTATTTTCACATGCACAAAGTACTGCAAAAATTCAGAAGTTAGAACCCCTTATATTGCTACATATATCGGCAAGAAGAAACGTTTTGCTTCTTCTCCTTCTTTTTCTAATTTTTTTTCCTGATCCATAAAAATGCCTGTCTTGTTTCTCTACAACGAAGACGCATTAGCACATTTAGAAATGCAAAGTTGTGTTAATTTCACGACACTTTCTGTCATTTTTAATGATTATCGGGTTATGGAGTTGGCAAACAGTGCCATATAAATTCAAAAGGAACCATTGCAAAACTAGTAAATATGTTGGCTATTACGAGAGAGCTCAAACTGCAGTTTGGTTTTGCTAATGCTATAATGGTACTTTGAATATCGTGACCTTTTTCATGTTGCGGTTGTATTCTTTAACTTGAGAAAAATCTTATAATCGGATGGCAATGCTTGCCATGAATTGAAGCAAATTTTTTAAAGTAACATTTTCTTTCAGAATGATGCAAAATGTACGTGACATTTGAATAAATTGTGGCTTTAGTTTTAAATAGTCTATGCTCAAGTAACTAAAAACTAGAGGGGGCAACAAACACAAATTTAGTATGCAAAAAGAATATAATCCCGATCATCTTAACAGTAAAGAGGTTTGCTTTGTTTATCAAAAACAGATTTTTTATCAACACTCGGATGTTTGTATTGATTAGGCTCCAAAAATGAGGTTTTTCATGGGCATGAAATTGCTAGTAGCAATATTTACCAACATTATTTGTTTATAATAATTTTTTCTTTTCAAAACGTAGCTTAATGTTTACGTTTGGGAAGACGTAATAATACGTTCATAGAGTGCGTTTTCTAACGCGGGAAAACGGAAAATTCCGTTCTCGCAATCTGATTGGCTGAGTGGTAAAACGTAATATTACGTATGGTCAAAAACCTTTTGCAAGCGGAAAAACGTGTTTATCCGTAGCCCCGATTTGATCATCTGAGCGGTGAAACGGATTTATCCGTTGTCGCATGCCGTTACGTGCCCGTGGGAAAACGTATTATTACGTTCATTTCGCTTGTAATACAAACAATTCCCACGTCAAGGTCTGAACCATATTTTTGAAATTCCCATTCCCGCTGATACCTGCTCCAAAAGAATTCCCGCTTTGACTGCTTGGCTTCCCCATTTTAATTGCCATGTAGGCTTTAACAACATAATAATTTTAATCCCACTTTAACCACAAAATGGTCTTATTTAATTGCCATGTGAAAAGGTTAATGATTGACTTTGGGCCACATGTCGGATTTGATTTTTAGTGCTACATGGGCACAAAAGTACTACTTATGACTCCCATCATTATGCAATGAATCTAAAAACGTTTTGTCGTGTGATTTATCAGCAGGCTACCTAATATTTCTTCAAACTACCATTCAAAAGCCAGGATACTCTACTTTGTTGCTAGATATTTTTGCGTAACACAATGTGGCTGTTACGTATATTAAATGAAAATATGTGCTTGATTGCTGTATGGTAACACAAATTAGGAATTTGTCTCTAATGGATATTCGTCTAAGACTCCTCCGAATTGGAATAATTCAAATTTTCATGCTAGTTTAATATATGTTTAATACAAAAATAACGTTATATAAGGACTGACGTGCAAACTTTTCTTCGGTGCATTCAAGTGCACAAAACCAAACACAAGTTCAACAATCAAAATTGTATTTTCATAAATGCGAGAAAAGAAAACATGCTTACATGATACTCTTCCAAGTGTTTGTTTACCCTGAAAGATTGGAAACAAACTTTTAAGTTGAAAAAGAAATCGCTTTAACACAATTAATAATGTAGTCCTTGGTGACGTTTACATCACCATATGACGTGTTAGATTGTTGCTGGTAATAAAAAATGATCAAATACCAAATAAACTACTAGAAACAAGTAGAAAATCTTTAGGGTTATACGATAAATTAAAATCTTAAGTTGATTACATTCTTGGGAATATTAGGATGAAATTTTGAATATTTTGACTTATTCTACAGTGTACAAGAACACAAGACAAAATGTAAAAAAATATCAGCAATGTACTTGACTTCTAAAAGATCGTCACTTAATTTTAAATTCTTTTAAAAATTAATGTTACTTATTGTTTTGTGTAATTTTTTGGCATGCCACTTAAAACGTTTTTAAGGGCACTGCCTAAATTTCAGGATAGAGTTCATTGCTAGATACCTATACTTAACACAATGTTGCCGTTACGTATAATTAATGATTTCAAACCATATTGCTTTTGCAAAAATGGAATTAGAGACATAAATAGAAGATGTTTCTAACTGAATATTGCCGCTTCAAACTGGCACTTTGTAAAACTTGAGCACAATATCTGTCCACGTTATACTAATTCAAGTAAAAAAGCTTATCTAGGAAAACTTCATGTGAAACCGTGATGTCACGTCACACATTATTCTAATTGAATGTTCTTGAATACAAAACAGAGTGCTTGCGCTGAATATGATATAGCATTTGTGTTAATATGTTTATACTGAACGGTTATATTGATTTAATTTATCCGGTTAGCACATCATCGAAACAGTTGGTTCTCACACTACACTGATCCGTATATTTTCATGAAACTGACATAATGTAAATGTCAATGTTTGCTTTATTCAACAATTAGAGGTGGCATAATATTGCACCAAAATATAAAAAAATTAGACATAATTTTATGATAAATTTTACCTCGTACATATTATGGTGGAAGACGGTAAAGCAGAAATTAGATTAACACTAGTAATGCAATTTTGCAAGTCGTGAAACGCGATATGTAATTTTAGATCTACATTTTTAAAAAGTAACTTTTTCTGATGATTTTGTTGCTTCTAGAATATCCCGTACCTCCGTATGTATGTTTGGTACTAGTTTGTGCAAAACCATCGGCATTACGAATATTTGTTGATTGAATCCGTAATCTTGTTTTCAAAAACGAAATCTAGGACAAATTTTGTAGGTTCTATTTTAAACACATTTGTGTAAGTTGCCGCATTCAGATAATTCAGAACGTTTTATAGACAATGCAATAAAGCAACATGAACAGATTCAACTATTAGTTCCTTCAGAAATAATTTAACCAAAAAGTAAAACTTTTCAGTTTGAACTTTTGTGCGTTGTTTTCACGTATTTGTACGTCGTAATCATTATGTGCTAGGGTTATTATAGATTTTTCATAGCCAAGTTATTGCTTTATTTTGACTACACCCGTTCCATTTGATACGATGTGTTTGTTGCTCGCGTTATGTAGTTAAGTTCAGCATAATGTAGATGATGCTAATCAGAAATCACAAAAAATGCGAATTTCGTTTCACACGCATGTACATTTTTTGCAAATAACCGTATTTCTCTTACGAATTTTAATAACTTGCGAGAAATCCGGATAATACCTAACAAATTCCTTTAATATAATATGGCAGTCATCAAATTTCGCAAAATTGAGCAAAGTGAAAGAGTCAACCTTGAATACAATGCCAATTTAGTAAATCTACAGTTTAAAGACCAGCCCTTGTGAAAGTGTTCATTACGGTATGTAGGGATGAATTTATAAGCTCGTCGACATACCAATTACAACTTGGAGTTTCTTCTTGGAAAGCTTTTACTTTCCTCATTACGCAGTGGATCTCAAACGTTTTGTCGTGCAATTTATTAGCAAGCCAATAACGGTTTTGATTAAAATCCAAGACAGATTAGTTGACTGCTGGATACTTTTGCTTAACTGAATGTTGCTGTCTTGCTAATTAAATGAAGTTTGTTACCCCATTACTGCATGAAATCAAACACTAAGAAACATGAATTGCAACTGTTTCAACTAACAGAGGTTAATACTTTTTCGCACCAAAGTACAGCAACAAGCTTTTCAAATGACTGTATCACAACCCAATATACCAGAATAAACAACATTTCGAAGAACTCTGGCTTGGCTTGAATACATGTTTTCATTTAATTACAAAATTTAAAACGATAAGGCAGCGTTAAAACTTGTTAGCAGTGTAGCTGCTTTTCGAACCAAGTCTGTGCCAAGAATGTAGTTGGTTTCAGAATCTCAAAGGTTTAACATTTCTAATTACAGTAGGAAATTTTGAAGATCTATTAGAAAGGGTTTTGACTTTTTGCTTGAGTTTTTGCCTCTACTTCATACGGCACTAGTTTAAAAAGTTAAGGTATGCAATTATATTTACTTGCACCTTTTCGGCAAATCTAACCTTTGCAAGATTTTAGTTAACATGTACATGCAACAGTTAAACTCTTTAGTATAATTATTTTATTTACTCTGATACTGTAGAAGTTTTCTGCCAAAACTGTTCACTAAAACAAACAAGTCTGCCAAATATGCGTCAATGCGGACACATAATTTTACAATAAATACAACTTAATTTGTAAAAACCTGTTGGAATATTTTTTAAATGCTTTACTGCTACTAACCCCTCCATACGCAGTAGAACTTTTAAGTGTAGAGCAACTAAAGTAAAAATACAATGACAAATTTTTATTAAGATCCTCTAAAAATTTCAGTTTTGTATATTTTCAATTACACCATTCATCCAAAGTTCCGTCGTAAATCCGTTCCATTCATGTAGAAACTTTATTCCAAATTTAAATATGTCTATTCTTGTAAGCCTTGTTGCTTTACAATTTGCAAAGGGCATTGTCTGAGTGTATTTCTCAGTTTTTAAAAATATATCTCTATTAAACGTCTATAAATAAACAAGTTATGCAGTTTGAGTCGATTCACACGCGAGTTATCAGAATCTAGAAAGCCGACTCTTTGACGTATACCCAAGGTAGCGTTTTGTCAATAATTTTAACTTTAAAATCAAATTTTACACATAACGTTAAAACCTTGAAGCTATGAAATATTTTCGGCCCCTGCAAATCTATTCAACTATTTTAACAGAAATGTATCACGTAAGTAAACATTTCAGTTAAATACTAGCACCACTTACGTTGGCATAAATTCTAACTAGTGAATAGAATCATAGTGGATTTTGTTGACTATACCATGTTGTTTTTCCAAATCTATATTTGCAGTAATGAAATGTTTGCAAGATGGTGGATATTGGTAATAGTGTTTTCAAAAAAATGGTAGACATGAGCTAATGATTGAAAGAATGATAAAGGCTTTATTTACAACTATGATCAGAAGTTAACGACAAACGAATTATTTTGTTGTTGTTGAGAATATGATGAATTGAACCTAACATATAGGAAGTACTGGCACTTTTGTATGGTGTCGTAAATAAACCAAATCCGGTTAAGCCGTTCCACGCGTATATTTAAAAAGAATAAAAAATCTGGACATCACTAATGCTGCCACTGGCTAGGTATAAACATGTATTGACAAAGAGTTGTATTGAAAATAATCATCAATTATATTTTTTGGGCCGTGTGTCATAAAAGATACGTTTCAAACCTGTTCATGTTGGAACGTTCTTAAATTATCAAAGACCCTGCTCTGAATGTATATGAATGGGTTCTATAAATTGCTAAATAAATTTTTAGAATAGCTGGTACGGTTCTCGCTTCCGAGGCACATTGTTCTAGGAAAAAAGTCAAGGCCGCAAACTCGTTCAAGAGCATAACAGCAAATAATTTTAACATTTTGGGATCTTCCAGAATCTTTTGAAATTATTCCATATAAGCCATCGAAACAAGAAACAAATTCTTGGTCGCTTGCCTCTAGGAACATCTTACGTTTCCATTAAGTCCGAGAGTAGGTTTTGGGTTGCTGTGGTTGTTGTTGGGTGAAATGGCATCTTTACTGTGTGATGTAATAAGCGCTGCCTGCTTTTTAGCTTGCATTGAGCAACTCCTTTTTAATTTGCTGCGAAGTGACGTGAAGACAAGAAATGTTCTGCGCTGTTGAGATATATAATTGATTCGCACCTAATGTGTAGCTTGTAAAAATAAATTTGTTGGGGTTAAATTTCAGACTTTAGCTAAATTCGTCTGAGCGGCTCTATGCATTCTATCTAAATTTAGTAGAGTGCTCAAAAAATCAAGTATACATAGTTACTTGGTAATTTTAAGTTAGCATAATATTGGTATTTGATATTACTCGTTTTCAGTTTTCTACCTAAATATTCATAAATATTTTTTTATAAATTTATTTTAATTAGCCATAACTTGTCAGTGTAAATTTTTTTAATGGAAACCCGAAGAACATAGCATGAGGAATATGCTATGCCAAGTTTCATATAAAAGTCATGTAGTGTAATTTGTTTTGAAATAACGGAGGTAAGTTATATGTTACGCTGTGCAATAAATTTAGCTAATAAAACTACTACCTACTACTACCTAATAAAACTGTTTGAAAAAGTCGGCTATTTCGTACACCAATTCTGCACCTTCTAAAAGCCTTTACTGCAAATTCGTCTTATTTTTAGGCCGTCGTCTCTCACATTCTGGTAAATGTTATCAGGCAAACAATGAAACCCCAGTAAAACCAATGCACGATGAAGGTAGTTCGTCACTAATAGTTATTTTTGTAGTTTAAATATTTCTGTTTACGCATATGGTTGAATTTTTTTGATTTTACATAACACATGCATAAACAAAGCGTTGTATGTGTGAAGCAGATGTAAATTGCAAACACATCCTGCAACACTTCTGTTTATTGAAAAACAGTTTATAGCTGTGCATATGATCTTTAAGCTTGGTGCATCCACATAAATTGTCGTTGAGATATTTGTGCGGATGACAACGGTTTCAATGACTAATATCAGTATATTATTGTTATTGATGCACTGAAAATTATTATTAGGCACGGCAGAAAAAACATAAGTGTAAATGAATTGCCCAATGATGTTTTGCTGTATACCATTAAATTTGTCTGATTGCAGAATATTCAAATGTCCTCGTACTCGACTGCATTTATTGTGCACGCTGAAATGTACCTAGTGTGTGCGCAGTTATTATGATTTTTTATTAAGCTGTTAAAGTTTACCATAACAATATTTTTAACAAAAAACATAGGATCTACTCTGAATAGGTATGTGTATAAAATTAAACGACTTCAGTAAAATTGAAGCGTGCTTCCGAAGGAAATGCGCTGGCTAAATATTGCAATGTTAAGTACGAAGTCAAGGCTACATTAAAAATATAAGTCAACGGTTGATGCTCCATTCGTGTAGTCGTGAAATGCTAAGATTTCTAATTCTTAAGACTGGTGTGTAAACACGTCCACGAACAACGCACGATTAATTCTAAACAAGATTAAAAAAGATTTTGACCATTGGGATTTTAGCAATATTTTCGTTCCAAAATATTGTTAACCCTTTTGCATGGTAATTAAATACAACTTTTTTGTAGTAAAAGTGGCGTCAAAATTATCTTTTTGCGAAAGCCCATATGGCAATTAAAATGTGGAAGCCAAGCAGTCGAAATAGGAATTCCTAAAGAACAAGTATCAACTGGAATGGGAATTTCAAAAATGTTTCAGCCCTTTACGTGGTAATTGTTGGTAGTACAACGAAAACGGACGTAATAATACGTTTTTCCACGGGAACGTAATGGCAAGAACAGCTGATTAGTACGTATTTCCACTCCGCGGGAACAGCTCAGGCAACACAATATTACGTTTTACCATTTTCAAAACGTATTCGAATCTACGTAATAGTACGTTTTACCGCAACAACCCTCTAAAGGCAGAAACGTAATATTATGTTTCCCGCGTTTGAGGATGTTCCGGCAAAACGTATTTATACGTTTTTCGAAATCAAAATGTTAAACTTTGGGGTTTGTTACGTCTAAATACATTTTGTTGGCAATAACTAATTTACGCACTGATTAGTGGCTCCGAACAACACGATTAGATTGGGTAGTAAAAATGTCGCTGAATATTTTCTTAAATTTAAATTGGTTGTATCTGCAATATTTTGCCTGACAAAAATTTACAAATAGTTTAGAATATCCAGACTTACATTTTAAAACTTAAAAAAGAGGAAGAACCTACTGAAAATGTTACCCGTGAAAACAACAATAGGTACTTGCACTGTAAGGGACTTGCAGTGACAAATGACGGCACATTTCTTCAAAAATTTTGGTTGTAGTCCAGTTAAGCGGTACAATACAGTTGCCTCTATTTTGACTCTATGGAAACACGTAGCCAACGGTGACACTACAGAGCCTGAGACTTCCCAGCCAGAACGCAAAATCATTAGTTATCATTAGTCTGGTAATTCTATCATTAGGATACATTTAAATACAAAATTTAAGTCAAAAATATCGATTTTATTTAAAACGAAAAATCATGAAAATTACTTTCTTGGATTTTGTGCTAGATCTTTCTTGTAACATTATAGTCAAAAAAGGTTACTATGTTGTAAGCTGATAATTTTCTAACTTACAACATTACTAAATGTTATTCACACAATTATGTGACCATCATACAAGTAAAGGAAATACACAGTTGTTTTGAACATGATGAAAGAACGGGTTAGATAATAGTACTAATATTGACATTTTCCCCACAAAACATAAGGTGCTTGCTATGTCAGGGTTACCTAGATACAAGAAGTCTAAAGGATACCTGTATTACTACAATAAGTAAAATTTTGATATTTTAGAAATTTGGAATAACTTGGAAGACATTGGAAAGCTATTTCATTACAACCTTTTTTGGGGTATCATGGTAACTTCGTAATGGCAAGTCGTGAATCTATTAAAGAGCCCATTTCAGGAGCTTAAGTGTAATCCATGTGACTTCGTAGTGCGGCGTTATTATTATATGCAATTTTTGATATTGGTGTGCAAATTTTAGGTCTTAAAATAATAATAGTACTGCATGCGGAATCCCGTAGGATCGGAATGATGGGAAAAAAGTTATGATAAATGAGCCTAATAGTTTAGTCTAGTGTTATGCTAGAGAGGTATTCATGTATTTTGAAGTAATCTGTGGAGCATAAATTCAACAAAAATATGTTGTTCTTCCGAGTCACAACATAGTAGAGTTGTTAAGTTGTATATAGATACCTTAGTAGAAATAGATACCGTAGATATCATAGAATGTACCGTAGTACCCACATGTAAAATGATTAAGATGAGCGGTAGCGTGATTTCAAAATTTAATGAGTGTCATACATTATGCGTTTTATTAGGCATTTGAAAATTGCAAGAAACTGTCATATCTTTGCATTATTGTCATTTTCTATTGCTATTTTTAGCACACCCTGTCTCGTTGTGCGATGTGTTCGTTGTTCATATGATGTAGTTAAGTTCAGCATAATGTAGATGTTGCTTATGAGAAAACACGATAAACGCTGATATCATATTGCAAGTATATCCGTTTTTGCAAGCAGCCGCAGCTCTGTAAAGAATTGGTGACACCACCGAAAAATGGGTAATAACTAAAAATAGGAGAATGTGATAGTCGTCATATTCCAGGAAGTTTCAACAAGTTGAAGTATAGTTAGGCTTTCTGGTTAGCAAGTCTAAAAATCGATTAGCTTTCAAACCATACGAAACTTTATAATTTTGTTATATTGACATAACGTTCTTTGCTAGATGGATAAGTATTTAACTTTGCTGACTCAAATTTTAACGCCACATTCAAGCAATTGTGTAATTACATTTTGTATATAACTTAGGATAAATGATGCAACATGCACACTTATTTGAAAGAGTTGTTTCTGGTAGCCAAATCAAACTCATAATGTAATGATTTTGTGTTTATAAATGATTTAAGAGGTGCTTAGTATGAGGATATGAATGAACACATCCGAATGTTAAATATTTGTTGTTTTAAGGGAGACAAGTCTTACATACTAGCTAGGCGTGTGTAGATATTCTATCAAATATTGGTGGCGTTGCGTGCTTAGCACAGAATAGCAATATTGTGGTAGCAACATTAAACACCGCAAAATTAAGTTGACTTTGCAATTGGTCAAGTATCTTCGCACGACATGGTTTATTGAAGACGTGGCAGTAGGATTTCATATTGTCGAGCAGGAGAAATATATAAATGTAAATGAACCAGTAAATTTAATTGTGATTTACACATGGGCTTGATTGGAGAATCTATTTCCTTAATCCATGATCTATCATATGAGCAGTTTTTGCACTCCAAATTGATCTTTTAGCACTCACTTTGTATTTAGTTTTTCATTTATCAGGATCCTAACTAAACATTAAGGCGAGGAATTATATTTATCAAACAAGAAAAAAAATCACTTACTCAAATTCATTTGTACATTTTGTATATTTGTTTTGTTTTTTAACACCCGCGCTCCTTCATGGGTTGATATGCTGGATGAGGGTCACAAAAAATTGTGATATTAGGTAAAACTAATTTCTTTGTGAATTTCGTAATACCCAATAATGTGTTTTGCAGATAATTGGCACTTTTTATCGTATAAGCAGCGGTTTCAGTATTTTGGTCATGACGTGCTTTATATATGTTTATATAAATCGAATGAAGAAACAAATTGCATATCATTCAAAGAGACGCTCCAGACCTCTGATCTTTGGAATCATCGCCACGTGTTGATGGCGATTGATTGCATTAAAGGGTTAATTGAATTCTCCATATGAAAAACTTGAATGATTTGTTTTCTGAGTAAGATTGTCTAATAAGAAGATTCTTACACGGTTGGTTTTTAGATAAACTGTGAAGTGTGTAGCTTTTACAAAATTAAATCTAGCACAAATTTGCATTTGCAGAAACACTAATTTGGATACATTATTTTTTTTTAAACGGGAATGGAAGTTGTGAGAAGGATTTAATTGCACTTTGTGCTATTGTAATTTATTAAGATTTAAAAAATCCAGAATCCTGACTAAATGTTGTAACTTTGAAATAAAACCTGCACCAAAAAATGTACCTTTGACCAGTAAGTGTAGAAAGCATTAGTATCTTGAATGTAGAAAACTATTCATTTTTACTATTAACAAGATTTTTTTGGATACATATTTTCAAGAAAAAACGTGTGCACGCATGTGGATATTAACGTAAAATAAAAAATGGTAGTTTAAAATATTCGATGGCAATCAAAAAGTTTTAAAATATATGGTTATAAACGTTGTTTATAATTGATTCCCTTGATGTAAAATGTTAGAACACATAAATGTTTAGCCGTGTTATAAGTATTATGTATAATTTCTAATTTGAAAAAAGAGACAGAAATGAAATTTGATAATTTAATAAAATGACCAAAATAACAATAAAAATCCAACAATGTTTTAACGCTTATTTTGCATTGTGTTATATTGGTACATCACACCTTAAATACAAATGGATATAAACGAATACGTAAAGCCGTTGAAACATGCGTGCGTACGTTTTCATGCACCCAGATGCTCAACAAAAAAGAAAAAAAGTGGATGACCTTGATTTTCTCTGCTTATCTCTTTAACAAAATACACGTTAAACAACTGATCCTTTCCATGAAATAAGTACGAGAAGAGCACTTCATAGTCAACATGCACTTAATATGGATTACATAAAATCAAATATAAACTTTTTGATTTGTGGAAGTTAAAAATTTATAAAAGGAATTTAAATGGCATTTTAAATCACAAGTTGATTTTATGATAAAATTTAATGAGAAACAAACCATCAATGATGTAAAACTATCTGTTTTATACCACCCGCAGATGTTGAGCCATCTTACCGACCTATTCATATTCAGATTGAGTTAACAGTGCAGTCCCAAAAACTATTTTACAAGTTACCCATTCAAATGCCTGCCTGGCCGAATGCTATATCCTATTTTCGAATAATAACTATATAAATTTTGTAAAATAAAAGCAGCATGAATAGGCCCAATTCTTATCGTTCTTCTTGCAGCGGCTGCTCTACGAAGCAAAATTTTCAAGATTGCAGAATTTCAAAATTTTTGTGATATTCACGCTATGCTGTTCCGATTCAATCCCATTTTATAAGAGCAACGCGAGTTACCAATTTTGCACACTTTAATATTGCATGCATTAAAATCTATGGTGAATTTCAAATGCAGTGCACAATTTTTACCGTCGCACAAAGAAGCGCTGCATATACAGGGCAGAAACTTTCTCACGCTCAGAAAATGCGCCGGGCACACGAAAGCTTCTTACATGCAATTAATCAATTGCTAGCCTGATTGCTGCGAAGTTATACAAAAACAAAACCGTTTTTTATGTAGAATGCCACTTGATTTGACTTCATATTATCAATAAAAACTTTGTGTGCACGTCATCAAGGGCGTACACAGTAGGGTGCACCGGGTGCACGTGCACCTACCAAAATTTCTGGTAGACGAAATAAATTGGAATTCATGATTATTAAAAACAGTTAACAATAAAGGACGTCTCTCATGCATTTTTCAGTAGCATGCCTTTCTGACGTACAAACATGTTCATAATAAGATTGCATTCAATTGCACACTTGAGTGGCGCCTTTTTACATTTTGGTGACATTGGAAGGTGCTTTCATTGGTCAAAGAGTTGAGATATATGTAATTACCCGATACTTAGCTTGACATATTTTTAGTTAGTTACATACGAGTGGGGTTCAGCGAAAACGTGGTGTAGGGAAGCAGCGCCAGACTTATATCTGACTTTACAAAAATATAAATAAATGACAGTGAAGGTGAAAAGTTTTCACAGGAAACTAAGCTGTTGTTTCGAAAATTTATTCAAATAATTTTATCAAATAAAATGACGAAATAAAAGCTGAATCCGAAACAATAACTGTTTTGTCAATTAAATGGGTAATAGATTTTTTGCTAAACAGCAGGCTTGGGTAATCACGGATTAGAATCACCAATCCTTAATCCGGGATTTGTGATTAAGTTAATCGGTTAATCACCAATCCCACTTCAGTGTTTTTGCATTTAATCACAATCACTAATTCCTAAACCACCAGCCTTTAATCACCATTTAATCACTACTTAATCACTGAGGTCCTACCTCCATGAAGCTGCTTTTGTATTACCTTTAATTTAGGTACGCTTATGGGGTTGTGAGTAGTTGTGATCCACTGGCATAATAATTAATTGTGATAGACTCTTGAAGGACTTAGCTGTGACTTGTTTCTACGTTACTTTGTCGAAATCAGAAATATTTTAAAAACTCAATCTCCAACTTGCATTTTTGTTTAACATTTAATCACATAATCACCAGTGATTGGGATTGATTCTAATCATCTAACCACCAGGATTGGGCTTGGTATTAATCACCAATCACTAATCACCTTTTGAAAAAGCGTCTTCATTTAATCCCAATCACTAATCACTGGACCAAAATGGGGTGATTACCCAAGTTTGCTAAACAGAATATCAGGTTTTTGGGTCACAGAGATTCTGGAAGTATAAAAGAAAAAAGATGATGAGTTTGATTATCAAGGCAAGTTTCGTGGATTGCTAAGATTTATTGCTATAAAACATGATAAAGTCCTGGAAACCATCTCAAAACCGTGCCTAGAAACGCCATGTATATATTTTAATAGAATTCGGAAAGAATTTATTGAACTTTGTGGATTGCTGATTGTAAATAGCATAGTGCTTGAGATCAAACTGCTAAGTGTTTTTCAGTGAAGGCGGACGAAAGAACGGATACGTCAACCAAGGACGTTTGGCGGTAGCTATTTCGAAACTAATAGGAACAACAAATATGAAGTCTACGAGCAATTAGTGGGATTTGTTGTAGCAAACGATTTGAGCGTAGCAAAACTAGCAGATGTCATCATCGCAAAGTATTTGTAATGTGTAAGTGCACAGTGTGGGTTTCGTAATGTTCACATTTTTGTAAACATTACCGGACATTTTTTGCAGCAACCTTAGGACGCACATTTTTTGTTTGAGACGAACAATGACTTACTTAAAAAGCACAATGGTGGATGAACGAGTAGTGAGTGTATTGGGTTTGTAAAATATCAACCGCGACAAGCAATTGAATATTGACGAAATTTTGAAAGAATTTATGATAAAAGCAAGCCCGCAAAGTTTTAAAATGATAACTTGCAAATTTGGTGCAAAGACAAAGACGGTGCACCTACCAAATTTTGATTCTAGGTACGCCAGTGCACGTCATGGACCTTGAGTCAGTGCATTCACACCCCTGATAATAATATGATGGGGATTTCCATTCCCAGCAAAATAACTATTCTGCGTGTTTTCAATTCAGCTATATGTTTGCCAGGAAAACTAGTTTTCTTTCCCATCATTTTATTAATTTGGTAACTGGTAAAACCCCGTTTCGGCAGCCTCCTCTGAGCTCCATTACGTCCGCTCAGTACCACTTTCACAAAAGCAGAGTAAGGGTGCTGATTAAAAATTACATTGTGTTGCTCCACAAATATTTGGAGTAAAAATTATTTTGTTTATATAAAAGGTTTCTGAAAACCAAACCGTTTTGATAAAGCGTTTTTAAAACAGGAAGTTTCCGAAATTTTCCGCATCCGACTCAGATAAAAAGGGATTTGCAGTGTTTTTCTGTTTTTAATCAGTTCCAGGCAAAATACCAACTGCAACACATACCACGCGGAGACGCAAATATTTTCAAAACAAATTTTTGAATTTAGTGAATGAAGAAGGTAAGGAAGTAAGGATTTTCTTTTTGCAAAAATAATTTATTTTGTTTTTATGCTTATTTTATTGTTTTTTTTCTAAAACTCAAAAGCTCATCTGTATCAACACTTTGAATTCTTACAGGGAAGAAAAGTTCAGCAAAATATTAAAATTTGGAAAGTGTGACTTTGTGAGTCCTTGACGTTCAACTAGCTGATTGTCTTTATACTACGAAAAGCGTGAAGCCAGGAGATAACTATGTCAACTTGGTTTTGCAAGTAAAAAAAGCACATGAAAATATGAACTTAAGCATGCTGCAGTACCTAATAGAATTTTCATTGCGACTTCATTGCTGAACTATCAAGAAAAAGTTTATTTTTTAAATTCATTCAGAACGAAAAATCTCGGGGGTGATATTGCGCAACGTCAGGCGAGACCGGAAAGGATATAGAGATTTCTAAAAGGACATAAGAAAGGACTCTTAGCCAGGCCTACAAAACCTGTACCGTCATTTGTGTTTGAGAAGATAAGAAACGTCCCAAATTTTTGCTTTATGGCCGGGTTTATATTTGAACTTGCTTAACAAATATCTTTTTATTAGAATACATTACTGATTATTAAAGATTAGCGTGGCTATAGCCATAGCCTAGAACCGTGATTCGTTTCGAACTAAGATAAAACTAGAACAGCATAGCTTTTTGTGGTTCAAAAGTTAAACTAAGTTTGTCAATAATTCGACATGGTTTTTATAGAAAGTTCGTTCTTCGTAATAAGTTGCATGCTACTCTGCAAAAGTGGCTCCTTTTGTCCGTTCAGATCATAATAAAATTTTGATAACCAAACTGCTGTAACATTTTTGAAAATGCAGAGCCATCTGGTGCTTTATTGTTACTGCATTTGGTCAAGAGTATTAAACATATACAAAATACAATATTTTAAAACTAGTAAATATGCGCAATGAGCAACCTGGATAAGCTCAGATCTCAAATAGATTAAAATATTTTGCCAATGTTAGTATGGTATTTGGAATACACTGTCTTTTTTCATTTAGGAAATGTATACTTTCACACTTGACAGAAATCCAAAACTCGGACAACAACGCTTGTCTGAAATTCCATCATTTTTAAAATTTATGTTTTCTTTTCAAATAATGCTTTTTTATATACAATACTTGATAGAATAATGAGGTTGTCCGTTTAGTTGGTCTTGGTTTTAGTTTTGAGTGGTATGTATTAAATGAAACATAATTGTTAAGTGGCAAGAAACACGAGTGCAGTAAGCAATACGAATATAACTTCGATTAGCTTAACAGCAGAGTGGTTTAATTTGTTTATTAAAACAGAGTTTGTTTGGGTCAGGCTCAGGTAATGAGGTTCTGAATGTAGATACGATTACAACTACCATTATTTACAAATATCTAATTTGTTATAATTTTGTTATTCCAAATTTTTAATCGCCAATGTTTTCATCAACAGTCAATTTATCAAAAGTTTCGTCGCACTAACATTTCATAGTGAAATCAATTTTTTGAAAATATGTTTTTTCTACATCGTAAAACGGATTGCTTCCGAACAAAGTCACTTCATTGACATAGTGTGCTACATAATATACATAATACAGGTTTTATGTGTTTGTAAAGCTTAAAACCTTAAGGCGGCGTCGAAACTGCTTAGCAATGTAGCTAAATTTGAGATCAAATGCGTGCAAAATTGCACCTGGTGTAAAATTTTTAATAGTTTAATTAACTTTTTAGTTATAATTTCTTCGGGAATAATTTAACGAATGAGTTAAATTTTTTATTTTGATATTCTGACGTTGTTTTACGTACATGTACGTCACAAGCCTCATATGCCAGCGGCATTGCAGCATTTTCAAACCGAAGTTACAGTTTATACGGTTATGATCAGGGAAAATGTTGCTGTGGCAGTGTAATGAATTCATCCCACAGTTTTGGATTGTTGTGGACAACTCGACATCGAAATTCAAAAAAATGGTGAAGAGATTAACTAGCCATATATTAGACAAAATACGTAAACACTACGTGGTCATGTGGTAGTATTCACGTATACCTATGTTTATGCCAAAACTGTGATTGGTGTCAAACTTGCAACAGTTGAAATTCTTTGTTTTAAAATCGTTTTATTAAAAACGTTTGAAATTTCTATGGTCCAATTTTGGTCATACATTGTTAGGTTCAACTATAAGTGCATTACGTATACGATCCAGATATATAATTTTTTATAATATCTGAAAAATTCGTTGAAGGTATCGAGAAAAATGTAAAGGATATTGTCATAGGAGCCATGTTTTAAAGTTAAAAAACAGAGTTTAAGCACGTTATGTAATGCTGACCTACATCAGCTACTTTCATAATATGTAAAATGTAGAAAATATAAAACCCACTAAAGTTTTCAAAGGCATAAATCCTAAATCACTAATTGTAATACGTTGAAGTTATAATTATAGAATTATAAACTTACCATGCATGCTAAAAACCATGTACTTTATTTGTTTTAAGAAAAGGAATATTCTATTCATTTGAGGGCATGAAGTATTATACTTGAAGTATGTACATAATAAAGATAGTTTTTCCATTTTGCATTTAAATGTTATTCCGAATCGGAATTTCCGATTGTC
The DNA here is from genome assembly GCA_029691765.1 of Entomobrya proxima. NCBI lineage: Eukaryota > Metazoa > Arthropoda > Collembola > Entomobryomorpha > Entomobryidae > Entomobrya > Entomobrya proxima. Next base: position 55,380,957 of record CM056169.1, read on the forward strand.
TAAATGCGTAGGCTTATGCTTAAGCTCTCAAGCATTCTATGATTTAGAGGCCATGCCTTGCATGGGAAATTAAATAGTTTCTGTCTAAACGTATTTTAAGGGTAACCTAAAAGCAACCTGCAAAGCGCATGATATAAAACACGATGTACAACTATATATTGTAAAGTTTCGTAGACCACTTGAGCAAATCAAAGCTTAAAAACAAATTATCCATATTTATCATCAGCCAAATTAGATTCTTAAGTTGATGCAAAATGACGGGATAATGTAGTATCCCTTTGTTTTAATTTTAAAACAGTTACAAGTTACTTGCTGATTTTTCCGGGACAAAGAACACGGTTTTTGTGATTGTTTTACTCAGCAATTTCAGCTTTGTATATTTGGTTAGTGGAGAGATATTTAAATTGTCTTAGCCACGCAACATTCATCGAAGGCATTAAATAATATAAATTTTTGACGAAAGTAAATCGAGAATTGTAGATGGTGCTTTAATGATGTTGATACTACGTTGTTGTGAAGCACAAGTTGTTGAACTAAGCAGTTAAAAACATGCTACTGATGTATTGTTTAGTGGATCACCATTTGTCTGTATTCAGTAAATTTCGCTACGCGCTTAGTCATAACTTAATTGTAACTGCTTTTCACGTTCTTTGAAATTTAACTCAGTAAACCAGGCAACAGTTTCTCAGTGGTTCCTTAACCTTTAGAACATAAGTTCTGTAGTAAATGTGCGAATACCAGATTTCCTATTTTGCATAATAAATCTGAATCAATGTATCTGCGTAGCATGGGGAGCAAGGTTTAAAGTTTCCAAAACTTGTGCGGACAATTTTTTATATCGGATTGGATGCAACGTTCTGCAAATCAAACATGTTACCACGTACTCGGTTTTGCGCTCGCAATATAGGGGTTGAACACGCATATGATAACAATTAACATTATTCCACATACAATCAGTTTGTTTGTTGTAAGAACCTCATATTATTTATTTTTTAAAAAGTTGCGAGAAATTATTACCGATGTTACAATCATTTCTGGCCAAGTACTTTTGAATTGATTTTGATTTTCAGATAGATTTGGATTGTCTGACTGCCTGAATAGCAATTAAATTACTATTTTTTATAATTTTACCTGTGGCCTGTAATCTGGGTGTCATGTAACACAGCAGAATACCACGAAGCTTGACAAAAACGACAACTATTTACTAACAATTCCATCAGCAAATATTTATTAGCGGCAAACTTAAATAAATTTGTTCCTGTTTGCTTAGTTGCTTAACAATAAGTAAATGGCTTAACATGAGTTTCTTCAGGTATTTTAGTTCTAAACCCGAAATCCATAAATCAATAGAAAAAATCGTTATCAGGCATGATTTGCTTGGCACTCAGTTTTCAAGAATCTAAACGGCCAACTGTTTATAGAAAACGCAAGGAAGCGTTTTATTATTAATTTGGACTTCAAAATCACGTTTTGCGCATGATGTGAAAACCTTGGAGCAGTCCAAAACACAAAAGTTAACATGCAATACAAATATAATCCTTAATAGCAGTAAATAGGTACCCTTTTTTAAAAAGGGAGTTTTTGTCAGAGTACGGCTGTTAAATATGGAGCTTTCAAGTGGGATGAGATTGCAAGTATATACATTTGTTAATATTTAATTCCTAATATTTTTCTGTCCCAGCTTTTTTTAACCGTCATAGTTTTTATCACTAATCGTAAGCTGTTTTGTCGCACGACCATTTCAAAGACAAACCAGTTTTTGAAATATATTGTTTCCCTATTATCGTATAACAGATTGCTTCAAAACAACGTTGCTTCATTGATAAACTTTGTGCCACATAACAAACACGATTATAAGTATCTACGCGCACATATATACTATTTCATCATAATGCATTAAATCTAAAATTTGTTTGTGTGTAAATTTTTGGCAAACCACTTAAAATATATCAGCAAGGTACAGTTACAAACCAAGAAAGTCTACTTGACTGCTAGAAAGTCATGCTTAACACAATGTTGCTGTTACGTATAACTAATGAATTTTGTTACCATGGTGCTATATGCAAGCAAACATTTTGAAACATAAATCGCGATTAATTTTAAATGATTAGTATCATGAATCCATACTGTATTACGCCGTATTGGAGTAACTTAATTTTTACTTGCCAGTTTAAATGGTGTTGTATATAGCAAAAATGTAATCTAATGGTTGGAACACAACTTAATACGACTGCTTGTAGAACTGCGTTTGGCCTTGTCTGAATACATATTTTGTTTTTTTACAAAGTTTAAATGCGTAAAGCAGCCTTGAAACTGCTTAGCAGTGTAGCTACCTTTGGGAAGAAAAGTGTGCCAAAAATGTACTTGGCTTTAAATTCTTAGTAGTATAATATTTTCAAATACACAAAGATATAATAAAGAAGGATTCGAAGAAAAGTTTGGACTTTCTGCACCCGATTATGAGTATTTCAAACGTCGCTAATTTACTTAGTCCAGGTATGTAATTTCAATCATCTGTAATTATTTTTAAATTATTCTTTAGCAAAATTAGCTTGAATTAACGGGATGAAGGCAAAAGTTATTGGTATAATTATTTGTAATATGTTAGGACACCTGCAGTATTTTGCCAAAAATTCTCACCTAAGTAAATAAGTTTGGTTATTATTTGTGATAGAAGTTTTACAGCAATTCCATCCTGATTCCTTTAAACCTGATGTACAATAGCTTTTTGTTGTTTAGCTGCTAGTAACAAACTAGGTTAAAGTTAAAGACCAAAGTGGGTCTGTTACTGGTTTTTGCAATTGGCAATCTCTGCAATATATAATCTCGCACATAAAAACTTTACAAGTTTTACACACATAATAGTAAAGTTTGCTGTCTCAGTTGTTTCCTGATTGAATGATTGGCAATATCTTGGGTCTGATTTTTGGTTTTTTCTAAATGTTCCGGCAAGACAAAGTAAAATACACAAACATAATGTATACTGGAAATGAAAGCATCAAAATAAGTTAAGCTAAAATACATACAAAATGATAAGACAGTTGTTAGTTTCTTGTTGTGTTGCTATGTTAAATGTGACTGTTTTGCTGATAGATCAACTTCAAAACTTGAGCCCAAAATCTGTCCTCGTTGTATTATTACCAGCCAAAAGTATTTGCCTAAGAACTTTTTATTTGAAGCCGTGAAGTCACGTCACACATTATTTTTACCAAACGTTCTAGGTTACGAGACAAATTGTCTGCGCTATTTATGATATTGCATTTGTGTTAATACAGGCAACAAACCGTGAATATTAAATGGTAAAATTTATTTATCTTTTTCGGTTATTGCATGACTGGGACGACTAGCTCCCACACTGTACAAACCTTTAAACTTTAATATAGATGACGTAATGTAAATGTCAATTTATAATTCTATACTTTACTCAACAATTTAATGTGACTTATTGTTGCTTCAATCGCGCAGAAATGCTATTGAAATTGTGAACATTTTGGTGAGTTGTAATACGTGCATAACACAATAGAACAGATTATTAGCAACAGCTGAATTTGCAAGACTAAGGCAAGTTTGCAAATCTTAAAACACGTTATGTAATTTCAGTAATAGGTTTTAAAAAACCTGAGCCGTTTTCAGATGACTTTTATTAGAAAACATTAGTTCCAGGTTACAATTTTAGATTAGTTTCAGCTTGAGCTGAAATATCTGCGAAACCAATAGTTGTTGATTAAATGTGAAATTTAGTTGGGAAAAAGAAAACAGTACAAATATGTTTAGCTTTTATCAAAACTTATTGTTGTAAATCGCTACACTTGGAGAATTAAAGTGTTTCAGCGTTTCATAAATAACGCCACACGTGTAGATTTACTATTCAATTTTACTGGAATAATTCAACCAGAATGTATACTTTTGATATTTTTGTTGTTGTCATTATCCGGTTGCTTATCACATTTGTGATTACAAACTATTGTGCAACTTTGGCAGCAAGGAAAAATCTTGGTTCGCAATCCGTTCCATTCAAGTACAAAATTTATTTCAAATTTAAATGCGTGTATTCGTAAACATAGTTCCTTTTCTATTAGTAAAGAGCATTATCTGAGTGTATTTCTCAGTGTTTGAGATATATTTCTTCTATGTTTCGTCTACTGAGCCAGAAAATGTTATGCTAGCTTGCGTATGTGAAATGGAATTTTACTTCTTATTACTTAAAAGACAAGCGCCAATACTACGTACTTGTTGTGGCCACAATAACTCACATTACGGCACCTGGTTCCTATCTAATGTTTTTCAGCGTCAAAATTGGAAGCGCTGCACCAAAGTTGCATATACAACCAAGCATAAATCATACATTACAATTCCACGCCCAATTCTAACCCTTTTTGTATTTTGCACTGTATAGGCAATCAAGTTACGAATTTGTGGTGCAAAAATACTAAAATTGAATATCCTGTTCAATTATTGTCCTTGTGCAATTAGGATGATTACAAAAAATATTCGCCAGTAAGTGCAATGTAGCTCTTGCTGTTTGTTGATTTTTCAACCAAAGTAATCGAAAGTAAAGCTTGTCGCTCGGAAACAGAGAGTTTACTGATGCGATTCCGGATAGAATATTGGTTTTCTTTGTTATGCCGAGTAAAAAGCCCTTTCAAATTGTTCTGTGACATAACACGTAACATATTCATTCAGGTTTAGATGACATTTACATGACAAATTTCAAAGATATGAAAATTCTTCACATACTACGTGTTTCCTGCGTGGAACAGTGTCCTATGACCTAATTGTGACCTTCAAAACTTAGTAGAAAATGATCAGTGATTGTGTGTCTGATCGGTTGGGATTTGGGTAGCTACCTACACAATGCCTTGCTTATGCACTTTTCTGCTGTCTATTCTGTCTGTCTCACGATGCCCATTAATCCCCGAAATACCACCACAGCTCCAACTGCATGCCTGCTGCGCCTGTGAGCCTGCTAATCCTTGTGATCCAGCACTGCTGCCGATTCCGCACAACCTTGACATGTAGAGAGAAGGATAATCCGCTTATCCACGCCGCTTCTGGACTGCTTGCGGTGCCGCTGCTGCTAGCCTTGTGGGCACGCTACCTTGAGTCGCTTGGGCTTGGCCTTGGGATTCCTATCCTCCTCCGGACTACTGAGTGTGATGATGACGATGCAAGGTGGGCTCCACTGCCACCTCCTCCACTTGATGGGGATGAAATGCACTGATGGCACTACAAATTGGCTGATGAGTTGCTAATTATGCTTCAATTAGTCTGAATGCACTGGGATAGCTTTGTAGCACTTGATTTGACTAGTGATGATGAGAAATGAGGGATGAGGAATAAGATGAGTAGCACAAACACAGATTAGGTAGTTCCGATTTAAGTGAAATAGTTAACCACGAATTTATTTAATTCACACATAAAATTCAAATCAAATGAAAACTTGTAAAATTAAAGTAATTTGGAATTTTGATACTGAGGGAAAACTGCTTAATACAGAGATAGCTCTTGCTCTAGCTACTCTCTGCCTTGCTACCTTTTTGCTACTAAAGAGAAACAGGAGCTTTTGCTTTGCGCCTGCTTCGGCATAAAAATACATACATAAAACTTATAGATATATTGATACCAATTTTATATGAAATGACGAAATTATATTAAGTTCCAGAAAATTCTACACATTTAAAAAGCATAAAAACCCTCATACTTCACACATGAATAAACGTACTTTGTTCGGTTACAAAATAAAACACAAGATATCTGGTCACACATTGAAACATACTACATTACAATGTTTGCTATTCCAAACACTACGCATGTAGACATTAATAAATGTTCTTAATACCACTTGGAATTTTAGAGTTTTACATGGCTTTCAATGAAATTTCCATTAATAATTTTGAGGTGCTATGGTTAACCCCAGACCTGCTCTCCTTTGTGTAAATAGGATTTTATGCATGGGATTTTGGTAGGCGGCCGCGTGCCCTCAGCCGAAATGTTTATAGCCCCATCCTCTCAGCCCCCTGCCCCAAGAAGCAGTACTCATAGCTCCCGAGCTGGGGGCAGGGGGCCAGAAAACATATCGGCTGGGGAACGCGGCCGCCTACCAAAATCCCATGTATAAAATTGCATTGAACTACAAAGGAGAGCAGCCCTGGTTAACCCGAGTTTGTCTATAAACATGCAAAATATTTTTTGGTGCTTTCACGTGCACAAAACTAAACACAGATTCAGCAGTCAAAATTGTTATTTTATAAATGAGAAAGAATAAATCTTGCTTACACGATTTTACTCAAATTGTTTGTTTACTCTGAAAAATTCGGCACGAAGTCCTAAATTGTTAAAAAATCGCATTAGCACAATTTAAAACGATGTCTTTGGTGACATTTAAGTCATTAAATTACGTCTTAGATTGTTGCTTGTAATTAACTTGGTCAAATACCAAGTAAACTACAAAAAAATAAGAAAATATTTAGAGTTATACGAAAAGTTAAAATCTCAAGCTTATTAAATTCTTGGGAATACTTAAATGTTATTTGAAATATTGCTGTTGTGTCATGTGTTTATATTGCACACGATTATAACCGTTTTATGACTGTCATCTTTATTCGTTTATTTCACCATTATGTAGTAAATCTCTAAACATGCCGTGGCGTAATTTATTAGCATGCCATTAAATATATTTTTGCATGCCCAAAAATCAGGGTAGAGTTTACAACTGGATACTTATGCTTAACACAATGTTGCAGTTACGTATAATTAGCGATTTTGCAAAATTGGCTATATTTGGGTGTTGGAACGGTGGTGTCACATTTTGCCTCGACAACTGCGGAGGGAATCAGTTTTAAAATTTAAGAGCAATGTCAATTCATGTTTTCGCAAAATACGTAAAACACCGGTGAAATGCGTTATGTGCTACTAGCGCAAAAACAGAATTAAAAAACTACCTACTATTTTGCTGTAAATAGTAGGTTGGCATATCGTGCACAAATTTGGCGCTAATTGGTTTCCTTGACAGTAAATTTCTTCGTATATATTTTTCCTTTGTGTGTCACATTCAGGTATACGCGCTAAGGCAAAAAATGAAATCGCAATAGAATGAAATATGCAAGTTGAAGGTACAATAGGATCAGCAATTCTAATTTTTGAATTAGTCCAATGTAAATTTCTTATTGACGCAGTTGCCTAAAGAAAATGGGTTGGTCAAGGAAACAACATGGATTAGCAAAACTACTTATGTGTTTTTTTGTATTCACAACTTGGTGCTCTGTAACAAAGTTACATACTGACGGAGAAAGACCCTGTCCACGAGAAAAACCAGAATTTTGCGGAACCTTGTTTGATTTTGATTGAATACACGTATTACAAAGTTTAAAAGTAGAAAACGGCGTCAAAGCTGGTTAGCAATGTAGCTATCTTAGTGATCAAGTCTGTACCAAACATGTACTAGGCATAAACATTTCTTACTACTTAGTTTAAAATTTTTAATTGCAATAACGAATTTTGAAAATATTTTAAATCCCTGCATTCTTTTTTGTTTCCTCGTGAACTTAATGGATATTGTTGTCAGGAAAATGTTGTCTTAACAAAGTCATGCCCCTTTCAATTTTTATTTTCAAAGAGACCCAATAAAACATTTCAGCCTTTTGAGCGGTAGGTTTTGATTGATACACTTGGATTGTATGAATACATGAGAATGTTTATAAAGCATGCAAACAATACCTTAGAAGCAGTTTATTTAGATAGAAAGGTTATAAGTTATAACTAATTTATAGTATGCATGGTATTTTTTCTTGACGCGGTTGCTAACGGTATTTGTTATAAAAGAAAGTTGATGGATTTGCATAATGCTCATAGTTTTTTTCGTGTTTACCAATGGGTACACTGTGCGTGCAAACATTGACATCATTTGTAAAGTGTAAGTTTTGATTCCGTAGCGTATCACTAAAAGTTTTAACAAAAATCATAAAATCGGGCAACAATGCTCGATAGGAATTTTAATGAATTTTAAAAATTAACGTTGTCCAATAACCCGAATCCAAAAAATTTCATACGATAGACAGTTGTAGTTTAGAATATTTAGTATTTGTTTAACCCTAAGACGGCCGAAACTTTTTCGAAAATTTTTTTTTGTTGCTAACCAAGGAAAAAAATATTTTTATTTTTTTACGATCAGTCTGGTGTCAGCGTTATTTTCAACGCATGTTTTCCTGAATACTTTCTTGTTTACAATTTAGGTAGAAATGACACGTAAAAAAGGTGGTTATGAGTTTTGCGATTATCAATGAACTTGAGGTACCGACAGTGGTTGGCTCTTGACACGAGGGTATGCATATATTTCAAAATTTTTGAGCTTGAAGTGATAGTGATTGGAACATATTAGGTTGAATTGTGAGTGGGTGACTTGAATAGAATGACCAATGACGAAACATGGATTCTATGAATGTGACTTAGTTGTACTGTAATGTAATTCAGGTTAGTAGAGTTGATGATTGGATTGAAATTGAAGGGAGGTGATTTTGGATACTACTATGTGCTTAGATTGCAGTATAGTTTGAGATTTAGGGTTATGAGGATTTTATTTAGAAATTTGGGGTTATGTTGGAGTTTATTTGAGAGTTATCAGGGTTTATTTTGGGGTTGTCGAGGGTTTATTTTGAGGGTAACATGGTTTATTTTGGGGTTATTGGAAGTTTTCCGTGTTGCTACCAGTTACTGAGGAGTTTCTTTTCACAAAACTCAAACCCGGGAGCAAACCCATTCTGAACCACTAGTATTAATAAAATTCAGGTAACAATCGTTAGTAATAATTGTAGAATACACAGAAATCAAGCTATATTAGTTCAGGAGATCATGATCATGGGTTTTGCAAAAACTGAAGTGAAAATGGGTGTATGAGATGATTGACTGCTACTGAGTGAACAGGTGAAGTTTAGAGACGTAAGCAAGCATTGATCAGTCAATTGGATATTGGATGAACAATAATCATACTCAGCAGTTAGATTTAGTAAGAAAAATCTACATCTAAAGTTGTCGATTTGGTATGGGAAAACTATTTCACTCTGCAAATATTCATGGAACATGCTCATAACAAAATAACTTACAATAATGTGTGAAATCATGTCTTGAAACTTATCTATTCGCTATTTTCATCTAATACGGTTAGAAACTCAGATAGCGTCAGTGAGAACCAAAAATATTCACCGTTACCAGACTGATAATAAAAATCAGCTAAATGCACTTTTTTTGTTGTTACCGAAAAATTATTATCGTGGCTGCCTGGGCAGCCATACGGCCGTTTTAGGGTTAAGTAAATTAAAAATTTAAGTTGCAAGTTGGAGTCACCAACCGAAAGGTAGTATGCAAAACGAATATAACCGGTGTGCAATAAAGAGGTTAGGTGTTTAGCAATGTAGCTACCTTAATGATCACATCCATGCCAAAAATTTACTTGGTGTAAATAATTCTCAATAACTTACTATGTTTAACTTCAATAGGAATTTTGAATATCTATTAAAAAACGTTTGACTTCCTGCATTCCATTTTTGCTCAACCTGAACTTGTAGAGGCATTGACATATAGTTTGATATTTTGCGATTTTTTGGTTTTGTGGATAGTTTTCATGCTTAACTTTAGTGAAATTTGATTTAATGAACGTGGTATACGTAATGGTTAAAATCACTAGTATAAATTTGTTCATGTGTTTGTATCCAACTAGTTTTCTGCCAAAATTACTCCCCTAGCTACTACTTTTACAATAACTCCAGATTGAATTGGTAAAACCTGTTACAATGTGTTTTAAATAATTAACTGCTGGTAACCTACCGCATACACATTAGAACGTTTAAGTACAGAATAACCAGAGTGTAATTAAAGAGGATTTGTAGTCGCTTTGTCAAGTTTTGAAGTTGCAAGATTTCCATTGATTATTTCCTCAAAAGAAGCAAGCCTACGCGCTTTCATATGAACAACTTTATGGTTATATTTTGGTTGCTTTCCTGACGTTTGGTCTGTTATTGTTCACTGTCTAGTTTTTTGACAATCAACAGTACAAGGTGGAAACAGAAAAAAATTGACAGAATTAGATGTCAATGGCAAAAATGAGGAAAAAATTGATATTATATATGTAATAAGAGATTTGCGCATATAGAAGAGTTTTCAATGCAAGGATGAATTTACGTTTAGAAAAATTAATAAATTCCTGAGAATATGTATTGCTAAAGTCAATCAAATCAAATTCGTGATATAAAGCATGCTATTTGCTATATTGTGCTCATAGCTCACAAATTGTTTCTAACTGCAATACAATACGACTTTTACAACCCTCGTCCAACCGGCATCAGGGTTAACTGTTGAAGGTTCTACCTAAAAAAATTACTACAAATCGTTTTCTGATCGCATTCTGTGTGTGCGTTAATGAAACTGTTGGTTTTCGTACTAACTTTTGTAGATGTTTACAGTATATTTTTAATGGGTAAGGCTAAGCAAACAACACGAACAAATAATCTTATCTTCTCAAGCCGGCCTCTAATTTAGTTCAATACAAATCGCTCCTATGGCAATCAAAAAACCAATGGATTTTTAATTAGGATTGCGCTTCTTAGTTTAATTGTTTGACTATTACCAAAGTGCATTACTTGTCAGTATGTGAAGTATATCTGTGTGTGAAGCCCATATTTTACTCAAATATTATTTAAACGAGTCACTTGAAACTTATATTTTCAGACTCTAAATTTCAAACGGTTTCCCGTTTACGCAAGGTAGCGTTTTATTGTTACTTAAAACTTCAACAATTTTGCACACTGGGTTAATAGTCTAAAGCTATGTAATATTCTTTATATCCACAAAGCAATTCAACTATTGCAACATAAATGTATCACGTAAAACCATTTGTGAACTAAATAGTAATTCCATTTAGGCTGGCATGAAATTTAAATTGTGAGATAGAATTACAGTGGATTTTATTGACTATTCCTAAAATCATTTTAAATCAAACATGTGGAGGTGTCATAATGGCCATGAGATAGTGTATTATTATTAGTGTTTTCAGGACACTTTGCTATGAATGAATGAAAGACAGACACAGGTTTTATTTACAACAGGGACTGTTTGTGGTGTTAAGAAAAAATAATTCAACCTAGCGTTCCCAAGTCAAGTCTGCCCAGGCAGTTCTATACACGTGTAGTTAAACAAAATACAGTAAAGGGAGGAAATAAAGCACTGTTCTTTGTTCTGGAGACATTTTTGCAAATAGAGATAAAATGCAAATGAAGGCAGGAGATAAAAAATTGAATGCATAATGTGATAGCTCATCCTTTGGAGGTTATATGATGTATTTTTCGGTTTTCCAAAATAAACGCATCGTCATGATTTCCCGGGAGAAAGAGGCGTTTGTAAAACGGGTTATATCCTACTTCGAAAATTTCGCTAAAAGGTCAAAGATTAAAGCAGTGAAACACTTTGTAGAAGCAGGTTAGCGCCATACATGTATATACAAAATAATTCAGGGATATTAGGCTACAAAAACATCAGGGTTCAGGTTCTCATAAGAACGTATTGTAACGGTGGCTTTCTTAGGAAGCTTGAAGACGACATCAAAGTTGTTCGACGAGAATCCTTCCACCTCAATTAGTGCTGCAGCCAACAAACTCAACATTAGTCCACAAACGCTAGGTCAAACCAAAGCTCAGAAAATGGGCATCAAGGTTTGCACTAAGCCGGAAGCACCAACCAGCAGTCAAGGATCAGGAGCAGCGAGCAAAATCTAGACCCCGATTTGTTTACAAAAATAATTTTCTAAGATATAGACCAAAATCAAAACATGCTCCAAATATTCCACTGACAAGGGACATCGAAACTTTTTGGGATTCATGTAAGGCAGGGGAGTCCAACCTACAAAACCCACACAGTTTACCCCAAGGTTTCAATACTATTTGGAAAAATATCACCACTAAAGTGGCAGCATGATCGCGAAAATCGGGATATGGGGTTCGAGCATTAGCCGAACAAGAACTTTGCAGCACTGAATACAGAGCCATCAGTGAATCTTAGTTTATGTGAATAGTGTTAACTATTAGTTGTACTAAATGCTAAATAATACTGTAGCTCAATAAAGCCTAAATGTTCCGAGATATCGTAGTTTCAAAAATGTCTCCAGAACAAGGAACACCCCTTTAGGATAATTTTTTGAAAGTCGTTGAACATAGTTTATTATTTTGCTTGTCTTGTACCACATAAAATATCTTCCTCATGTACGCGTATACTTTTCATAAATTAGAAATTTGACTTGTTAAAAATCTCCGTTTCTGTAGTAACCAAATACACGTCACGTTACAAGGCTCTGAGGAAACTAGGCAAACTTAAATTTTTATAACAACCATTACAAAATTAGCCAGTATTTTTGCGTTTCAAACATAAGTTGGGGGACATTTTGTATCCACATTATTTTCATTAGCTAGTCTTTTGTTCATAGAAGACAGTAATGCACTTTTTAACTGCAGCATAAATTTTATCAAAAGAGGATTACATTTTGACTATTTGATCAAAAACGTCAACGTGTCTGGAAGACCAATACCTTATAATTGCGACATAAATCCCATCGAATGTCGCTCACAACTTTTTCCAAATATTTTTAGCAATATTTCACTAATATTCTTAAAGATGTATATAGTACTGGAATTTTTGACCTAATCTAACATTGATTAAAGGTCATAGCATCAACAGCGTTTCATATAAGTTTTCGAGTAGTACAAATATTACTCAATCTTGAATAGTAATATTAAAAGTAAACTTTACAGCTTTCAATGCTCCTTACTTCTGCCAAGCTAGTCCATTGGTAGCCGCATTCATTTGCGGTGTAAATTATTTCAAATGAATTTTTCATTTTGTCTATATGACCAATACCGCCTACGGGGCTGGCTGGACAATACCATACAATTGCGATCTAAACCCCATTGAATGTCGCATTAAAACTAGGAAACTTTACAAATTTGGCTTAACTTAATTTAGCAGTATTTACTCTATTTTAATAAAATGTTTATAGGTATTCATTGTTTTCAAGTTGCTGACCTAATCATACATTGATTAAAAGTCAGATTCTCTGAAGCGATTCAAAGAAGCTTTCTATTCATAGAAATTTTAATCAACCTTCTATATTAAATAATTCGGGCTATTGTTATGAAACACGCCCAGCGAAACTTTAGTGAAATTGTTGCATGGCACTAATCTGAAATATTTTTTCACTTTCATATTCCAAAATGTTATCAATTGTATTTTATAACAATTCGTAACGAAATTTTTGCGAACAAGCCAATAGCTTACGACACACAAGAATTGGCAGCTAGACTGCCACCACAATTACTACCTTCTCTAACTGATTATTGAAATTGAAACTTATGAATGTTTACAAGTAATAAAAATTTGCTAAGTAATTACATTACTAAAAAGCAATTTAATATTTTTTAGAACGGTTGGACTTCTCGCCTGAAGAAGACATTACATCAGATTTCAATCCAATAAAGTTTACGTGGATAGAATTCGGTATCCAAACTAGATGGTGGTTATCATGAATAAAAGTTTTCGCAGTTCTGAAAGTAATTTAATTTTTACTAGCCTTCACCTGCCCTTTTTCACAAAAAGTTTATCTCCCATTTCAAAACTGCTACTTAATCGCAGTATAAATAACACCTACATGGTTTTATCATGTTTGACCTAATTGGTTTTTATGCCAGTGAAACTTCTTGCTTTGTTGCAATTAGTATAAATTAGCATATTACTTTTTGCGAATTTTTATAAATCGTGTCCAATCTAAAAGGTCTGGAACGACATCTATCACACTGTCGCCAGTAAACTTTTTCGCTTTGCAAAACAAAATGTCTGAACTGTTCTAGCATTTTTGTAAGATCTTACGTGTTTTTAAAAATGTGCTATTTAATCACATTATTAAAACGCACTTAAAGTTTGACTTCAGTAAATTATATCAGTGGTTATTTTGCAATACAGTGGTTGCTGTAATCCAGCATATAACATACAGAAGAAATCCTTTAAGTTGTATTTGGAAAACTAATGATTTAAAACTCAAAATTTTGACTTTCTCTTCCCTCAAATATGTGCTTAAAATAAGCTTTTGATAAAAACGACAAACGTTTTTTACGGCTCATTGCTGACTATTGGGCGGATACCAGGCCATTTTTCCTTTTTTAGCACGACCACCTGACACCTTTAAAAATACAATCTCATTATGGATTGTGATCATGTATTTTCACAACACACCCAACTTTTATAACTGAAGTAATTAAGTTTGTATCTTTCTGTTTTTGTATTTTGCACTAGTATCATGAAGACTTCTCTATTTACTATTGAAGTAACCGCTAATAAAAATTGCTGATTTGCTTCGCAATGGTATCCTATCCTTCTCCTGATTCCATTTTCTCCTTTGTTTTCATCAATTGTTCCAGTTAGTTTTTCGAAACTGTTTTCTTCTCGGTAACCCAATCTCCCTTTTTCAGGCATTCTGTGTATCAAATAATTCAAGTAGCATCGATCAGGTTTAATATTATATCTTCCTGCTTGTTAACATCACTGGAAAAATATATTTACCCATATTCTGTTTGTATTTGAGGGGAAAAATAAAACCGCACTCAGGTTGAGCTTTTAATGAGAAAGGCATAATTTTCTCAATAGGTTTAGGTTACAAAGGGTTGAGTAACCGGATGTATTCACGTCAATTTAAATGAAAAAATATGTTGTCGTCATATCTAAAAACAGAAAAGAACCATATAGCTTGTCATGTAGCAATTAAGTCGCACTATTCAGAGATACTTTTTTTGCAAAAGTAGCAACTACAATTTTACAAGTTTTAATTACCATTACACATGTTGCACAATTTTTGTTTATCAACTCGAAAAAGCTTTTCAACAGCTACTATAATGGCGAAAATCCATTGTCATGGTTATAATTATCTTCTGACAACGATGAACTTTGCAAAAGAACTCCTGAAAATGCAATTATTTTATTACAAAATAATACAACTTTTTTCACCGGAAGCAAATTCTTTGGGATACACAAAATTACTCACAATTTGAATAGCAAATGTAACACAGACTGATTATGGTTTTGCCGTAATCCAAATATGATTAATTTTCTTCTAAATTAACTGACTTTAAAGTAAACTGAAAACACTTGACGCATTACACGGCAAAATATACAATTTTTTCAGGAAATTTAAAAAGCAGTTTCAGTTTTAATCTCTCCTAATCAAGCATATTTCAAAGTACTGAATTTTCCTACTCATTAAATCACTGAAATTCAGTGTGAAAGTTTGAAATGCTAATTAAATCCTAAACTACGGAAAATCTCTATTAACCACCGTCACTTTCAAATGTGAACAGATTGAAGATATTACAAGAACTGGTGATAAAATACACAGAGAGATTCTCTTTTCTTTTCTTCACAGCTGTTTTAACAGATAAATGGACAACAGCAGTGTTGGTGAAGCAAAACTGGTTTGCGGGGGGCTCTGGCTTGTTGGCTAACTGGTTGCTGATTTTTAGATTCTAGATGGCTCCCTCATATTTTGAAACAAAGTAAAGCAGATGCGCTTGGTAGCGCTTGTAAAAATGCGTTTCTTTCATGACGTGAAACAAAGTTTGTGTTTGTTGAGATACGATGCAATCCAGGACTATCACGATACTTAATTCTGAAACAAATTATGAAACTCTCAAAATTTTATGCAATTCAAAAGAGCAATATTTATTAATTAAAATTTAATTCCGCGTACAAATTCAAATAAATCCCACCATTTATCGCTTTTTGCAGTGCAATTGACTTAGTACACATTCTACTCACATTTGAAATCTGCTTACAAAAACAAGTTGTAATATAACGCCGTATATTTTTAATCGTAATTTATCATGTGCCACTAAAACTTGAAATGCATACCTTGCATTTGCGTAGAAAATGTAAGCACGAAAAACATTGCAATCGATCATTTTGCTATATAGTTTTTTTACATCATCACATGAGACATATCACAGTATTCCAAATTTTATAAAACAATGAACACAGATGAGCAGTAAACAGGAAGTGAAATTCTCATTACCAGTTTTCTGCCTTCTGCCCACTTTGCGCGATGAAACACACTGACGACTTTTGCTGTATACGAAAATTTCGGAGATATGTCATCATTCGCAACACTAGCCCTAACATTCTTCATCAACCATTTCAGTTTGAACAGTTAGATCAGGTTACTACACCAATTCCACACAATTATATAATATAACTTACAATTTGTAAACCTTCTTACATTTGATGGTCACTATTGATAAACCGAAGTTTACAAATTTCAAATAAATTGTTCGTAGCTCTGAAAATCTTCAACCTTATAGTCAGATCAAAATAATATTCTTCATAACGGTTCCCGTTTGAAGCCACAATTATCAAAACGAATGTGTATTCTGGACAGTTGTTTCACATTTTTAATTATATCTCAGTTGTAGGTTAAAAATATTTGCATTTAACAACGGAATTAATTAAAACAATTACAAAGTTGTTCACGCTTGCTAAATAAGCAACTATGAAATAAATTCTTCTACAAAAATGTGAGTACATGGCTAGTGTCAAATTGAACATTATTACTGAGCTTACTTGACCCCGTTACCGACGCTCATATCACTTATCTCTATTAACCTGAAGAGGCTGTCTAATATAAACTTTGACCAAAAATGATTATAGACCTATCCACTTCTTTATATACGTGTAACGTAAGTGAATGTAAATTGCATTACTGTGGGGTTTGCCAAAAATATCTACAAAGTAAAGGCAATATACAAACACAACATTTTGGAATTAGTACCTTTGCCCAAATTCCTTGTCGGGGAGTTTTGTCTGGGCATGGCCAACTCAGTGGCCAACAAATGGAAACATTTTCACGAATGCTCGGCATTTTGAATTCTTTAAAAAACTGACAACATGATGTATACGGAAATGATTCTCTATGATTTACGTGTTTCATTTTTTGTTTCATTTGAGATTTTGCAAACATTTATGCATCTATTTAGGTTGTTTTTAACAGGAGCATTCACTTAGCACTCATTTTTAATAAAAGGTTGTTTAAAAACTGAAGCAATTACATTTTGCCTTCAGATTGTCATTTTTATGTATCCAGGGAATTGGTAGGTATAGGCTTACTGTAAGACAGTCTATCTATGTCGGTATGGTAGATAATTGTATTACGTGAATCTCCTGAAATTATCTTGTAGTATTCTGGAGTATGCTGTGCGGAAAAAAATGTCCATCCTGGCGATCCCGGTGTTCTACGTCCAGCACGCTATCAAACAGCAATGAAAATCTCCAGCGGTTTTCAGGTGAAACAGTATTTTTTTTAAACTGTGGCTGATGCCCTGCCGCCCGAAACATTTTAAACCCGTACTCAGTTTAAATTAATTAACAACAGCAATATTGAGCATATTTATCTGAAACGTATTGAAACCAGAAACTATAAAAAACTGACCTGAAACGTGCATTTAAAGATATGCACAAAAGTCTAGCTTCTTCCATTACAAAACCTCACAAGGTATATAATGTTATAAAAATTATTTTTCTTCAGCATTGGATAAAATTCATACTTAATGCAGTTTATATATTAATATTCACACGTGTTAGTTGGTTCTAGCTAAAAAAACTACTAGCTTTTTTATTTTCAATTAAACAATAAAAATTTATACGAAATACTTCACTTTCATTAATCAAACGATTTTCAAACTAAGCAAGAAAAATTTACACTAGAGCACGTAACGCTTGCATCCTTCTCAGTGCAACATCTTGCTGAAAGTGAATGACGTTTTGCGTTTTACATGCAATGTATCTCTAATTTCATTTTCACTTGTCCAAAATATGTTAGTGTATAAACAGCTGAATGTGGTACAAAAAATTCTGCTTTTCTGATGTACGCAAGCTAGTGTTCTTTGTGTGACTGCCCGGATTCAAGGTCGTAAACAACTATGCTGAGTGTTATGACGGGAAAACATGGATTTGTTACTATAGGGACTCAAACCACCAAATTACAATTTCAACTGATGGCATCTCATTCTCATACATATTATGATTTTGTAGCCTCCGGTGTTTTATCAAAAAAATTAATCACTGAAAGATTATAAGCTTATTTAAAATCTGTTGCAAACAGTTCAGTTAAAAAATAATACAGAAACAACAGACTATATTTTGGCACCGTAGAAAAACGTGCATCATGCAGTGGGAATAAAAATTCATAAAGCAGTATGCTGTGGCTGGGTCAGAAACCAAATCACGTCTGCTGAATTACAAATGCACCGTCACGCGATATCAAAAATTGAATGCGCAATACAGGACAAGTGAAGGTGAGCATATTTCCTCTTGGTATAAAACCGATATTGTAGGAGATGTGTTGATGTTGGCCTTGAGACCGCAGCATGAAGCCTGTCTATGGCAATCGTTGCACAAGTATTTACTCTGTATACTTTCTCGAGAACATTGACCCGTCTAAAAGTAGATTGCAAGCCAGAAAAACGTCAAGTGCATAAAATTTTTGTTGTGCTTGTTCTCCTAGTTCTCCTTTACAGCTACGACTGGTGAGTTTGTAACAGAGAGAAAGGAGAAATGATCAACCTTTTTATGAACGTTGTTGCGCATTTCGTGTATAATTTTCAATTCCAGAGTGTGCAAAAACAGATATGTGTTTGGTAAAGGGCGACAGTTTTATTTATTTATTTGTGATTACGTGTCCAGAAAATCACTGATATTTTGCTGTGGTGTTATGTGAAGTTTGATAGTCCCTAACATACAAATGAAACTAATCAAATGAAGTTATAGTGCTGATATTGCAATTTGGCTATACCAGTCGGGAAAAGAGGTTTGGAAAATAAGTTTTCTTGCAATTTAAAATATTAAGGTGATTAACATTGAACACGAAAACAATTTGTGACTAATGTAATTAACAGTTTTCCTATATTTAAAACGCAAACGTGAATTATTGCGATTTTTAGCAACCGGATTTTATATGGGTGCTGTTTGCAAAATCATGTGCCTTATGTGGATAAAGGAAAGCAACAGTAAACCAAATAGAAAAAACGCTTACAACCAGTTTCTTTAAATGAATCGTTACTGCTGCCTAAAGATGGAATGGGACCATAGACCATGAAATATAATGGAAAATGGCCAGGTGTGGAAAGTTAGAAATTGATGAGTAGTGTAAAGCTTTCGAGTAATATACCTAATTCTCTCTCTAATTTTTTAATGACTATAGGAAGGTTAGAAAATAACCGACGGTTTTGGCAGACACTACTACAATGGCAGCAGATTTCACCATTTTTGGATAGGCGTCTGGCTTTTCTTGCTCCGGTAACGCCCTGCCGGAATCTGAGCCTTAGCTTTGACTTGTAATGGAACCTGTGCTGAATACTGTTAGTCAAGATGAATGGCAACGAGGTCAGTAACAACAGGTCTTATTTATCTGCTTCAATAACTCAAAAAAAAACTTAAGAAAGTTGCATTCAAATTCTTGTTTGTTCATAGAATCAGCAGGAATATAAATTTCATGGAAGCGTGAAGAAAGTTTCACTATTCACTATTCCTGTCATTTTACATAGTCAACAACTGCAAAATAAATTTAGAGATCCTGCGAAGAATAAAGAAGGAATGACACGGATATCCTGGCTACCGGACAGCTATTTTCTAAAGCTAAGATGTATCTTGAAGTATTTTTTAATTGTGTGAACTAGCCATTCTTGCTAAAATTTTCATTAAGTTTTTTAGGTAAGGGTTTTTAGAATAATAGTGTAAAATACTTATATGAGAGGAGGTGTAAGCAAACGGCAATTTTACTGTTATTGTACGGTTTTGTTTTGAGTTACACTAGAAAGTTCCAAACACTCGGAAAGTGTTTACGTCACGCGTGTTAGGGAGCTGTCATCATAACAGTCTGTTATTTTATTATAATTGTTATTCTGCTACAAAATTCTTTTTTTCTATGGAAATTCAGCAAAACCATTTAGTTTGGTTTGGAAACGGTATGGTTAGCCCATATGTTGTTTGGTTTTTTGCACATGAAGATTAATTCTGAGTTTTTATGAAAGCATACCACAACAAAATTAAAATCTATTTACGGTTATGGCAATACTTGAAAATATTATAAAGAATATAAAAGTACATCTTTTCTGTATGATATCTATTTTACAAAAGATGGTTAGGTGCACGGTGGCAAATTAAGTGACACATTGGGGATTTTATACGTACTTAATATTTTGGGAAAAAATTGCATTTGATCATCTTTTGGGCATCGTGAAAAATGCTCAGCGATAGTAGGAAGAACTTTTTAAACCTCAAAATTAAAAACAGTAAATTGTTAATGGTATCGTTGGGTTAAACCAAACGTCTTGAATAATCAGAACAAATACAACTGTCGCATTGTTATATGTTCACAAAAAATATTACAATTTGAAACGGGTAATGTAACCTGATTTCATTCTATAACCAAACGATAAAACTTTTATATAGTCATTACTGCTATTATATGCTGTATATGTATATATGTGTACTGAAACGGAACAAATTTAAATTTCTGAAGAGTCGTCTTCTAAGGGGTGCAGTTAATGAACATTTGGCCTCCCGAGATATTACCAGTTGGTAATGAATCTAATTTCCATGCATCTGTCCTGTTTCAGTTTTTTAAAGTTTTGGGACTAACTTTGTATTTCAATTTTGCTACGTTTGCTAAATTTAAAATAGGGAGCATACTACCTACCAAAAAGAGCACTTATTTTTATGTACTCATGTTTTGTTAAAAAAGCAATTTTTTGTTATTTGTTTACATAATTGTAGCAATTTCGTATTTTTTTCAAAATTGATTTAATACTGAAATATGGCAAGCTAAAGCAAATGTTCTAATTTTTGAACTTAGTATTGGCTAATTCCAGTGACTACGACTTAAAGTATGGTTCAAAAGACGGCATTTTTATTGCATTCTTTTTCATAATGGCACACACTACAAAAAACTCGCATTTCTAAAGACAGATCAAACTGCATTGAGAGTGTTTAGGACTAGGACTTTTTGTGATTTGAAAACAATAATCAATCAGATCATGATATAAACTAAACTGCCGGGCTGTAGACAGAAAATCATGCTATAAAACGTATGCTTATCACGATGTAGGTATTTAGCATACTAAATAAAAATTTATAAACTTACGGTAAGAAGGAAATTGTTACCCTGCTACAAGTAAAGCCAAAACAAATTATGTAAAAATGTCTCAATATCTGAAATTTTATCGTTTCTCTCATCAAGGTAGTGTTTCTTATCTTATTTGAATTGTATATTCATACCCGCTAGACACTAGCAGAAATTTTTCTGTTTTCGATGGAAAGTAAAACATGTAATGTCTTACATTTAAATAAGCTGTTGTCTTAGTCTAATTAATTCCTAATCTAGTTTAACTTAGAGGACAGCAAATTTAATTTAGAGTTACACTAATTCTATTTAACAATGACCAAATTTTGGACAATTTGCAAATTGATTTTACATTATTTAAATGTTGGTTTACATGCAGCCAATTTAAACCTGTTTGACATTAGAGAAGACTCGTCGGTAAAGTTACAAACAAGGTATATAAAGAATGAAAGTAGGTACTAAGCTCGTATAGGACTATTTTTTATTATGTTGCTAGGATTTTGTTGGTATCTAACACGTTTGTGAGCTGCAGCGTATGCGGTTTGTAGAATTCTAGTGGATTTTTCTGACCGGTGTATTTGCATGCTAATGATTAAGTGGTTGTGTAAACACAGTTACAAATGTTAGCAACAATAGAATTTTGTATTTTTATCAGTTATGATTTCAAGTTGGTATACTCAAATGTGAAGATGCATTTTGTGCAAAGATTTGGTTGGGTGTAAAGTTAACTTGTTTCCTTACTAAACTGGAATGGTGAATGTTGGGCATTAGAGTAGCCAAAGTCATTGTTCTAGTTCAGATTTGAATTTGGACATTGAGCGTGTCATTTATGAGCTCAAGTATAAGTACATTGTTGTGTGCAGTCTGCATTGATTGTCAATTTATGTTGACTTGAGTAGTTTGGTTTTGTCTGGTTTAGATAAAAAGTTCGTATTAAAATAGACTACGGTTGCACAGAACAGTTCTAAGAATTCAATAAAACATTTTAAATTTAAAGATTGCATTTGTGTTTGTCTCTAAGTCTAAGCTCAATCAAGTGGTTGAAACACACAAAGCTAATAAACACTTTACAGCAACAAAAAATGTATTTTGTTGCTGATCAATATAAAAACTAAAAACTGTACGCTTTTACCAGTATTCATAATAAGCCTGTCATTTATAAAATAAAATTTTGGCAACAGAACATAATGCCGCAAATAATTTTGTTTGTACCTTAATTGCATCCCTCCGCGTACGTTCTTGTACATAATATAGTATGAGTGGTGAAAAGCAGTTTGGCAATAATACATACTGGTAAAAATAGCCAATTAAAGACACCTACATTAACTGTAGTTGTTCTGCAGGCATAATAAAAAAAATTTATTACGTGTAAACACAAGCGATAAGATATGGCTATGGACGGAACGTAGAACAGTTCTGAATGAGTTCGGATTAAACATTCCATACGGCTAGTGTTAGTGAACGGATTTGCGAAAGATAAGGAGAAAAAAGCAGTAGTTTACTTGCGATTTTTAAAATTTCGGGCCTACTTTTTGTCACATTTTAATACGCTTAACGGTGTTTATTGTGGGATTTATTTGTCCAGCTGTGCAGCCAGTGTCGTTTAATTGGACTTAAAGTTTTCATAATTTTAAAAAGTGTTAGTCACATTTTCAATAAATACATATTCTGCAAAATGGAACCGCCTGCTCAAGCCACTCACAATGAAGCTACACTGTACTGCCTGTTCTCAGTGTGTTTATGGACAATTTTTGCTGTTGGAATCTTAGGAATTATTTTTTTGATCAATATTTAAGCAGAGTGGAATTTCAGAACGAATTCAATCTGTTCACTTGCTTGCTTGTGTCGCATAATGAACAAATACCATGGTCAAAGAATAGATGTATCTTCTTTGAAATATAAAAAAAATGAAAAATTTGCAATTGTTTAGCCGGCTAGTTTTGTAATAACCTAACGAGAAGAATATACATGTAACACATAAGTTGCAATTTATTGATGTGTTACAATGAATCAATTTATTCCAGACTGGGAATGTGATGAAGTTTGAAGCTAAACACTACGATGTATTCACCTATTTACCACACAAAGCCGAGACTGAGCTGCAGAAGTTAGGAATGAACGGTATAACAGATTTTGTCTTTAGTATTTCTGCATTCTAAATGGATAACTAAATTTATTCATTGAAATGCGCAAATACGGTAGGAAATGAATCAAAAAAGTTGCACTTCTACTTACAGGAATTCAATATTTAAAATTTAAATGCTGGTTCTAAGGTACGAAATTCTGATTGATTTTACAGTTTTTGTAAACTTATTTTTCTGTCAGATGATTATGTTTGCCTGTATTAATAGTCTGGTTTGGGCCAACGAAAATTTAAATAATGGTTTTTGAAGTAGCACAAAATTTATTTAAAAAACCAGTTTCACCAGCATTTGGAAAACTGCTTAAAGCAACACAATATAGTGTTTGCTTTGTCGAATAATGATTTGCAAATACTGTATTGTTTACCTAAAGTACACAAGTATTGCTAACGGCCAGCATGCAATTTAATTCACTTAATATTTATGCGGAGAAAGAATAAAGATTGTAGATTGCTTGTACAGGTACTAGTAAAAACTCAGGCAATTATCAGACAAAAACCAATGTTGCATAACTGATTAGATACTAAAGGGTTAAGAAAATAATATATTTCCAAGAAATTCCTTATTTGTAACTTGTGGTTCATTTTTCTGCTGTATTAATTAAATTTTTTAAAGGGATGCATAACAAAATATATATATTTTGACTACTTTTGTGAAGCCATAGTTTTTTCGATTTTTGTATTTGTAACTTTTTGTTATTTGTATTGTCTCGAATAATATGATAAATAAAGTTCTTTTATTGACAGCAATATCTGTTCACAAAATATTCAAATGTTAAACTTTTACAATACAATACAATATTAAAAGATATATACAATAAAACGTTTAAAGCTTTATTATAATAATCGCAAGTTACAATGACCAAAAATTCTTTTTACTGCTTGTTTTAATGCTAATCTAAGTTTAGTCTCTTTCCAAATGAAGAACAGGTACACATTGC
Organism: Entomobrya proxima; assembly: GCA_029691765.1. NCBI lineage: Eukaryota > Metazoa > Arthropoda > Collembola > Entomobryomorpha > Entomobryidae > Entomobrya > Entomobrya proxima. Next base: position 55,405,231 of record CM056169.1, read on the forward strand.
TTTTTCCGTCGTGCCTTTTCATATCAAACCATACTGCTTAGTAACATCTCTAAACAAGATGACATGAAACGCAACAGCCCATTCCCATCAGAGGACTATCAACCAGATTGAATATAATTTGCTGGCCCGAAGGATTCCTTACTCATTGTGTACTTAATATGACGAGCTCTTTGCACTAACGTAAACACTGAAACTATTATTTTGTTGTCAAGTAAAATTTGAACTAAATATATTCTTTAATGCGAACATTTAAAATATTAAAATTGTTATTAGGCATAATGAATTAGTCTTGTTATATCTCAACATGCATTTCTTTATGTTATCTCTGCAGCATTCTCAGAATGAAAATAAATTAATTCGTGGTCATTCGATTGAATTCCTCGTGGGTAAATAACGGTTAAAGAATCGGATTTTTATACATGTTTTCCAACACTGCTTGTATGGTTAGCTACTTTACTGTATGTTACCAATACAGTTTGATTTATAGTGGACAATTACTGAAAATTGTTTTATAAATAGCGTGTTAGGGAAGTACCCCAAAATGTAATGGAATTTTTGTGCTAGTATGATTTACTGCTGTATTGTACCTAGCATTCAAACAATCTTAATCCCTTATGGAAAATAACCCTAAATATAGAGAAAATTTAACATGCAATAATTTTCCGTAGTAAAAATAAATAACATGGTGTAGCCACCTAAAAACATTAAACACGTTTGGGTTTCACAGTTGAGTTTCAGTAATAGAAATGCTGTAAAATAAGAGGTAGGGTGCAACATGATGTACTTATTGTGAAGGGTGGGCCATTTATAAATTAATCTAAAACAGCTCAGTTCTCAGAAATTGGATTTAAATATTGAAAGGCGTACAGCCTTTAAATAGTAAAGTCTACGGGTCAAAGAGCGAATAGTCTCCAGACAGGTACAAAAAAGGGTTTAATCCCTTGTTAAAAATCAACGGCTTAGAAAAGGATAAATCATGCACCGAAGGTTATTATTTTTATCTTGGACACAATACATGCACGGACATGAACACCTGAGCGCTTTTATTCGTGCAACATTGTGCAAAATATTGTTTTGGGTACCTGTGACCTAGCAGAGACTTACATATACAATGTTCAAACATAAACTGTATAAATACACAGTCTTTGGGAACTTAAAGACAAGACTTAACAGTATCAATTGAAAAGGTATTATAATTCTCTGTGTGTAAAGGATCAGTAGTGATCGGTGGTTTGTCACAACGCTACTAAGATATGTTTAGAATAAAAATCCACATCAACAGTCAACGCAAGATAACCAACTCAGAGTTGTGCACGTAGGCAGTATAGTAAGCAAGCTTTTGATTCCGGCTGAGAAGAATTTTTTCAGAACCATTATTTCTTTGGTGATAAAAGCAGCAACTTGTTTTCAGAAATCAGACAGAAAACTAATCATTATTTCAGAAATTTAAATATTTTATAAATTGCAAAAATGCTTGCAATTAAATTAACAATCAAAGTAATTCTGCTTGTGTTAATCACCACGCAAGTTTCCCCCGCCTTGGGAACGGAATCTATTCAGCTTGCATTAGTAAGTAAAGTATTAGAACTTAAATTTGCTATATAAGCCGTTTACAGTTTGTAATAATTTTTAACATTTAATTTTCTTAAAACATTTAATTTTTAAAGAACGATGGACATATGCGCAGCCCATCTTCCATTGGTACTCAGAGTATTCAAAGCTGCTTTAAAGACGAAGATTGTGAAACATGCGTTTCCGAAGAACAAATTACAGTGAAGGGTTGCTGTGTGGCCAAAAAATGCTCCTGTGTCCTTAAAGGCGCAACGTGTACCGAAACATTTTCGCAATATACTGTTGCCCTGCCTGGACGATTTTTAATGTGGTCTACATTTGATGAAGAGGAACAGCAACATAATGCAAAAGTTACGATTGCATTTTATGTCTATAAAAAAGCGGACACTGTGAGCTCGGTAAGTTTTCCACTGAATTCAAATACTCATATATTTATCAATACTTGAATACTTACATCATCATATTTTCTGAATTACAGGAAAGTGGAATGTATTCGTCCGTGGACGATAAAGCAATTAGAGCGGGCACTTGGGGAAAGTCATCCGACGGAGCTGGGTTTTTGGCAACTTGTAGGATTGAACCTGACAACACCAAGCAACTTGCCAGCGGTTTTGTATCAAAGCTAAGTGCGGATGAACTGCTAGAAGTTTTGAAAGAGGATGTGTTGGATCAACTGCTTAGAAAATACAAAAGCAAGTATCCTAACAAAGTTTTGTAAAAAAAGCCTAACTTTTCGACTTATTTCCATACCCTTGCAAAACGCAAACTTGGATTATTATAGCAATAATGTTTGCTATTAACTAATAGAATTACATTTTATTTAATAGTGCATTTTATCATTTATTCAATTTACGTGAAATTGTTTGTTAGAATTTAAAACAAAAATACTCTACCTATAGTTTAAAGACAATAAAACTTACTTATAGTTTTTTAAACGCACATTTCGGTTTATTTTATTGGTGATCCGCAAAGCCTAGCACATGCTTAAAACTTTTGATACTACTCGCAAATCGTACACAATTTTTCATAACACAGACACCAAATATTATCCATATTATGTTTGATTTCCTGTTTTGAAACAGTTCAATTATACGTTTTGTTATATATTTCCCAAGGATGAGTTCATACCTTGTTTTAATTGGGGCTAGCGGATTATGGATTGTTATTAAAAAAACCTTGAATGAAATAGTAAAATAGATGTTAATTCAATCAATAAATAAAATGGAATAGATGGGAAACTCATGAGAAATCACTTTTATACTGATGAGTATTGACGAACAAAAATAGTGCATAAGATTATCTCCAGCTCACTAACTCTAGTCATCACCTCAATTTATCAGATTATAAACTTACTGCCGTGCACAACAATTATAACTTACACAATCATATTTGCTGAAAATTATACACCGTGAAAAATTATAAAGTGACATACTTGATCAAAAAATGGATTTTAGGAAAAAATTATTTGGTATGGTGTACATTATCCACGTTGATTATGCATCCATCAAGCCAGTTTAAATTGTTCGTCAGTTTATTTGCATTGGCAATTGCCTTTCGATTAATGTTAACGATTTCAGTAAGAATTGATAACCCATTGAATGAATGCACTCATATAAAACACAAGCAGGATTTTATTTTATTTATACATGTTCAGTAAGAGCTGAAGTGATTGAGACTACAAGAAAAGTAAAATGATCTTGCAAAACAAACTTGTTTCAGAGCTGAAAGGTTAAAAAGTCATTTACAGATTATCTTGCTGTTTTCTTCCATCCAAAAGTATTTTTTGCTTTGGCCATGATCAGAGTAACATTAGTTCTTATTTGGTTGACAACAGCTTCACATAGAGTTTTTGTGACTTAAATTAAGACATTGCATATTGCTATTAATGCTTTAAGTTGGAATTTTGTAAGTGGAGGTTTTCTTGGACGAAGTTTCTAGTAAAATCAAGTGAAAGTACTTCAACTGGATCTTTTTACAACGTGTGCGCTACAGTTTCAACGGTTAGAGAGGGGGTCCCTCTGCTGTTAACATACCGCGTGCAGGATTTGAACTGCTGACAGCCAATCCTGGCAGTCATGTGATTCACAACCAAAACACGGCTGGACGGCTAAATCACGTAACTGTCAGGATTGGCTGTCAGCAGTTCAAATCCTGCACGCGGTATGTTAACAGCAGAGGGACCCCCTCTCTAATTCCATTCTTGGAAACCAAGCAGGAAGTTTTATTTAAAAAACTTTCTTAAACTATGGCTGGTTGCGCCCAGTTTCAAAACTGTTTAATGTGTCTTGCCAGTACCTGTCTTTGGAGCCATAAAACAACAAGTGTGCTGGCTAGCATGAAGATGATGGAGTTTGGCTTTGGCCAGGAATACAAGCAAGCCAATGTGTTGTCAACGCTACCATAATCTCTTCTGGAATACATAAAGAAAAGTACGATACGATAGCTTTTTTTGTGGGATTCGTTCTTGGTGTTGAGATTGCTGGAATAAGCTATTTCTTTTATAGAAGGATTAAAACAGTGGCAAGTAGAAATGAGCCACCGTTATTTCAACATTTGTTTTTGTGATAAACGAAATGGGACAATATCAAATTATTTGAATAATCAAACAAAACAGTGTGCGTCTGAGTGACGTAAAGAGACTCACGTTCCTGAAAACGAATCCTGTTCATTTGTTTTGTGTTGCACACAATTCTATCAGCTCATTAAATTTCTTTCTTCAATTAAGCTTCATATCATCCAACTAACCAACAAGTTGGACTTTCTATGCACCTTTCCAGATAAACTGTTACTGCTCTGGGCGTACATGGTCAAGGTGATTCAATATAAAACTTGCTTCCAGAATTCAGACAATTTACATACTTTTAAATACCTGTTATGTGTACGATTTGAATTAAAATTTATTACTGGAATATGGTGATATGACATTTTTTTTAAAGCTAATCATATTGACACCATTTAATATTCAAAATTAGTTTGAAAATAAAACTAGACTCCCAATGCAAGCTTTTTTATTCAATAAGATTGCCTAATAAATTTAGATTTCTTGAAACTTTTTCCTGAAACCACGGCAACTTATACCTCACGCGCATAAAAATGTCATTATTTTTGTAAAAATTTTTTGTTGTTTGGTCTTGTCTTCTGCCATGCACAAAGTGTTAAATCCACAGAGCTGACGCTAAGCACCTCAATCCTTCTCCAAAAATATATTAAATTATCAGTTTCTTCATCGCTTCATTATCATCAATTATCATCGCTTCAGCAACCTGCACAAATTTTTGCTGAAACCGGTTTCTGCATCACACAGCATAGCAGGTTGGTGGGGCAGCGGATAAGTAGGTAAATGTTGAGTAGCATTCACATTCTAATTCCAGTCCAGCAACCAAGCTAAGCGGGTATGGATATAATGAACTTTTTTCTGGACCGGCTTTATACTTAATGGCAATACCCTTGTATATCTTTCATGTAGGTTCACTGTAATTTCTTCAAGCGGTTTTGTGAAAGGTATACCAAAATTGAAAAAAAAACACTGAGATGCAGATAAAGGTTTTGCGTAGGTAGACTAGATGATAATCAAATGTGCAAAAACATGCACCTCATTATTTATTTCCATCATCAAGCGCAATAACCCATCAAAACACTCTAGTGAGCATTGCCACTTGGCTTGCTAATTTTCAGAAACCAGTTGTTTTACGTTGCATTGCTGGGATAGCAACAGGAGAAATAGAAATCTGCTCACCTTCACTTGTACTCTGCTGCGCAATTGAGGTAGGCATCACTTAGCACAGCTCTCTCAGCAGAAACCATTCGGGCTTCAAGCAACAACAATAAAGTGTTGATTCAGGATTAAATTTTATTCTGTATTGAAATTTATGGTTACTTTAAATTTGAGTTTTGGTTATTCCGTCACAAGCTTACTTTAGTTAATGCGTTTTAAATTGAACAAAAAAGAAGATTCAATCGAATCACATTACAATTTTACAAAAGTTGACTAATAAAAGCTAGAATGAATTTTTCAGCAGTCATTGCCACGATAACCCGTATATTTTTGAAACTACTACGCTTTATGACGAAGTTCCTAACAAAACGTTTATTCTGTATTGACCTTGTCAAGGAAAATGCATGTGTCCTTTTAGACCTTGTTGAAGCGGTAAGATATTTTTTTAAATTTTAAAATAAAACCAGTGTAGATGTTTGTGTTGCTCAAGTTTTAAAACGATGTATTTATTTTTAAAATTTACCGCAATATGCTGTGGTATTGGCAAATGCTGTTCTTTACTTCAGTCAGAAAACTTTTTGCCGGCCAGAAACCTTTCACTCAAACTGTTCTATTAGCACAATCTACATTTACCCAAGGTAAGTTAATTGTTGGACGTTGTATTCCCACAAACTAAATATTGATTAACTGTTACGCTTCAGGGTAACTGCAAATATACTTTTTATTTCTTAGAATCATCTAGCTGGAACAAATAAGGATACCTGCCCCACGGAACGATGACACTGTCACAAACGACGCACTTAGAGTAACAATTTGAGTTGGTTGACACCCCAAAATTTTTTTCTTCTGATTTCGATTGTTTGGCTGTTACTAAGTAGTACTAGGTCTACTAAAGTGGTAAAATGAGTTTTGGACTCCAGAGCCTCTTTACTTAGAAATGGCGGCCTGTTGAATATTGAAAAATCAGTTTCAAGAACTTGATTTTTCTTTCAACCCGGATCAGTTCTGGAGCTCAAATTTTTTACACTAATTGCGAAAAGCAGTCCCTAGATGGACATCACACTGACCACTCTGTAAACTATTACTGCGATTTTAAAAAAGAAATCGAAAAATTGCAATATTTTGGCGGAAGAAAAAGTTTATTAATTTTTGCAATTAAAATTAAAATAATATTCTAATCGCTCAAGATTGTTGCAAATTTACTGACAAACGTTAGGAGATGCCCATGCATGGACTGTGTTAACGTTTGGAGAAACCGCATGAGGGAACGCGCTGCCGCAAGTTAGAAGTCACAGTTACCACAAAAAGTTCGTATTTTCACTTTTTGGCATTTCATATAGTTTTGTTGGTGTGTTTGCAACAATTTTGGGCGATTAGAATATTATTTTAATTTTAATTGCAAAAATTAATAAATTTTTTCTGCCGCCAAAATTTTGCAATTTTTCGATTTTTTAAATAAAATCACAGTAATAGTTTACAGAGTTGTCAGTGTGATGTCCATCTAGGTACTGCATTTCGCAATTAGTGTAAAAAATTTGAGCTCCAGAACTGATCCGGGTTGAAAGAAAAATCAAGTTCTTGAAACTGATTTTTCAATATTCAACAGGCCGCCGTTTCTAAGTAAAGAGGCTCTGGAGTCCAAAACTCATTTTACCACTTTAGTAGACCTAGTACTACTTAATAACAGCCAAACAATCGAAATCAGAAGAAAAAAATTTTCGGGTGTCAACCAACTCAAATTGTTACTCTTACAGTTTGGAAGAGGGCGTGCTTTTACATCCCAATAAATTCAAATCGTGACTGTATTAAGTAACATTCCAAAACCAACTTGGTACATCGAAATTCCGAGAACCTAACCATTGAGAGCCTACGTTAAGTAGTTTCGTGTAATTTTTTTTCAAACTGTCTTTATTTGGGATTATCAATTTAACTGGGAATTAGAAAGTGCAATAGCATAATTTGAAGTTTAAGCATAATCATGATGTGTCTTACTGATTACTTATTTTAGATTCGTTCAAATTTAGTACTTACAACAATACACTTGTCTTTTTTAGAAAATCAGCTGACTTTTTAGATAAAAAATGTTGGTTTACATCACTCTCTTCAAGCCATTTTTTGTTTCTTTTGAAATGGTAAAAGCAGAAATCCTATTATAAGAAATCTCGTATATAAAATTACATTTTTTAAGTTACAAGGCTTTCTCTCAGGTAATGAGATAACCTAACAACATTTACTAGTACAATACAAAAATCTGTATTTGATACGATAAAGGGTAAAGCAATGAGGTTTTTTTCTCGTAGTTTAACAAACGAGAGTATATTGACAATCAAATTTTAATTCAGTGGTTGAGTACGAAGTTGGTGAAATTCGGAGTTAGTAGAAACTGGTATTATGTATACTGTTTTTATCTAGTTTATTACAAAACTTTGCTTGAATAACAGCGATTCTACTGAATTCAAATACGATTAAAAAGCAACTAACTTTATTAATTCCGGCTACAATCGGTTATATTGTATGCAAAACTAAATATAATATTGATATTAAAGTTTTACAAACAACCAGGATTTTTCAGGAACAAAGCATAAAAGCACAATAACTTAGCAGTTTGGAAACAGTTATGGCAAATTTAAGTTTCCAGAAATATTTTCTGCAAAAAAGGCTAATCCTCAATGTAGAAGTTTAGCTAGATTTATTACTATGGTAATACTTTCCAAATTCCATTGGCTATAAAGATATTGCGGTTAAGTAGAATGTAGAGAATGAAAAAAACAAAAGCAACACAAAAACCCAAGAGTCTTTGCAAATTATTTAGTTAAGGTTAGGACTATTTAGAAAAAGCGGGAGTAGCAAATACATCACTATATGAATATAGTAGTACTTGAGATTTCTTTTAATGATAAATTTTTAAATTCTTAGTAGTACTTAAGGTGAGCAGAGAAGTAGAAGTACTCAATGGACGTGGTTTGTCTTCAGAGATTATTTTATTTACAAAGGCTGGTAAAGAAAGCCGCGTTGCACACCTGTATCCACTATTTTACTATTACTATAGTATTATTAGTATTTATAGTATTATTAGTGTTCAACCACAAAAGATTCAGTTTACAGCAAGGGATCTTGTAATATGCAAACGGCCTCCATAAGGCAAAAAACTGAATTTTAGTGCATTGGCACTCATGAGTCATGACGATAAACCTTGATTTATTGTTTTCTTGCAAAGTTATTTTATACCAAGGGTATTGCTTTGATTGACTGCGGTTAGTAGTTTGCTGCTGAATTGTATTTTGCTTCTGACACAGATATTATTTTGAACTTACGTATTGTTGAACTTAGTTTGGAAATGTGTTAGAAGTAAACAGCAATAAACTTGCTACTCAATAATCTAAGTCATTTGAATAAAAACTGATAAGCCTAGTGAATCAACACATTCATTTAAAGGTCAAGCATCCTAAACCAAAAGAAGCAAACTTGTCCCAGAGTTTGAATGGTCAAGACCACAGTAAGAGATAACCTTTGTGTTTTCTTCCAACCAAAAAGCTGTTTGGGCTGCACATGTTCAGAAAATTATTAGTTCTAATTTGACTGCCAACAGACGCGCAACGAGTATTAGGTCTTTGGTGCCTGGAATCAGAGCCTTGTATAATAAATTCCTTTTGAAAATTTGTAAGCAAAATTTTTTAGGGTGTAGTTTTTGTGTAATGAGGGTTTGGGAAGCGTAAAGTCGGTATCCGGTAACTTCATTGCAAACATTTCATTTCGAACACTTCATCGCGAACATTTCATTGCAAACACTTCATCGCAGAAACACTTAATCGCAGAGTCATTTCATTGCGAACATTTCGTCGCAGGGAAAGTTCATCGCAAGGAAAGTTCATCGCAGGGAAAGTTTATCGCAGGGAAAGTTAATTGATGGAAAGTTCATCGCAGAGCATATTCATTGAATTTAATTGCAGGAAGAATTGAATGCAGAGCAACTTAATTACAAAGAAACGCAATTGCAAAGCACTTAATTGCAATGACGCCGAATCTCAAAGATCGAAAAACTTCGTCTTAGAGAAAAGACATCACAAAAAAAATAATAGTATGGTTTGATATTAGATGCAACAGACAATTCAAATATTATGCGTCTATTTTTAGTTTAACGTAATCTTCCGTGTTAGATAATATATCTTATTGTCTATTAGGCGGAGAATACTGTATAAGATTGCCCCTATTCATCGTACTCAACAATTAAAACCTGGACTGGATGTAAATGTGTACTTTTGGTTTCCTAAATTATGTTTCCTAAAATAAAACAATTTATCTGTCTTTATTAGAACCTGCGACTCCGTGTTACCTATTCTCATGCTCTACGAGCTAGCCTAGTCTTTCATATTCAATGTATTACCTTATAAAAGATTTTTCCTTATAATGTAATTGTTTCACATGTTAATATTTAGGAGGTTTTACTTCCGTTCTAATATATATACGTGGACTGTGATATTCGCTCAATGACTATGTGGAACCCAGCATGGCAAATAAATTGTCATGGACAAAGCATAGTCGAAACCCCGTCCGCAATTAAGTAGTCTACAAAAATTCATTGTAATATCTAAACATTCATATTTTGAAGGAAGTTTTCACACGATGAAGTTGCTCTGCACTTAAGTTTTCTGGCAATGAAGTTTCCTTGCGATGAACTTTCCCTGCGATGAACTTTCCCTGCGATGAACTTTCCTTGCGATTAACTTTCCCTGCGATGAAATGTTCGCAATAAAATGACTCTGCGATTAAGTGTTTCTGCGATGAAGTGTTTGCAATGAAATGTTCGCGATGAAGTGTTCGCAATGAAATGTTTGCAATGAACTTTCCGGTAATCCGTAAAGTCATAGAGTCTTACAACTGAGTATTTTTGCAACTTACCAATATCAGTTCTGTTTGAATGGAGTTGAACATGAGTTTTACAGAAGGTAATTTTAAAGTTGCATTTTAAAAACCATTTTGAAAGATGACTGCTTGCGCTCAATTTCAAGACTGTTTAATGTTCCTTGCCAGTACCTGTCTTTGGAGCCATCAAAACAAAAAAAATGTGCTGGTTGCCATGAAGACGATAGTGTTTAGCTATGGCTGGGTAAACAAGCAAGCCAATGTGGTGTTGACCGTCATGAAGACAATAAGGTTAATTCTGACACGCTAGCCTTTTTTGCTGGACTTGTGCTTGGTTTTGAAATTGCTGGAATTTGCTGTTTCTTTTTTAAAAGGATTAAAACAGTGGCAAGCTGGGCGGAACCGTTATTTCAACTCTAACTTTGTTTATGTGATAAACTGAGTTGGAAAATGCGAGATTATTAGAATTAGAAAAATGTGAGGCTTGTAGACGCTTACAAAAGAAGATTTCAATAATTGGCGTCTAGGTGAGGAAAAAATAGTTTCTATTTACAAAAGCAAGAACTCCAGCTACGTCATTAATCCTTTCTTGCTCCTTCTTACAATACTGAATGCTGTATAGCGCGGGCATGGTCAAGGTTATTCAGTATAAAACGATTTCCAAACAAGAAACAAAGTTTTTGTACTTTTAAAAGCACGATAGCGTGTAGCATGTAATACAAACGCTAGGCAAAATTTCTATTTAAAATTTGTTTGCTGGAATATGTTGAAATAACAACATTCTATTTTCTCAAAGCCAATCCTTTTTAAAACATGTAAAATTCAAAATTTATTTGTAAATAAAACTATATTCCTAATCCGTGTTTTTATTCAATATGTTTACTAAATAACTTTCAATTGTTTGAAATCTTTATTTTAAATAACGGCAACTTGCATTTCATCCGCATAAAATGTCATGTACTAAATCCACTAAGCTAACTCGGAGAACCAGCATCCTTTTCCAGAAAATATGAAACTATTCGTTTCTTCATCGCTTCATTATCATCAATTATCATCGCTTCAACTTTCAGCACAATCTTTGGTTGAAACCGGTTTTGCATAACACATCATAGCAGGTTGGTAGGACAACAGGTAAATAGGTAAATGTTGTGCAGTGTTCACTATACTATCCAAGTTTAGTAGTCAACCTATGTGGGATGGAATGATGAACATTACATCTCCATATACAATTTCTCCATATTGTTTTGTGGTAGGTATAATTATGAAAAAATGCAGAGATGTAGACAAGAATTCTTCATGGATGGACTATGTGATAATCAAATGTGCGAAAGATGTACCTCCGTACCTATTTTTTTCCCCTAAGCACAACGACCCATCTTAAATGCTTCAGCGAGCACTGGCACTTGTTTTTCAGAATCCGGTTATGCTTTCTTGCATCCTCGGCATAGCAACAAGTGAGAAAGCAATTTGCTCACCTTCACTTGCACTCTGCTGCGCAGTAGGGGTAGGTATAAACTTTTTTTGCTGAATCGGGGCAAATCATTCAAGCTTCAGGCAGCAACAAGAAGGCATGGACTGGGGTTATATTTAATTCAATTTTAAAATTCAAGTGCTGTGGTGGTTATATATTTCTGTTTTAAAATTTTTGAATTTGTGTGTATGTGTGAAACTGCCACGATTTATTTGAGATATTTATTTAAAAAGTCACTCGTGAATACTGATACTGCCATATTGTTATTGTTTAGTTTTGTATTTATTCGAAATGTCACCAATATTGATTGACCTTCAAGCAAGTGTCATCATTTTACACCTTATTTGAAGCGGTAAAAAATCTTTAAATTTTTTTTAAAAAGCTAAACCAATAAATGATTTCATTTTTTGCATATTTTGAAACGATATTGTTTAAAAACTTGTTTGTAGCCGTGCTGGTGTTGGTGGCGAACTTTTTTCTTTTGTTGAATCTGAAAACAACATACTTAAAAACTTTCAACCAACCTGCTTTATTGGTGCCATCTACACTTTTGCTGATTATATTACCCACCAACTAGCCAAGGTGTGTTAAGGATTGAATGTTGTATAATCACAAATTAAAAAATAGTCAACTGTTACGCTTTGGGTTAACTAAAAAATAAGTTTATATTTTCTTAGAATCAAGATGCGGGAACATATCAGGATATTTACTCTAGTGAATAATGATAAACTGCCACGAAAAACGCATTTCCATTTTGCAGCAGGTTCTTACGTCCTCAGTGTGAATTCGCTGCAAAAACCAGTCTCGTGATATAAAAAAATCAGATAAGATTGTGATTCGCAGGATATAATAAGTAGACAATTTTATATCTTAACATTGTAAAACGTATAAAGGGACTAATAATTATGATAAAGTAAACGAGTTAAAGAATGCATGCATGGAATTAAAAATATCGATCACAAATAGATCTAAACTGTATTATCTCCATAGCCATGCTAAAATCAGCTAAAACGAAAAAAAGGGGCTGCACAGCCTTCTTTCAGCAATTGCTTGTTTGTTTTTAAATGATAATGGTAGAAACATTTATTTCAAATTATGAAATAAATATGTAAAAAAACAAGACTTTTTCCAATGTAAGGAGATAAGTTTGTGCAACAAACCGTACTACATTCACACAATTAAAACGATTAATGATCTTCAATACGATAAGATGTTTAATTATATTTGCTTTATTCGTAGTTTTACAAAATGTTCACTAACTTGCCAGTCAGATTATGGTTAAGTGGCTAATTGTGAAGATCTGAGTTGACGGATATCGGTAGTACTTATGTACTTTGTTTATTTATTGCAACATACCAGTTTATCATAATTGTTAGACTTAACAGTCAGTAGCATTTTATGCAAAACTACTATAATAATATTATCAAAGGGTTACAAATAATCATGATATATTAAGACGCAAGTATTAAAGGTCAGTAATATAGTAAGTCGGAATTTATTATGGCGGATTTAAGTTTCTCAGGGAGGAACCAGGTGGTGAAATTGCACCCCCTTTTCCCAACTAATTTGTTTAAAAATTTAACACAAGAGTAATTTTTCGTCACACTGACGACACAAATTTATACCTTTTTTCATTTTTACAGTCACAATTGCAAAACAAATGCTTGCGTTATAGGGAAGTTATGCAAACATTTATTATTAAAAATTTTCGAAATTCAATAATTCAAAAACTCAAATTTACATTTATTTGTCAATTGCTGTCAAGTACCTGGTGGCGAAATTTTGACCCCTTACCTCATTAATTTATTTTAAAAATAACATAGTAGTGAGATTTCAGTAATAGTAAGCTTACCAAATTATGTGCAAACGTACTCATTTGATGCAGAAAAAATTGCAATTTTTTAAAATCCCAATTGCTAAAATGTAGCATGTGTTATCACAAAACTATGCAGAACTTATTGTTGAAATTTTCGAAATTTGATAAATGAAATATCTCGAATTGGATTTATTTGCTAATTTCCTAGAAAATAGCAAATTTTTTGTAGATTCAGATGGTGTGAACCATGTCTGGCGTTCTTGAGACGCAAGCAAATAAATAAAAACCGCAAATTTTACGAAGTAGAATCAGTTTTACGGAAAATCCCTTATGTGTTAATTGTTTGAAAAAATTTAATTAGGTAGGAATCTTATGTTTTACCGCCTAGTACCTGATCATTTCTGGAAACAATGTTAATACAAGGCTAATATTCAATGTAGAATTTAGCTAACCTCTCATCTATCAAAATCTTTAATTCAGCTAGAATGTGTAATGCAAAAAAAGACAAAAAAACGATCAAATCTGAATATCTTTGCACATTTATTTGGCTTCCGTTTGGACTTATTGTGTTCAAACTTGTATTTGTATATCGTCTATCTGGTCATATTGATCTGTATTGATCACATGATAGAAGGATATTGTGCTTAAAAATGAGTCAAATTGATCAGATATATCACCCATACTGAAAGTTAGGTTGTGATATTAATACTCTAATTTCTGGAAGACGCAACCATTCCGAGGTGATCCTGATTTATTGGGGATAGATCTTCTGCACAATAGTTTAAAAGTGTAGACGAGCTTTATTGGAATGCATGTGCTAATCACTGATTGTTTCTATAAATCCCCTGACGTTATCCTTTCTCAACTAAATCAAGCAAAAAAATATTTTCCTTGAAAAACTTGCTTCATGCGGCTAATTAGAATGTAAGATATCGTCGGTGATACATCTAAGCCATGAACCAGCATTTCCCCCCAGAATTGAATCAATGAACCTGCATCTGGTTTTCAGAATTGAATCAGTGAACCAGCATTGGCTTTCTAGATTCTAGCCAATGAAACTGCATTTTTGGGGTAACTTGAGAACGATATACCAAAAAGTCCGCAAAAAAATCCTGATTCTTTTGGTATATCGTTCTCAAGTTACCCCAAAAAATCAGTTTCATTTGTTAGAATCTGGAAAGCCAATGCTGGTTTATTGATTCAATTCTGAAAGCCAGATGCAGGTTCATTGATTCAATGCTGGGGGGAAATGCTGGTTCATGGCTTAGATGTATCACCGACGATATGTAATGAAAAAAAACTGATTTTTGGGCTAGAAAACTTTAATAATGATAGGAGCAAGAATCAAAAGCAGATTTACGCAAGTCTGTCCTTTAGAAGTTTTGTTTGAATATGGCTCAATCAAGCATTTTTGAACGCCAAGTAGGAATCACTTAACAATCTGGTGTTTACATGATAACAGTAAAAATTATAAATACTTGCTTCAGTTTCAGCCGTTCAAATATAGTATTATATAGTTATAAAAAAATCTATGACAAAAAATGGTTAGAATAGTACAATAAATGCTACAACTCGTAGAATATTTATAGCAATGATTAAAAGGCCAATAAGCTCGTAATATAGTCTCAGTTTTATAGTACAATCATACGAAGGTAACATAGTTTTATTCATTCAGGATATAAAAGTTATGCATAAATCATAAATGATTTTCCCTAATAGATTTGTTAAAAGGTATATAGCAAACGTTTGCAGGATTTTACGAAGTGTATAAAAGTGAACAATAAAATAAACCTTTGATCAAACCAAATGCCACGAGCGAGTGTTGACAAGTCGGCAAATACAATTTCGATTTTTGTGTGGTTCTCAAATAAATCGTATTGGGTATCTGCGTCGAAATACCGTCGTATCTGTCGGTAAAATCTAATCCGTGAAAAGTTGGTCCGGTCACCCCGATCGATATTAAAGCTTTATGTAGTAACTTAAGGTTGAGTGTTATATTAAGCTCCTTACACGTAACTAAAAATTTTAGAACTGGTTGGCAACTAGATATTGCACATGCTCTTGTTTAAAAAGCATTGTGTATATTGTAGTTTACATTTTAAGTTACGGTGTGGTTTTGTATCCATTTTAAATGTGCAAACCTGTATCAAGGATATTTAGTAAATTTCAAAATAGCTCTTAACAGAAGCTAATATATGTGCGCCTGAAATGTATTAGTGCGCATATAGTACGCAATCAGATTGACATGAAACCTTTGGGGGTAATCAAGCTACAATTTGAATCACTTGACAATGTATTTAAATGACTTTAAACGTTGATATACTGCAAATCGCAACGAAATTTTACAAAAAATTATGAGAACAGCTAACATGTCTGGGTCAATTGTATTGTACGTATATGTATTAGACACATATATATTATATATACATTATATTTGTCAAATTTTAGACTTTCTCAAAGGTAACGAGAAAAATCCTAGCTTTTAACTCTACTTCAATTATCGGTTATCAACGATAAACGTGCGCTAAAACGATAGAGGCTAAAGTGGTATATGTTTATACTTGAGTACGCTATTGCTAAAGTTAGCAAATTGTAAGTCAAACTGTGATTCCGTGGTTAAGTGCGAATTTACTCGGAATTCATCGAAATGGTAACTAGTATGTTGTTTGTTTATGATGACGAAGTAGGCTATTACAAGATTTGGTTAGACATATTATCAATTCTACAGAATTTCTAGGCAGAAATATAACAGTAAAAGATACATTTATTAGCATTTGCTGAAGTTCATATTTCTATTTTTTGTATATTGTGGTAAGTAAAAGTATGCCAGCTTGTCAGACTTGAGTAACGGTAGCGTTGATATTAAGAGTATTTAGCCAAACCATCGTTAAATAAACTTGGGTTGCGCTACACTATAATGTCATAAATACATCACGCACTAAATGTTGCATATTAATGATTTCTGGAATATTTCACTGCTACTAATTCATGCAACAACTCAACGATAAAAGATGCAATGTAGCATGTCTCTAGGTTTTATACGGATTTTATGTTCTCAGCACAACGTGACGTCAGAGAACACACTTTTAGTGATAATAAATTTTAGAATATTTGTCTGAAGACTCTGCTGCAAATGCAAGGTGACAATGTTAAGGGTTTTAATGTTCCAAATAAAGATTTTTTTATGTTTACTGGTCTTCATCGAAACGGAAAGCTTTACAGTGTTAAGAAAGCTTCTGACAAGATTAAGTGTATTTACATGATTAGAGGCAACGTGTAAATATCTATGTTATTGTTATTGATATCAAAAACGTAGTTTTAGAGATTTTAATCAAATTTTGTGTTATACATTATAGATGATGTTGTTAAATGTAGAAAAAATTGCAATACAGCAAACAAAATAAACGTGATCTTAACGATTTTATTGTACTGCCTTATCAAATTCATTTAAAACGGTTCGTAAACATGAGATTATTCACAATTTGACAAAGAAATACTTCAAAGCCATAAAGCCACCACACCATAATAATCTTCATCCTAATCAATGTCAACTATATTTTGTACCCTTTCTAGGTCCAGTTGAAATTTTCATGGTTTTCTCAAGAAGCTAAGGTTAGAGTTGTTCCAGCTTGTAAACTCAAATTGCTAGCAACTTTCACAGGCACATCCAAACTCAGCATAAAAATTGGAAATTCTGAACAAATTTGCTTGTTCTAGAAAGTTTCCAGAATAAGTATATGAAACTAGATAAGTCGTCCAGGCTACTTGCATAATTGTCAGGGCTATTTAAATTCTGGCCAAAATCTTTTTTCAAACAATTCTCCTTATCACGTCTGGCAATTTGGTTTTTGGGCTCAAAAAATTAAGATAAAGCCTGTGTATTGTCACCGAAAATCCTGTTCATATATGTTTCCAGATTCCTGTAATTTAAAAATCATATAAACAATTTATAGTTTTTTTAACACAGATTTTGGTTCAATTTGTTGGTGATCCTAAACAATCGTGTAGAGTTTTTCATAACACTGACACCAAACACTATGCATATTATGTTCGATTTCCTCTTATATATATTTTTTTCTCCAAAACGACTGCATATCTTTGTTTGAATTGGGGCCAGCGAATTATCGGTTGTTGTATCAAAGCCTCATAAATGGACTTTGCAGGTTTAGTTTATTTTTGTTTTTTTCATAAAAGCAGTAGTGTTCAAAACCTGAGCGTCATTTTCAGATGTCAAATACTATAACTACAACTATTTCCTCGTATTCACATTCACCATAATCTTAGTCGTTAGCACTCAAGTGGATGTGCAGTCTTTGGAATAATCGTCGCCGCCCCATGATATGATATACACTGCATTTACAGGAAGTTTTGTATCATTGTTCTAAATAGCAAAATAAAAATAAATTCAAACTATAAATAAATAAAATGGGATAGCTAGGAAACTCATAAGAAACAACTTGTGTACTGACGAATATGGACGAACAAGAATGGTGCATAAATTTATCTGCAGCTCAATATGTCTGGTCATCACCGCAATATACACGGTTATAAACCTACTGCCGCGGACAACAAAAAATAGTCGTGTTTATAATGTACACCGTGACATTTAGTGAAAAATTATACACCGTGCAAAATTATAAATTGACAAACATGATGAGAAAGTGGGTTTTAGAAAAAATGTAATTGGTTTGGTATAGATTATACAAGTTGAATGTGCATCCGTCAAGCCAGTTTAAATTGTTAGTCAATTTATTAGCATTGGCATTTGCCTTTCGATTAATGTAAACGAGTTGTCTAAAAACTGATAAGCCCATTGAATGATTGCACGTATATAATACACAAGCAGAATTTTATTTTATTTACGTATGTTCTATTTGAGCTGAACTGATAAGTATACCAGAAAAACTTAAGTGACCTTGCAAAGCCAACTGGCTCCAGAGCTAAAAGGTCAAGAAGTCATTTAAAGATAATTTGGCAGTTTTCCTAATGCAAAAGTATTTTTTGCTTTGTACATGATCAGAGTATCAATAGTTCTTATTTGGTTGACAACACATGCGCATTGAGCTTTTTGTGACATGAATTAGGACATTGCATAATGCTATTAACATTTTCAGTTAGAATTTTGTAAGCGCAGGTTTTTTTGGTCAAAGTTTTTAGTAAAATGAAGTAAAAATAATTCAACTGGATATTTTTGCAACGTGTGCGTTACAGTTTCAACAGTGAATTCTATTTTTGGAAACCAAGTAGAAAGTTTCATTCGAAAAACTATTTTAAATTATGGCTGGATGCGCTTAGTTTCAAGACTGTTTAATGTGTTTTGCCAGTACCTGTCTTTGGAGCCATAAAAACAACAAGTGTGCTGGCTGGCATAAAGATGATGGAATTTGGCTTTGGCCGTGAGAACAAGCAAGCCAATGTGTTGTCATCGCTACTCTAAATTCTTCTGAATTAAAAAAAGAAAAGTTAGGAAGAAGGAAGAAGGGAAGAAAGGATTGCTGGAATTAGCTATTTCTTTTATAAGAGGATTAAATCGGTGGCAAACAGGAAGCAGCCTTTATTTCAACTTTTTTGTGATAAATCCAGCTGGACCATGCCAACTTAATATTATTATTAAAATTGTGTTGCTTTCAAACGCTTACAACTAGCAAATACAATTATCTGCCTCATGGTGACGTAAAAATTTTCAACATCTCAAAAAAAAATTCAGTCGTTATCATCGTGTTTCACATAATTTCTTCAGCTCATTTCTATTTCTTATTCATAAGCAAGAAAGCAAGCTGTGGCCTTGATCTTCTCCTGATCCTTTCCAGATAAGCCAATGCTGTTCATCGAGCGCATTGTCAAGGTCGTTCAAACTAGAATCTTATTCTCCAAAAATAGCCACAAACTGTTTATAAATGGATATTTTAAAACTGGTTTACGTAAATAGGAGTAAGGTTTATAGCTTGTTTGTTAACCAGTAAGTAAGAATTAAGCGGGATAAAAAAATTCCAGGCTGGCTGAGTTTCTTATAAAAGTTTATTATAATAGCTTGTTGAATTAAATTTCTACTTTCGAAGCTTACCATTTTTGTACATGTAACAATCATATTTTACATGAAAATAAAACTTACTTCCTGATGCGTGATCGTTTATCCAATAAGTATACTCAATATTATCATGCTACTAGAAGTTTTCTCCTAAAATCAAGGCAAGTTTCATTTCATATGCATAAAATATCATGTTTGTGTTATTTTTTGTTCTGGTTTATCTGCTTCAGTAGTTATTAAACTAGCGTCTTGATTGCTGTCATACACAAAGCCTTCAGTCAACTGAGCTAACGCTGACAATCACAATGCTCCTCCAGAAATATATTATGCTGCACGTTCCTTTACACTGTTAAAATGCATGGGAGCAAACATCATTTACAAATAAAATAATTATTAGCGCTTCAACAGCCAACACAATTTTTGTTGAAACCGGTTTTGCATCTCAGAGCAGGTTGGTAAGGCAACAGATAAATAGGTAAATGTTGAGCAGCATTCACATTCTACTCCCAGTGCAGCAAACAAGCGATGCAAGTATAGATAAAAAGTACTTTCTTAGACCAACGTATTACGTGTTTCTGATGCGCTTATATAAATACTTTATCTTTTTTATTTCCAGGCACAATGACCCATCTAAAATGTTCTAGCAGGCACTGGCATGTTATTGCTTTTATTCAGAAACCGGTTCATTTTCCTGGCATCGCCGGCATAGCAACAGGTGAAAAAGGAATCTGTTCACCTTCACTTGTACTCTATTGCGCAGTTGTGGTAGGTATCTCTTGTCCTTCTCACTCAGCAGAAATCATTCGACTTTCAGGCAGCAACAGAAAAGCACTGGATGGGGAGTAAATTTTATTTAGTATTTAAATTTTGTTATTCGGTCAAAAATGTTATTCACAAAATTAATTTCAGATTGGGCAAAATTAAGGAATTCTACTATTATTCGAGTTTGCACTATTACCTTCCAGGAGTTTGCCAGTAAAATGATTACTTTAACAGAGTCATTTTTAGTCAACGTTTTAACATTTAAGTGCTGCGTTAGTTGATTATTTTTGTTTTTAAATTATTGAGTATCAGTATTTGTGAAACTAGCTTTATATGGGATTTTCAGTGACGACAATTTCCGTGAATACCAATAGTGCCAAATAGCCAATCAGAAAAATATGCACTGATTCCAAATTTCATTTTGTGAACTATGATATAGTTGGATGACCAAGAGTGGACGGAAATACGTATATCATCTTAGATCCTGTTGAAGCAGTAAGAGCTTTTTAGTGTTAAAATAAAAAACTTTAGTTAAGTGTTTCCTTTTTTTGTAAGTCTAACATTGATGTTTTTCTGTTTTGCCTTATACGTAGCCATGCTGATGTTATTGGAGAATGTTTTTTATATCAAAACTATACGCCCGACTTTCATCCAGATTGCACTACTGGAGTATTCTACATTTTGATGCTTATATATCTTACCATACAACCAAGGTGAGATAACTATTAGATGTTGTGTGACCGAAAGTTAAATTTTACGTTTTGGATTAACTGCAAATTGATTTTTACTTTTCCGAAATCCAGCAGCTGGAACAAAAAGGATACTTTACTGACTCATGATGCATTGTGGCAAAGGACGCTTTACCCCTTGGCAGCCGGCGTGCTTTGCATTCCACTCATTGTCAAATTACAGCACAAAACCAATGTGGTAACAGCAGGAGTCAGATACGATACTGATTGACTGTTTAAGATAAGTAGCATATTTTACTGGCTTCAAAAAACTTAAAAACTGAAGTGTTTATAAAAATAATTTTTATTAGATACAAATGCATGGTTGGAGTGAAATTCAATATTAAATTACCGATCAAAAATAGATCTAAACAGTTTTAACGTGACAGGTGAAAAAATTGGTCTAAATAACCTACTTCAAAAAATTGTTTGTTTCTTTTTAAATGGTAAATGCAAAAACCTTTATTCAAAATAATTATTTTAAATAACTAGACTTTCTCTAAGGTAAAGAGATAAGTTCGTGCATCAAAAACTACAACATTCACAAAGTTAAAACAATCAGCCATCATTGATACAATAAAACGTAAAGTAATATATTTGCTTTGCCTGTCATATCAAAACCTTGATTATATGGAGAGTCCAATTTTGGTTAGGGATTATTTGCGAAGTTGTGATATTCCGAGTTTGTAGATACTCCTTTGAAGTATGCTGTTTATGTCTGGTGACGTTCTATTTTAATAAAAAACTTTGCTAGGCTTATCAGTGGTTTTACAGAAGTCACGTAAGAAAAAAATTATTACTGAATTGATTATGGCTAGTTTAAGTTTCTGAGAATGTCAGTACAAGTCTAAATTTTAATAAGTTTGGCCAAAGTCTTTTAGCTATCAAGAATTTTCAATCAGGTATAATGTAAAGAACGCAAAATGAAAACAAAACCATTAGAGTGGCACATCTATACAATTACACAAGTTGATCACTTTAGGTCAGGACTCAATGAACTGAATTTTATCCATATATCCTCAATCTGGTCATCTGTATTAATTTTGTGCAATAAAGCTATTCATTTTACAACAAACATTGCTGATTTTTAGTAGTTAGGTTTTGATATTGTATACTGACTTGTGGTGATTGTAACCGTTTTGGTTACTTTGAACTATTTATAAGGCGATAATTTTCTGTCACAAACGCTAAAAAGAGTAGAGTTAGTTAGAGTTATAAATAAAATGCATGTCGTGTTAAAATCCCTGGCATTATTTAAAGCCTCAAATGAAACAAGCCAAACACTTAATTTCTGAGAATAACTTGCTTCATGCGATTATAAGAAACACTTAGATATGTACCGAAAGGAAAACTTGTTTTTTGAGCTCGTAAGCGTAAATGTTGACAAGAGTAAGAAGCAAAAGCAACGTCTGTGTTTTAAATTCTTTTTTGTGAAATCACACATTCATTGACATTATGTAGGAATCACTTAGCAAATTGGTTTTCACCCAAAACAGTAAAAAGTATAATCACTTGCTTAAACTTCAGCAGTTCAAATCTAGTTCAAAGAATTGATTGAAAGATTGAAAGAAGATTACAACGAGTGTAGCATTTGAAACGTTTTTAAACAAGAGCAATAGTGTCCTTATTAGCTCGCTGCGTCAGCAAAGGAGCTTATTAGCTTGCTGCGTCAGCAGGTGAGCTTATTAACGGATAGTGTGTCCGTCTGTCCGTGTGTCCGTGTGTCCGTGTGTCCGTCTGTCCGTCCACTTTATTTTTGGGGTCTATATCAGCATACATCGGCTCTGGACCAGCATAAATCGGCTCTAGACCAGCCTAAATCGGCTCTAGACCAGCATACATCGGCTCTAGACCAGCATAAATCGGCTCTAGACCAGCCTAAATTGGCTCTAGACCAGCCTAAATCGGCTCTAGACCAGCCTAAATCGGCTCTAGACCAGCATTAATCGGCTCAGACCAGCCTAAATCGGATCTGGACCAGCATAAATCGGCTCTAGACCAGCATAAATCGGCTCTAGACCAGCATAAATCGGCTTTATCATTATTATCTATTATAGAGGTGTTTTATATATAGAGAGATGGACTTAAAGAGAGGTTAAATGGGATCTAAACCCCAGATCTTTCGCAGCGAGCATTTTTAATGGTTTACCATTATCTGGTTAAATAGTGGTGTGTGCCTGTGTCCGTCTGTCCGTCCACTTTATTTTTGGGGTCTATACCAGGCTATTCAGGGTCAAAATCAGGCTTTTTGGGGTCTATACCAGGCTATTCAGGGTCAAAAACAGGCTATTTGGGGTCAAAATCAGGCTATTTAGAGTCAAAATCAGGCTATTTGGGGTCAAACTCAGGCTATTTGGGGTCAAAATCAGGCTATTTGGGGTCAAAATCAGTTAATTGTGGTCAAAGTCAGGCTATTTGGGGCTTACAGGGTCGAAATCAGCAAACCTGGGTCCAATAGACGCATTTTTATATATTATAAAGATGTGTAACCTATTGTAGATGGGCTAAATGGGCTTTAAACCATGTTAAATGGGGTATGGGGTCTAAACCAGGTTTTTCGCAGCGAGCATATTTATTGGTTTACCTTTGACTTGTTTATATTACAATTATAAGAAACATTATATTTTTAGTCAGGCAATCTACGCGCGTTTTGTGTAAATCTTCAATTATTTCTGCTAAAGGTTTTGCTAAAAGGAACGTAGCACACACGTCAACAACAAATTATGTAAGTATTTAATCAAATCATAAAAGGTATACATGAATGTTGGAAAGTCGGCAATTTAAGTATTGATTTTATGTGCTCCTGTTAACAAACCGTTATGAGTTTCTGCGTCATAATACTGTGGTTGTTAATCATTAAAACCGCAGAAAGTTCCCTTAGCCACCCAGAGTGTTGATAGAGTTGTACGTAATTTAGAACTGGGTGTTGCTTACAGATAGATTTTAGTCGTATTTAGATATTTATTACCTTGTAGTCGTACCAAATACTTTCAGCTAAAAGCTTAGAAACAAACAGTAGGTGTAGTTGATGCCAAAACCGCAGAGATTGTGCATATATCTCATTTTTGTTCACGGTGGTCTAAAAAATAAGCTAGCAATTCAGACTTGAATGGTTTCAGTTTTCATAAATAAACAGTCCATTTAATATAATCAGCTTCAAGGTAGAAAGTACTGATTATTTCTCTTAAACGCTCGGATTATTTGTAAGCAGCTCTTTTCGTATTGAAAGTTTATTTAATGTGTTTCTTGTTTTAAATCTTATAAAGATTTAAAGAGGCTTTGAAAGAAATTGTCGAATTCGAAGATATCGGTTAGATAGAAAACTTGCTTGCCAAACAAAATGGAACTACATGTAACATGTCTTGTCTAAAGTAACGTGGAAAGCTTGTGTACCCATATTTGCTTTTTTGTTTGTTTCTAACCATAAAAAATATTCCGATACGTACTGTAGTAAAACAGTAATGCACACCAAAGAGGAAAATAAAATCTTCAAGTTTAACGCATTGGCAGTCACAAATGTAAACCTTTCTTCACTAGTTTATTGGAAGATTATCGTGTGCTAATGGTACTACTAAATATTGACATTGATTTGTTTGATTGATTGCGGCTGTGTACCGTTGTTTCATTGACGCGGACGACAGGTCACGTGGAACATAGATGCTTATTTTTTGTAATGTGTATGAACTACATAAACGAATTTTTGTATACAAAGTTCATTACATTTGTTTTTTTTTGTTTTGCAAAATAATGCACAGAAATTTAAGTTATCAAAAATCTTGTAATGGTATTTAAATCAAGTGGTGAGCTATGTTGTAATGACGTTCTAAAAACCACATCTACTTAACCATTTAATTTGTGCTATGCATAAAAATCATTCGACAGTTCTGCAATTTTACAAAATGATTTATTTATTTATTTATTTATTCATTTGGAAAGAGTACACAAGTATCTTGCGCAGTTTAGTTACACGTTAGCTAAACTGAAGATGATACATAAATAGCTTGACAATTGAAAGGGAGAAACAAGAGGTTGCAAGCAGCCAATTAAGGCGCTATGCGATATCGATAAACGCACAAAAGAAAAGTTACAAAGATTAAATTTAACACAGGGTTAACATCAGCCCATACCAAGACGCGATATTACAAAAAAAAGAAAGAAAAGTTAACATTTTTCACGTAGTAATCTTACAAGTGTCGGTATCGTAGATCTTCTATACCTTTCATATCTACATTTAACAAGTCGAAAGTTATGAGTGTTTTTGTTGTATCTACAACTATATCCAGGTTTTCTTTTTATTTGGTATTTTTCGAGCCAAGATTTAAACCGTTCACTTTTAAGAGTTTTAACACCAAATCTTTGTAGTAAGTCACTCCATCGTTTTTCAAGATTATCTAAATTAAGGGCATTACAAATTGACAAGTAATTTGAACTGGATACATATTTGCCCGATATTATAGCTAGTGCACGTTTTTCCACACTAACAAGCTTTTTTGACTGCTCAAGGGTTAAGCTATTCGACCAGAGTACACAGCAGTATTCTAAAATACTTCTTATATGAGAAGTATAAAGTTGAGTTAATTGGTATTGTAAGAAACCTGAACACTTCAATTTTCTTAATATATATAATTGATATGAATGATGCGTACAACTTTGAAAAAACTGCAACAAAAATTTGTTGCCGGAATTGTGATTGTAGCAGAAACAGTTTAACATTATTATTTAGCCTTTGTAAGTGCAAATATTTTTTAAAACATACTTAGCCAAGGGTCAATGGCTCTGTGAAACCATGGGATGGAAAATATGTCATGTATTGAGAAATATGGCTAACAAAAATTAAATGTGTTTTGAACCGGTACTTCGACTTGCTGCATCAAAATTGGATAAGCATTTTAAAGCAAACTCAGAATTTGAATAAGTGTTATTGTGGACCCATACTACAACAATGGATTATTGCAAAGTTTGGATAAGGTACTTTGAAATTTGCGTTTCGCAAAGCGTATTTCTACAAGTCTTTCTGGAATGACACTATTCACTCAAAATAGACTGAGATGCAAATTTGAAATTATATGGTAATCCTACAAGAACAGTAAGCTTAAATGTAGAAAGCTTGTGTTCATCATGTTATAAAATAATTTAAAACAACTACAAATTAGATCTGATCTTCTGATTAAGTTCAGGAGTGATCACACACTAGCTATATTAACAGTAGTGATTGATACATAAATTGGACGGCACATGTGCATAATGCATTTTTGTTTAAATCACATGAGAATTCATTTACCAACAAAATAGTCACCTGTGTTTTTTACTCAGCCGTGTTTTTTCTGTTTGAAATGTCTGAAGAAACACCATCGTCGAACCATGTAAAACCGCTATGACTTTACCCATAAAGAATACTGCTTCGGCTTTAAAAGAATATGCAATATCAACATTTTTTATTACAATGTAATGACATGTTAATCCAATTAGGAAGTTATTTATTAGCTTTTCAGTTAACCAATGTAGGTTGGCTCTCACAAAGCAATATTGAACTAATTTTGCGAATATTTAGGTATGTTACAAAGCTGATCGTTTTTCCAAATTGTTTTAAT
This sequence comes from Entomobrya proxima, assembly GCA_029691765.1. Lineage (NCBI taxonomy): Eukaryota > Metazoa > Arthropoda > Collembola > Entomobryomorpha > Entomobryidae > Entomobrya > Entomobrya proxima. Next base: position 55,431,777 of record CM056169.1, read on the forward strand.
TTAAGTGCATATATTCCATGTTTGTACGGTTCAACAACTGATACGTGTTGCGCAGATTGGTACGCCAAACCTATTTGTACTGTTTTGTGTGAACTATGGTTCAAACTAAATAGTTTGAGTAGTGCTGTCAAATGCAGAAACCAGGGTGTTAGTACTCGTAGGTAAAAAGGACACTGAAAAGTAGATATTAAACTTATTTTATCAAAATATCATAAAATAAGCTTGCATTGAGGGAAAATATTAAGTCTTGAATACAAGACACTTTAACTATTGCATAAAAGTTTTTCTCAGACTAATGGGCAGATAGAAATTCACGCCACAAATCAAGGATGCAATGTAGCATGTCTCTGGGTTCTATTGGCATTTGTGTTATTATTAGCACAACTTTGATGTTAAAGAAAACACTTTTTGTGGTGACAAATTTTGGAATGTTGTTCTAAAACAAACTCTGCAGCGGATGCAAAATCACAATTGTAAGAGTTTTAATGTGAGAAATAAGTTTTTATACCAGGTCTGCTGGTATCAAAAGTGCCAGTACCACTACTGTATTTAAAGGACCTAAGCATTAAGCAAAACAATTACACATATTCTTTCCAAGCATGTCAAAGTCGCTTACACCGACTTAATGCTGAGATTTTTTTTAAACGTCTCACTTGAAGAGGTTCTTCGAAATGAACTTCTAATGTTAAATATATTAGTAACCCTTCTGACATACCTACTTAAGTAATTTATGTTACATAATTATTCTAACTAAAAAGCCAAGGAGTAAATATTTATGCTATTATGTACATGTAAGTCGTTTTTACTAATGTAAACTCAATTTGGAAACCTTAAAAGCATATAATTTTTTACCCTTAAATAAACATTAAACCATCCTTTTATTATCATGCATCATTCTCTCGTGCCAAAAAATTAATCATTATTAGCCCTTAAATGATTTTTTGAGGGATAAACAATTATTTGGTGTTCACGAGCATAAAATGCATGTACATTCTCATTTGTCAGGCATGCATAGGTGTAGAAGGTAGGTCTGCTTGGCTCAGAAAAGTCTATTCAAATTGTTTTGTTTCTATTGTTTCTGTAAATTCCTCAAAAAACCATTTAAGGGCTAATAATGATTAATTTTTTGGCACGAAAGGATGAGGCATGATAAAATGAGGAAAAACAAATGTTTTTTTGAGGGTCGACTGGAATATTTCCAACAATAAATGGAATTTTGTGTTATAAAATATTTATGATATAAAAAATAATATAAATAAAGTAAGTATTTTAATAGTCAATAAGTATATATTGCTTTATAAACAATTTTAATTGGAAATCATTCCATATAGTTTGTGAACATCTACAAATCTAACTATTTTCCAGATACTTTAATGCATTTTAACAAAACTGGAAGTTTAGTTATCGTAAAATTGTGACTTTTTTCTGTTGAGACAATAACATGTAATGCACACTTTTGTTTCTTCAATATATCTTTTCCCAGTATTTTCTAAACTAAGTTTTTTGTAGTTTGAAAACGTAACCACAATAAAGACCTTTGGTGAATTAATGTTATCACTATTTGATTTCCGTGTTTTTATTGCATGGCTCATTTGCGTGCTCTGTTTGAGTGTTCGGTTCATTTTACTAAAACATGTTTCATATAATAGGTTATTTCAAATACTGGTCATACAGAGGAGAGCGGAGCTCCTATAAATTGCAACTACTTTTTTCTGTACGATAACGGCTCACCGCTGCTATACTGCACTGTTATAAAAAGATTGTGTCCTTAGGGTGGGTTTTTAGTCAGTGCCGTAAAAGTTGCAGCTTTCCGAGTTAGCAGCGCTTTGTCCAGCTCCGCTATGCATAAACTCGCACGCTCTCAAAAGTTGGGGTAAAATTTTCAGGATGAAGCAGCACATTAAATCCTTTGGAGCTAATATTCTCAAGTCTGTTATTTCTGTGACGGCATTTAAATAAAATTAATATGTTTGATAGCATTGCCCTGAATAGCAAAGTAGAATTAAATCCAATAAATAAATAAAATGGAATAGCTGGAAAATTCCTCAGAAGCAACAAGTGTACCTATAAATATTGACGAACAAAAAACGTGCGTAAATTTATCTGCAGCTCAATAAGTCTAGTCATCACCGCAATATACATGATGATTATAAACCTACTGCCGTGGACAAGAATTATTGTAGGAATTATAAAGTATACAGTGATATTTGCTAGAGAAAGTATAAAGTGAAAAACATGATGAGAAAATGGATTTTAGAAAAACTGTATTTGGTTTGGTAAACATTATCCACGTTGATTGTGCATCCATCAAATCAGTTTAAATTGTTCGTCAGTTTACTAGCATTTTGCCTTTCGATTAATGTAAACGATTTGACAAAAAATTGATAAGCCCATTGAATGAATTCACTCATTTAAAACACAAGCAGGATTTTATTTACCTACACATGGTCGGCTAGAGCTGAATTGATATGTATACCAGAAAAATTTAAGTGATCTTGCAAGACAAACTTGCTTCAGAGTTGAAGGGTTAAGAAATCATTTAAAGATAATCTTGCTGTTTTCTTCCATCAAGAAATATTTTTTGCTTTGCGCATGATCAGAGTAACATCAGTTCTTATTTTGTTGAAAGGAGACGCGCATTGGGTTTTTTGTGAATTGGAGCATTGCATAATAATAATAATATATTCAGTTGATATTTTGTAAGCGTAGAATTTCTTGGACAATTTTTTTAGTGAATAGTGGCAAAATACTACAACTGACTATTTGCGGCTTCTGAGTTACCATTTTGTTTCAACGACGAAAAAATATTTTTAAAAAGCAATTTTAAGATGACATTGCACCATTCATATGAAGATTGGGTTTATTGCGTCCAATTTCAAGATTGTTTATTGTGTCTTGCCAGTAATTGTCTTTGGAGCAAAGAAAAACACAAATGTGCTGGCTGGCATGAAGATGATGATATCTGGCTTTGGCCGCGGGAACAAGCAAGCCAATGCGTTGTCAACGCTACTATAAATCCTTTTGAACTAAATAAAGAAACGTCAGATACGATAGCTTTTCTTGTGGGATTCGTTCTTGGTGTTGGTATTGCTGGAATTAGCTATTTCTTTTATAAGAGGATTAAATCAGTGGCAAACAGGGAGCAGCCGTTATTTCAACTTTAAGTTTTTTGCGAAATGCCAATTTGGACAATTGAATTACAAACAGTGAATTTAGTAATCTGCCTCTAAGTAATTAAAATTATTTTTCCTTTCTTTTTAAGACATGTAAAATTCATTTATAAAAATAAAACCAGATTCATATTGTTTATTGTATTTGTTATTGAATATGTCTACTCTATACCTTAGGTTGTCTGCATCAATTTCCTGAAATCACGGCAAAGAGCATTTGATGCGCATAAAAATGTCATTCTTTTGTGTTATTTTTTTGTCGTTTTGGTTCATCCACTTCATTTCATAATAAACTTTCGTCTTATTTACTGCCATACATAAAGTCTCGAAGTCTACTGAGCTAACGGTGATCATCAAAATTCTCCTCCAGAATTCTAATATGCCACACGTTCCTTCACACTGCCAAAATGCGTAGGAGGAAACATAATCATTTACGTATATAGGAATTATCAGCGCTTCAACAACCAACACAATTTTTGCTAAACCGGTTTTTCATCATATATCATGGCAAGTTGGTAAGGCAACAAATAAATAGGTAAATGTTGAGCAGCGTTTACATTCTAATATCAGGGCAGCCAACTAGCTATAAATGATGGATGCGGGCGGATGTGGATAAACACACTTTTCTTCCTCCGGACCAACCGTACACGTATTATCAATGTGCTTACGTGTTTGTCATGTATGTATACGGCAGTTTTCCGATGGTGTTCATGATATGTAAAACTGGACAGAATCCAGAGATGCGGGTGAAGACGTTGCGTGAGTGAACATGTAGAGTTGTAAGGTACCCCCATAGCACCCTATCTCCAGGTTCTACTGCTAAATACCGATCCCCCCGTGAGTTCCCCATTATGCCAACTTGCATGATGCCAATAAACCAGACCAACTCCCAAGTTCTGCTTCTGGCTTCGGTGAGCTCTGCAGAGGAACTAACCATTCCTCCAACCTTTATTCTCAATTCACATTCTTCAAGCCAAACATGGGAATATCTCAAACTATCGCAGCAATCCTGCACACAAAGACCTCTATCCATGGGGCAAACCCATACAAAACGAACACATTCCCTACACATTCCGCCCCCTCGAAACCTTTCCCCACAACCGGAAGTTGGCTTTCTCACCGTTCCAGCTTTTCTTATACATTTTTCTATTTGATATTCTGTTTCACAATTTTACGTTAAAGTATCTGATTACATATTAGTAAATATATTCGTCATTTGATTTGTTATTTTTATAATTTTGGTTGAACTACGTATATATACACACATCCTTCTCCCCCCACTTGTCGACAAGTTTTTTTTTAACGCTCCTTACAACGCTTGAAAACGCTTTCAATACACAATTCGAAGTCAATTACGGTACCATAGTCATTTACCTATTATGTCACATCTTCCGGATTCATTACAAACAAAATTTCTTCATATTATATTCAAAAACATTTCAATTCAAATTTCAAAAATCAATCAATCATACAAATAAATCACACATAATATTATGCTAGCTTTAAACTCAAATACATATCAAATTCATTATCTCAAAACCATTTTCAATTTCATAAATAATTCAAATTAATATCACATAATTCTTCACATTTTACCAATTATTCATCAATACAGAATCTCAATTCATTTCAAAATATTCATATCAATTCAAAAACTCAATATATAATTCATAAACTCAAATTCAGCTCATAATCACAAATTCAATTCATTTCAAAATACATTCATTTCATAAACACAAATTCAATGCATTTCATAAACTCAAATCAATTCATAAATTCAAACGTAATTCTTAATCAAAAATTCACTTCAAAATATATTCAATTCAATACTAACTTCAATTCAAAATTCATTCAATTCAATACTTATTTCAAAATTCATTCAATTCAATACTTATTTCAAAATTCATTCAATTCAATACTAATTTCAATTCATTTCAAAATTCATTCAATACTCATTTCAATTCAAAATACATTCAATACTCAATTCAATTTAAAATAGATTCAATTTTCAACTCATTTAATTCATTTTACTTTTTACCAATTAAGCGCTAAATTTATTCATTCAATTATCATACCTATTCAAACCAAAATAACCATTTTAGTAGTAAAACCATACCTTTTACTACTTTTTCCGTGAATAAAACGTATTTATTACTCACATTGCCCCTTCAATCAAACGAAACCTATTTAATCTGATATATTTCCAACTAAGTTTTTAAAAAACACCATCAAATCAAGCGTAACGTGAATAAAACGTATTTATTACTCACATTACCCCTGCAATCAAACGGAGCATACCTAATCTGATACTTTCCAACTAAACTTTTCAAACAACATCAAATTTTGCTATCAACTCGTCATTTAAATATGTTCCAACTGTTTTATCTGATAAATTACCATGATTCTAAACCCCTGTTAGAGTCATTATTCCGCAAAGTTTCAACATGTTCGGTATTTTCTGTACTATTTTCTCAAACTGTAAGCAACATCCAACCTCAAGCTATCCTCAAACGAATACCTAATTTCTTGTACGTCATTCGAATACTTCATTTCACATGAAACTCACTACCAACTTTTTCTTCAACATTATCATCGATTAAATCATAATTCATGGTTCCCCGGTGAAAACCTATTTTGCTTGCCCTGAGAAGCAAGATTATCACTTAATCGTCACTTTAGCTATCATAATTTCAACATTTGTGTGAATAAACATTCGCTTATTTCAATTCTAGCTATTGGGAATTTCTTAACTTTGTTGCATATTTTTTTTTAGGTATCCAACTAAATCTCCAAATTATTTTTGTGACTCGCTAATATTCCTAGCTTTCGAAATAAACAAACGGCTAGCTCATTATTGCCTAACTTCTGATCATACAAACGCCAAAAATTCTTTTTTTGATCTAACGACTTTATAACTTCTTGTAAAACTTTTTTTTTAAATAAATTTTTCAAGCACCTGTTAATGCTTTTTTAAATGTAATAGATATACGTTTAGCAGTGGCAAAATTTCTCCTGAAATATTATTTTCTTCCTATCAATATATTAAGACATTTTTAGCTTTCGAATCAAATTTTCTAAGCCTGACAGCTTAGCTAACTCACTCAATACTCAGCTACAATACTCTGTGAAGCCCTTTCAATTTTCCAAATCAAAACCAATAGATAATAACTTACATCACTTATCCAAAATACCAATTGATAGATTCCAATTTCAAGAATAATCTATACTCTTCATAAAGCCATCTTTCTAAAATTAAACCTTTTATCTCTTATCTTTAAGTGCATCAATTTAATCTGTCTTATTACTCAATATACGCTATGTTTTTAGCCCTGATAAGCTAATAATTTTGATTCTATCTTTCTCAACACGAATAAACTTAAGGATCTTTAATTTTCTTAACTTTACGGCTGTATCTGTTGTTGGATGACTCGGCAGCTTATCACTTGTAGAAGAGTTGATAAAACGCCTGTACTTGCTTGCATTTTCAGCTAATGATCCAACAGTCAGTCCGTATTTTCGGATCCCGTTAGAGACAGATTCATCGCAGAATTGTACCAGATTAACTATGAAAAAATAAATAATAAGAACAAATGATAAGTTTTACGGTTTCTGAATGACTGCAAATTTCATTTTATAATAGTTTATGACTTTTAAAGGTATTTTAAATTTCAATTTTTCACTTATATTTTATCTTTCTGTATTTCTCCATTTGTACCCAGAATGGACACAAAATTGAATTCACTTCTAGGTTCCATTTTAAGTATTTCCGGCTCCAATCCAGTCCGTCCTTGTACGATTCAATCCTGAAAATCCTTTGACGCGGCAATTCCGAAAATCCTTTGACGCGGCAATTCCGAAAATCCTTTGAATCGATGACGCGGCAGGCTGTCAAATATTTCTTCAAAAACTAAACATTTGACATTGGTTATGTTTACTCGAGATCTTTGTTTTAAGTTGTAATATGCCATAATTTTTTTTTTGGATCTGAGAATCCATAATATTTTCTTAACAGTTTTTTAAAAATGTACTTGAATCTGAAAAGTTCTTTCTAGTTAATTTTTGCTTCAACTTTTTAATTACTAACTTGAAGTGTTTACTCAAAAGGAAAATTATTTCTTTAAAAGATTACTAGTACTGATGCAACTCTAAATACGTAATTCAAAAGAAAAATCAATTTAAGTTTTGGCATGAATGACGCAATAATTCTGAAGCTTAACTGTGCTTTCATCAAATTTTTTTTTAGTGGATAACAAAACAAGGAACCTGTTTACTTCTCATAAATCTCAACTATTTCATTTACTTTGCATAGTCTTACAAGAAAAAATATAGCTCGTTTTTAACCAAAAATGCTTTCTCGAGAAAAATGAATTAACATTTCTCCTAATAGTATGTGACGTTGCTTTAAATTTAACCAATTCTACAATCAAATTTTTTAAAACTGTTACTTCTTTTTTTTTTAAACTAGGATGGACCTGTAAAATCCATTTTATGCTCTAAATACCGACTCTGCGACTCGTAAAATACCAATTAATATATTTCTCTACTTATGACCCTGACAAACATCAAATGACTCTACGTAATTTTTAGTATCCAATTTATCAGATTCCAGACGAAACGTCGCTTGATAGCAATCTAAACATTTTCTAAACCAAAATATCAGATTTCAAAACTTTCTACTCAGTGATTATATCAGAAAACTTTCTTTAAATCAAAATATCAGAATTCAAAATTTCTTTCCTAATCAAAATATCATAATTCAAAACTTTCTTCAAAATCAATATAACAGAATTCAAAGACTTTCAAATCAAAATATCAGAACTCAAAAAAATATCGTGGAATTATTTCATTACGTTCAAACAAAATGCTTCTATTTTGAACACAAATTTAATCTCGTTTTCATTTCATGTTCAATTCATCTCATCAATTTTCTAATTAAAATCAAATATTTCAATTCAATTTACTCAACTCTGCAACGCATGATGTGGCCACACTCACACGCTTCAGACACGCTACTACCTCATTTTAAACTTTTTCTTTATCTTTTTTTTGATTTTTTAGGATAACTCTAATATGTCTTTATCAAAAACTAACGAAAATACTGGCGACTAACTCTTCTCTGGGCTATCGAGGTGATCAGTCTCGTCAACCACAGTACCTATTAACTTGACAATTTTCTGTCTGTATTTCACATTGCCATTTCTCAATAATATGAGACTATTCCGTCATTTCTTTTGACACATCGAGTCAATTTTTTTTAAAATTTCGTCAACGCAATTTACGTTAAGTGTCTGTTCCTGAAAGAACTCGTCAGTAAAAACGCAATTTGAATATTTAGTCTAGTCTGTAAAACCATATTATTAATATTCAAAATAGCATTTCAAATTCCGAAACAAAATTTTCTAGTTCCTTATCAAATGCAAAACATTCTTTTCATTTCTATTTTTATTTGTCCTAAAATTGTCGAAAGAAAAGTATTTATCGATGATGAATGTCTAAATCTCTTAAACCTTCATTTTCTGCTAGAGCTGGTGGTGGCAAGCTATTTTATTCCAATTGGCATCTCTAAACATTTACGCTTTTTGCTTAAAACCGAAATAGTTTTCAAAAATTAACATTTTTGTTTCAACGTGTAGCACAATTCCATTTATTTTCCTTAAAATCAGTACTTGTAACTCATAAATCTCGTATTCAAATATCAAATAATCAAATTCAAGTCTAGTTTTACTTTTACTAGTGAACAATGAATTCTAAAAACGTACTGTTTCATGTCTCCAACTTACAATCAACAACAACTAAATTATTTTTAACTTCAATACACTCGGTAATCTAAACAAATATTCGACAATGCCTAATCTGTACCCGGCTATTCAAAAATGAATATTCTTTTAAATTAAACTTGACCAAAAACGTTCAATATAACTAGACCGATCATCATTGCTTTTCTAAATTTTAACTGTCAATGGAATTTGCATAGCCTAAATTTCAATCAAGTAACTTCCCTTTTTTTTGTCTGTAAATATGAGTCTGTGAACTCATCTGCGTTTTTTCTCATTCATTTTTAGTCCATTTCGACAGTGTGTATAATCTAATAGGTTACCACAAATTTTCTTTAAATCTACATAATATTCAATTTTCAAGTATTGTTGAAAGTTCAAAAAATATTGTCACTGTTTTCTGTATCACTGTAAGTCTGCGCAACTAGTAATTTTCCATCCTATAACCATTTGCTACTTTTATTGTGTGCTGTCATAAATTCTATGTGCATGTGTTTCTAACCTGTACACTGTTCATTCATTTCTCTCGGCTTGAAAACTGACATTTGTCTACTTTCAAATCTTTCTTACTTTGACAACTATCTAGCATTTTTCTTTCTTATGCAAATTAGTTCAATTTTATGTCACTTTTCAGACGAATAACTGGTTTTGCATTCGCTTTTCAGTGGGTCGTTAAGAAATATACTGAAAATGTCACACTCCTATTGCTTGATTCATACTTGCTAATTTTCTCTGAATCTATGCCCTGAAAAGCATATATTGAGTCAAACCACCAATATCCAAAAACGTCTTTATTAACGAGTACGTTAGCACATGACCTCAATAGAGCATTGTCCCTATTTCAACTAAAATCATACTACCCAACCTGTGTACTGATTCCACAAAACTATCATGATCGTCGATCGTCACGAAAATTTTATACTTTTCCTGATTTTTTTTTTATGCCATGTTTCTGATTTTGGCTTTCTTTAGGGTATTTTAAGATTTAATGTCAAAAGTTAGGTTAATATCAGTAATTTAATTCACTCGAGTCCATTTTATGTGCTTATAGCATGTAGTGGCAACTTGATTATGTATTAGGTCTGGGAACCTATAATAATTATGATAAGATAGGCTTGTTAACCTATTTCTGGTGGTATAGGCTTGAGAACCTATAAGTTTGCATGAACCGCCCATATTATGCATTAATTCAAGCGAAATAGTTTTAAAATTCTCATCCTTACTTTACAGTAGACCCTTAACCTTTTTTCACTGACACGGAAGTAGGTAGAACTGTCTTGGCTACTTTCTTGAAAAAATCGGCGTGACCTCTATCGGAGCTATCAGGCTCTATTTTTGCACATGGTTAGCTTAAATGATACAATAAGAACATAAGTAATTAATAAATAACTGATCGACAAAAATAATACCAGCACAACATCATGATCATGATCACCACAAATCTCATTTCATTTTCTGTCTTACCAGCCTGTGACCTTGACTGAAACCTTAAAAAATCAATTAGAAACCTTTAAAACACGATGATGTACCAATTAAATTGACTCATTGCACACATTTTCTCTTTCTGCTAATTTACGACACAATTTTAAATGAAAATTGTCACCATACTCTCATTTCACAGGTTAACACCCAACTTACCATCGTGCCTATTTTCTTACTTTTTTTTTGCGAAACTTGATAATCTCATACTTTGACTGACTTAACTGATTATTATTGGCACTCAAAAATTGAAAACGACAAAAAATTGCACTATATTTCTCATTTCCAGTGATACACACGCATAATATAATGATTCCACAGATAAAATGACTAATTACCGTATTTTTCACGCACACACACATACCTTTTTTTTTTACCACCGAGACCTGAAAATCTCGCTTACCGGTCAGTTTTAGCAGTTTCCGCAGGTAATCGCCAAGTGTAGAGTTGTAAGGTACCCCCATAGCACCCTATCTCCAGGTTCTACTGCTAAATACCGATCCCCCCGTGAGTTCCCCATTATGCCAACTTGCATGATGCCAATAAACCAGACCAACTCCCAAGTTCTGCTTCTGGCTTCGGTGAGCTCTGCAGAGGAACTAACCATTCCTCCAACCTTTATTCTCAATTCACATTCTTCAAGCCAAACATGGGAATATCTCAAACTATCGCAGCAATCCTGCACACAAAGACCTCTATCCATGGGGCAAACCCATACAAAACGAACACATTCCCTACAAACAGGATGATAAAGAGATTCGCCAAAAATGTACCTAATTTTATCTTCTGGCCCACCGACCCATCTAAAATGCTTCAGTGATCACTGACACTTGGTTTCTATTTTTCGAAAACCGGTTCTTCTTCCTTGAATCGTTTGGATAGCAAAAGTGGAAAGGAATTTGTCATTTTCCCAGCACTTAAGTGCATGTAAGCAGATTCCTAATTATTTAAATAATTGATGGGTATCAACGAGTGCGTAAAGGAAAATAAACTTTATTCCGACGTTTCGATTCGTTTTCACAAATCCTCTTCAGGGAATATAGCGAATAATGAGATGGCTAACAAACATTGATTCCTAATTGCTCAAGAATATAATTTTTGCAAGGTCTCACCGCATCAAAAGTGCTGCTACTGGAAAATTAAAACAATATTACACTTGAAATCACTTTCGCAATATTCAGAAATGGAAATTGCAATGTTAATTTAGTAGCATGATATCAAGATTTGTGTCTTTTGTTATAAAATATTCATGGCTTTTTCCACATCCATGATAAAACCCAATAATACAATAAAAACAAACATTTAAAATTATGCTTATCAATAGTTCATTTATGTGTTTAAAATACATAGCTCTTTGCGTGTTCTGCTTGAATGCTGTGTTCATTCCCGTAAATTATTTTTACCAGCAGTTATTTTTAACCGCCTGCATGTCAGAACCAGCAAATCCCGATTTTTTACTATAAAATATTACAATTTCTAATTTAATATTATGCAACTATTTTTGTGAAATAATGGCAATCACAAACTAGTGTATAGATTTTAAATTTTACAAAAGCTATGCATAAAACATAAACTTATTTTTTGTGAGGTAAACAACCCCACTGTCGAGCAAATTGAAACAATTTAAAAACCTGACAAAAATTTTCACACGCTAAAACAGTTTGTTGCACCGGAAGCAATCCAGCCTTTTACTCATACATAATGGCTAACCAGCTAATGATAAAGCTCTACCAACAGAAAATAATTTTTATATAAACTTGCATTCTTCACGTCTCGGATGATGAATTAATGCATTCACTCCCACGCAAAATATATTACCGTGTATATTTAAGTACGTTCCCAGCAAAAGAATTCTCTTGAGAACATCTTCCAAAAACCGGTTTCTCCTCATCAACCTTTTACTCCGGCTTGGCAGGAGGTATCCACGATTTATTGAACTTGCTAGCATCACTTACTGAAAAACAGTGAAACAGTGCAGATGTTCACTGGTATTGTGGTAAAATTGTAAGTCAGCCGAGGTTTCTGTTAAATTCCAAACTAAATTTTTCATTGTGTAGTTGGGTGTGTGCACCTTTTTTCTAATTACAAATAGCAGTGTCTTAACTGCCGTTTCAACTCCGTAAAATTAGTTCCTATATCTATTCTAAAATCTAGCAAAATTTTGTTGCCCTAAAAAACGCAGTTTCTGTTGTCATATGACTTGTCTGAGCATTTTGATTTTATATTAACTGATTTGATTGTTTTCATAAAAAGCTAACAATTTTTAATTTCACAAATCAGTTCAGGGAAAGTAGTGATATCCAAAAAATGTTCAGCGTTGATTTTCAGCATTGTAAAATAAAAAAGACAGGCAGATAATTTTGGTTATATTTATTTTAACAAGGATTTGAAATTTTTCAATAAATTGATAATTATGTGTTTTGTCAAAGTTGTGTGCAGAAACCCAACCGGAGTACTTTTCAACTCTCGCAAGGAAAAATGTCGATTTGATATGACAAGAATTATTTGCATGATATGCGCATTCTTGGCTTTTCAATGTATTGCTAAGCATCTACAGTTGACATGGTGGATCAAATTCATTTTGGTAAGTGAAAGATTATCAGTTTTAAGCTGCACGAATACATTTAAAAATTGCAGTGGTTTTATAAACTGCACGTTCCACAATGAAAATTTTATTTTACAAATTCTTATAGGAGTGAGGATTGCTGGACAGATTTTGTATTTACCATTACGGCAACAGAAACAAAGAAACAAAATGGAAAATTCGTGGATCCTGGATAAACCTGCATGCAGTGACACCAATATTTGTAAAGATAAGAAAATGTTTTGAAAATTTGCTTGATAAGCTAAGTATTGGTTTAACAAGTATTCCATTAATAGAAAAGATAAGTGCTGATGAAGTTAAAAAGGTAATTTGTTTTGTTTAAAAAATGCAAAGAACAATACTGTTTTCACATCTAATGATTTAAAAAAGATACTGAGCTGCCAAAATGGCATAACATCTGAAGTAGGTGACACCTAGCGTTTTTTGTTAAATAGATAACTACTTAGGTTTGTTGACTCAAAATTTAGCACGACATTCAAACAATTTTGTAATCACATTCAATATATAACTTTAAGATGAATGATGCAACATGTGTGCTTGTATGAAGGCAAATAGTTTTTCCGGCCTTATATTCTAATGATTTTGTATTTTAAAAAAACTAAGTGCCTATTATGAGTATATGCATACACACACCCATACACTAAATTCTTAACTGACTTAATTGACATAAGCCTGACATAGTAGCAAGGCGAGCATAGATAATTATCATATAATGGTACCGTTGCCTCTTTAGCACAAAATAGCAATAGTGTGGTAGCAGCAGTAAAATAAGAGAAAATAAATGTGACTCTTCAGTAGGTCGAGTATCATGAAAAGACTTATTTTATTTAAGAAGAGTAAGTTGTATTAAAAGGACAAAAGGTTATTATTTAAACGGTTTAGGCACAAATATTTTCATATTGTAACATAAGAGAAGCATATAAATGTAAGTGAATCGGCACGGTTATTATGCTATAAATATGTGCTAGTTGCATTATATTGATCTTTTGTTTGACCGCATGTATCGTACACGCTAAAACGTACTTAATGTGTACGCAGCAAATAGGAATTTTATTTAGTTTAGTTGCTACCAGAGTGAAATTGTCAAGACAGTTTTTATCGTTTTGACAAGTTTTTGAATAGCAATATATGTAATAGATACTTCCTCCTACCAACAAGAACGGTCGCACATGACGTTTTTCGGAAGAATCCTACTTCATTTGTATTCTGGTTGAATAATTGACATGTTTGTTTGGAATATATCTAGCCAAGTATTTTTAAATTGATTCAATTTGATAAATGCATTTCCATTTTCCGAATTCCGAGAATCCTAAACAGATTTATAACACATGCAGTCCAAGTAAGTAAATTGCAGTTTGTGCTGCCAGCAAATGCAAAACTAATAGGTTGCCTGCAGAATAAACAAATCAAAATCTAATGGTGCAAACCTTTACACAAAAATCTTAAATTGAAGTTATTAACACTGCAAGTGTTGATGTAGAATTAGACCCGCTAGTACACGGGCTTTTACGTGTATATGTTTGAATTTACAAGTAATGTCCCCCGTGACTTTATCTGTGCTAGTAAGTTTGCTTACATAAAAGGTACACTTTAAAATGTATTTGCAGTGTGCTATACAAGCATAATTATAAAATTTTCAAACATTTTGTAGTAAAATAATGGATTATCTTTGCACAAAATATTGCACTTGCAACAAGAGTCGAACTAATAGTATTGTAAGAGGTATGGTTCAAATCTAGGACTGATTTCATTCGTTAAAAGTACCAAATGTGTATGGTAAAATATTTTTAAGTACAGAAATAATACAATCACATGCAGTCACAAAAATAAAGAAACGTTACATAATATTTTATTGATCATTTCTAAAGAGAACAATAACCATTACCCATAAAAACATTATATTATACATTGTTCAATGATTACTTACAACAGGAATATGTTATTACAATGTGAAATAATTCACACTCTGTTGGCCTTTCAACAAAATTAAAAACCTAATGCCAATCAATGGTTTTATCGCATTTTTGGTTGACGCATAAAGTTGTAAAATTATTTGGTTTATAAGAATAAATCATGAAAGCAACTATTGTGTATTGGTGACGGCTAAACAAATAAACAAACAGGTACATATATTATCAGGCTGGCGTCTCATTCCATTCATGTACAGAAACTACTGCAAATTTAAATACGTGTGTGCTTGTAAGCTTAATTGCTTAATAATTAGCAAAAGACAATATCTGAGTTTATTTCCTAGGATTTTAATTATATATCTATGAGACGTTGTTACACGCTTACTTCAACGATATCGTTTTAGTATGTCACATGCCTATGTGGGTGTATTTAAAATGGGAGAGCAAGGAGTTTTATTTTATTTTTGTGCTCCACCGGCATTAAACAACATATATAATTTAATGAGAACTAATATTCTGTAAATATATAAACTTTAAAATTTGATTCGTTCCCCAAGCCACAAACTAGCATGAAGGCTGAAAGAGGGTGAAAATTGTGGCAATGCAAGGACAGAGTCCAAAACAAGAATAAATCCTCTAGAATGTACGATTTTTTACCTTCCTTGTCCAGTGAATGGAATGCATGCAGAGAGCACGAGTAAAGTAAAATGATTTTGCTGTGATGTTTAGGTAATGTTGTACACGTGGGTCTACCACGTCTCCAAAATAAAAAATAATTACAAAGCTTGAGTCGAATGACATACGGGTTTCCAAAATCCAGATAACAAACTCTTTATCGTACACGCAAGGTAGCGTTTTATCATTAATTGTAACTTTAATATCAATTTTGACACGTTTTGTTAAACCAATGGGTCTATGAAAAATTATCAGCTTATACAAATTCACTCAGCTATTGTAACACAAATGCACACACAAGCAAATAAAATGGCTTGTTAGCTAAATTGTAGTTTCAGTTGATGTTGGTACGTATTCAAGCCAGTGTATTGAATCACAGTGGATTTTGTTGACTATGTGTACCCCGACATTTCTTTGAAATCGTCTATCCTAATATAATGCGCGTGAGATAGTGTATTCATATTAGTGTTTTAGGACCCCTTGCCATGAATGAATTTCTAAATGAAATGAACGATGCTGGCTTTATTTACAAAAAAAGAGTCAGAAGTTACCCACAAAAGTTGTTTTAAAGTCTTTCAATCCACTAAGGTTATTTGGGCTTGAGAAAAAATGAATTAAACCTAGCGTTTAGTTCTTCAGAGGATTTTCTGGATTCAGTTATTTACCAAAAACCCAAATACGCTCAAGCGGTTCTATGCGTACATAACTTTTACAAAGCCGTAATAAGATAAATATAGTTCAAATAGTTAATCAGCATTATTAAGTTTGGAAGAAGAATTCCTTTTTTTGAGAAATCGTTTTACGTATCTCAATAAGCATTGTACCAGACAGATATTATTAAGGAATCAAAACAGTAAATGTTATTTATCTGAAGCAGATTACGAAGTTGCTAACTTCTAAAGCTAAACAATAATTATATAGTATTATAACTTCATAATATTAACTTGCAAATATCAAGAATATTCAAACGTTAACTCTTGGAACATAGCATGAGGTATTTGTTATGTGGAGCTTTATAAAAACACTAAGATGTGTTGTCCTTAAACACTGGAGAAATATTTCACTAGAAACACTAGAAAAGTTTGAGGCTGTGGAATATTTTGATAACTATGAAGAAAACGTCAGCGTCCATCCGGCGCGAAATAATAAAGAAATTTTATTCAGAATCAAGCTGGACTTGAGCAGTAACGTGCTTTGGTACTATAGTCTCTGCAGGGTTGACATGCAGTGCCTTTATAAAGGTAAGGATACCTTTTAATTTTCCTTTAATTTTTCAATGAGACAATCTATCCATGTGGTTAATATGTGTGAATGTAGAGAAGTTAAGAGCCGTTACATGTGCCAAGTTTCGTGACGTTCTGTCGCGTTATGTTCAGCTAGGAGAAAATAACGAAAAGTTCTGGTAACAGAGCCATTGTTGTGTAAAACTTGAGTCATGGTTTGTATCGAAAATTTCGCGTATTCATACACTTTCCTTTCCACAACTAACGCCCTCGACCAAGGTCATTATGTCAGATGGACAAGTCCGTTAATTTAAATGTTTTAGATGGTACATGGGAAAATAGTCCGTCTTATAGGATATAAAAACCATGTACAGCTATCAATACTGATAGCCCAATTCTGCATAATTGTCAAATAATCGTTACAAAATACTCAGTGTTTCTCAGATTACAAGTCGTAAGATGAAAGTAAGTTATGTGCGAGAATTGAATAAACCCAGCTCAATTCAATATCCTAATTCATCTGGAAGTTATTTCTAAAATTGATTTAGTTAAAACTTGTATATCACACTAGGTTTGTGCTCAGTTGTATTTTTTCTCGAAATGGCATTTAAAAAAAGTATTATTAATTTGTGGTTTGATTAATTAAAGTGTTAATAAATCATTGAATATTCTATGCGCTGTTTATACAGTAATAAAATAAAAGTAATCTAACTCAATACAACGAAGAATATTAACGGCAATGGTTAGCCAAACACCAGTTATGAATTTTGGTTGATTTTGCTGCTGAATTCTGAAAATTTTTTGATCTGATGTTTTGAAGATTTTATGGAAAATTGAGACAACGGAGCGCTAATATACTCGTCGGAGAACTCGCTTCCGAAACTACAAGTTAATGATTTCATTGATTTGTTTAACTGTTTGCTCAAAGTTTATTCAATTTAGGAATATCTATAATGCTCCGGGACTTGCAAAGATCTGTCACAAAAACTGATTGATTTTGGCTCGTGCTCTAAAGACATTTCTTGATTATTGTCACCTAAGACTTTAATAACTTTATAAGTTTGACAACTGTCAATCATTTGGCTTCCTGGTGATATCATAAATCGCGCACACACACAGATGCATATCGCTAAGAGTAATTGTATCATTATAAAAATTGTGTTTACATGAGATATTTATGACATTCTAGAAATCTCCAACTGGTGATTCCATTGATGATCACAGGTGTGTAATATTATTTTGCTTTATGCAAATCTGTCACATGAAATGATGGATATCGACCAGTTACTCTAAATAAAGTTCTTGATTTTTGGCACCTGGGTATCAAATGTTTTGTGGGTTCATGCATTATAAATAAAAAAGTTGTGATTGTCATATATATGTCTTTTGCTAACCGTCTATTTTTTGTTCATTGATGTTATCCTCAACTCCTTGCTCAATTCCTGCTACAAACAGGTTTGGCATGTTGATACGATACATTATTGCTATTAGAATGGCAAAATAGTGTTTTCCTCATTGTGCGACGTTGTTATGTAGTAAATGTGAGATACATACAACGGGAAATCATTATATTAATTTGTTTATTGCAGAAAATGGGAAACTGCCACGTAGATATACTAATCTATCTAGATAGATACAATTTTAGCACCAATGCAATTATCGGTACACTTAAATATTCATCATAAGCAACAAAAAATATACGTTTGACTAGGAAGTGTAGAAAGCATTAGTATCTTGCCTGTTGAAAACTATTCATTTTTACTCTAAACACGAATTTTCTGAATATATATTTTCAGAAAAAATGTGTGCATGCATGTATATATTAACCTGAAAATAAAAATGATAGTTTAAAATATTTGATGGCAATCAAAAAGTTTTAAAATATATGGTTATAAACGTTGTTTACAATTGATTCCCTTACGTAAAATGTTAGAACAAATAAATGTTTAGCCATGTTACAAGTATTATGTATAATTTCTTATTTGAAAAAAGACACAAATTAAATTCAATAATGTAATAAAATTACTAAAACAACAATAAAAATCCATGTTTTAACGCTTATTTTGCATTGTGTTATAACGGTACATCACACCTTAAAAACAAATGGATCAAAACAAATACGTAAAGCCGTTGAGACATGCGTGCGTACGTTTTCATTCACGCAGATGCACAACAAAAAAGAAAAAAGTGGATGACCTTGATTTTCTCTGCTTATTTCTTTAATAAAATACACGTTAAAAACTGATCTTTTGCATGCATTTAGTACGTGAAGAACACTTCGTAGTCAACATGCACTCAAATTGGATTACATAAAATCAAATATAATCTTTTTGATTTGTGGAACTTAAAAAATTTATGAGCGGAATTTAAATGGCAATTTAAATCACAAGGTGATTTTATGATAAAACTTCCTGAGAAACAAACCATCAATAATGTAAAACTATCTATTTTATACCACCTGCTGATATTGAGCCATCTTACCAGTCTATTCATATTCAGATTGAGTTTACACTTATATCTGCTTACATTGTTTTTGCATTTTTTACACTCAGCATTACATGCGCTGAACGTGCTTTCCAAGAGAAGCACATTTTCAACCCAACAGTGAAATTCAACAGTGAACTTTTTTATTGAAGGACCAATAGATTTTTTACGACAACCCAACAAATTTTCCGACAGCAGATTTGCAAGGCCAGCTCGTCTGTACACAAATAAATTGTATTTTATCCGAAGATGGAAAGGAGAATGGAATTCTGGAAAAAAATTACTTAATAGCTTTTTGCATTTAGATTCTCACATTACGTGTCAGGTAATTGGAAAGAAAATGTACATGCTGTGCGATATTATTTCCAACAGTGCAGTCTCGAAAACTATTTTACAAGTTACCCATTCAAATGCCTGCCTGGCCGAATGCTATATCCTATTTTCGAATAAGAACTAAATAAATTTTGTAGGATGAAAGCAGCATGATTAGGCCTAAATCTTATCGTTCTTCTTGCAGCGGCTGCTCTACGAAGAAAAAATTTCAAGGTTGCAGAATTTCAAAAATTTTGTGATACTCACGCTATGCTGTTCCGATTCATGCCGCATCCCATTTTATAAGAGCAACGCGAGTAACCAATTTTATACACGTTAATATTGCATGCATTAAAATCCATGGTGAATTTTAAAAGCAATACACAATTTTTCCCGTCGCAAAAACAAGCGCTGCATATACTGGGCAGAAACTTTCTCACGCTCACAAAATGCGCCGGGCACACGAAACCTTCGTACATGCGATTAATCAATTGCTAATCTGGTCGCTGCGAAGATATACAAAAACAAAACCGCTTTCTATGTAAAATGCCACTTGATTTGACTTCATATTATCAATAAAAACTTTGTGTGCACGTCATGGACCTTGAGTCAGTGCATTCACACCCCTAATAATAATATGAGGGGGATTTCCATTCCCGGCAAAATAACTATTCAGCGTATTTTCAAGTCAGCATTTTTTTTGCTAGGCAAACTAGTTTTCTTTCCCATCATTTTATTAAGTTGGCAACTGGTAAAACCCTGTTTCGGCAGCCTCCTCTGAGCTCAATTACGTCCGCTCAGTACCACTTTCACAAAAGCAGAGTAAGGGTGCTGATTAAAAATTACATTGTGTTGCTCCACAAATATTTGGAGTAAAAATTATTTTGTTTATATAAAAGGTTTCTGAAAACCAAACCGTTTTGATGAAGCGTTTTTAAAACAGGAAGTTTACGAAATTTTCCGCATCCGACTCAGATAAAAAGGGATTTGCAGTGTTTTTCTGTTTTAAATCAGTTCCAGGCAAAATACCAACTGCAACACATACCACGCGGAGACGCAAATATTTTCAAAACAAATTTTTGAATTTACTGAATGAAGAAGGTAAGCAAGTAAGGATTGTCTTTTCGCAAAAATAATGTATGTCAACCTGGTTTTGTAAGTAAAAACAGCACCTGAAAATATGAATTTATGCATGTTGCAGAACCTAATAGAATTTTCATTGCGACTTCATTGCTGAACTAATAAGTTAAAATCTTATTTTTTAAATTCATTCAGAACAGAAAATCTCGGGGCGATATTGTGCAACGTCAGACAATACCGGAGAGGATATAGAGATTTTACAGAGGATATAAGAAAGGACTTTTGGCATGGCCTACGTAACCTGTACCGTTAGTTATATTTGAGAAGATAAGAAAAGTTCCACATTTTTGCTTAATGGCCGGTTTTGGTGCTTTATTGTTACTGCATTTGGTCAAGAGTATTAAATAAGTACAAAATGTAATATTTTAAAGCTAGTAAATATGCAAAATTAGCTACCTTGACAAGCTCAGATCTCAAATAGATTATAATATTTTGCCAATGTTAGTATGGTATTTGGAATACCTTGTCTTTTTTCATTTGGCAAATGCATTCTTTCACACTTGACAGAAATCCGGAACTCGGACAACAATGTCTGTCAGAAATTCCAACAATTTTTTAAATTTATGTTTTCTTTTCAAATAATGCTTTTTATAGAAAATATCTTATAGAATAATGTGGTTGTCAGTTTGGTTGGTCTTGGTTTTAGTTTTGAATAGTATATATTTAATGAAACATAAATGTTAAGTGGAAACAAACACAAGTGCAGTACTGGATACGAATATAACTTCGATTAGCTTAACAGCAGAGTGGTCTGATTTGTTTATTAAAACAGAGGTTTTTTAGATAAGAACGGTTGTTTGTTTGGGTTAAGCTCAGGGAATGAGGCTCTGAATGTAGATAAGATTACAACTAACATTATTTACAAATATCTAATTTGTTATAATTTTTTCATCCCAAAATTTTAATCGCCAATGTTTTCATCAACAATCAATTTATCAAAAGTTTCGTCGCACAAACATTTCATAGTGAAATCAATTTTTCCAAAATATGTTTTTTCAACATCGTAAAATGGATTGCTTCCGAACAAAGTTACTTCATTGACATAGTGTGCTATATTATTGTACACGATTACAGGTATTTTATGTGCACATAACCACTACAACTTCCAGCATTATGTAGTGAATCTCAAAGCGTTTTGTCGTGTAATCTATTAGCAAGCCAGTTATAGTTTTTCCTGAAGGTACCGATAAAAAACCAAGAAAATCCAGCTGACTGCTGGATACTTATACGTAACACAATGTTGCTGTTTCGTATTATTATTGAAATTCCTATACATTAGAAACATTTTGAAGCAAACATTTAGAAACTTAAATTGCAGTTGTTACTAACTGAGTATGAATGTGTTCCTTTACAACTGAAAGTAAGGTAAAGGTTTTCTTCGCGAGGTGAAGTTCATCTCGTAGTTTTCAATTGTTTTGAGAACCGAGAACTTAAAATCGGGAAGCAAAACAACTATTCTGGTTAACTATTTTAGCAAACGACACTACGTTACTTAGAAAAACAAATAGTAATCTCCGCTTATATGCTTGTGCCAGTGTCTCGAACTCGCAAAAGTTGAAATTGTTTTTCTAGAATTTTTGGCTCGAAAAGTTATAATTTCAGGTGTCCAATTTTGGTGTTTCAAAGGTCAAAAGTATAAAAGTTCTGAGAAATATACAACTAAACTGACGCTAAGTTCAAATTCCAAAAGATTTACGTTCAATTGTTCACAACTAAATGCTAAACAGTTATCCAATAGTGTTATTTGAAAAACTGTAATTACAAGAAGATTTACTATAGTTTTAACAATCTCCTAGAATTGCACCGCAAATAGATCTAAAAGTTTTTGCATACATTTAATAGATGCCTTTGATGTTGCCGTCAAAAGCACAGTCAGTTTGGGTTGTCACACGGTTATTATATTGTATTGCCACAAGTTGTGCATCACCATGAGTACATAATTGGAAGTTATTATCTTTTTTGCGTTCTCGTGTTTGAAAAACTATTGTTTTTTAAATGCCGTTCCCATTGGCATTCCCAAAAGGAATGCCCAAAATTTAGGCATTTGCAGTTTGTGAGAAACTGTTGGTTTTTTTGGGATAAATAAGCTCGCTGCTTCAGAGGAGGAGCTTAATAGGATGTAGTGTGTCGGTGTGTACGTGTATCTGCTTTAGTTTTTGTTCTAAATCAGCATGAATGGGCCCAAAACTAAGAACATCATTAGTTTCCATTAAATAAAAGGTTTTAGTAGACTACTCAAATGCTAAATTCATATTGCCGTCTTCAGTATTGAGTATTTTCATGCTTAAATATTGACTGGCTCTTGCTATTTTTAGCATACCCTATATCGTTGTACGACGTGTTGATTGCTTGCGTTATGTAGTTAAGTTAAGTTTGGTGTAGATGCTGCTTATACAAGGATACGATAAATGCTGATTTTGTTTACACTCATGTACATATTTTACATCAACCATAGTTTTCCTCATCATAATGCTATATGCAGGCCAAAATTTGGAAGCAAAAATGGATGCACTTGCTTCTGACTCAACGTTCAAACCAGTGTGGACGTGCGCCCATTACCCACGGGTTGGGTGACCCAGTAAAACCCGGGTTTTTGGGTACCCAGCGCTTGTTTTGAGAGTGGGTTTCGGGAAAAGGTGGGTTTTTAAAACGTTAAAATGTTTTTGAAACAATACTATTTTTGTAAAAAATGGACCTTTTGGCGTCATATAATATCGAAATTTTTAAAAATATTCATAGTTTTTGATTTCCCGAATCATTTAGTACCCGATATTCTTGCTGAATTACTGCCTTTTGGGGCGCCAAATTGTTGGCGGGTGCAGATTTTATTGCATGGTATTGCAATACCCGCTCATACCCAGAAACACCCACTTTTACCCAAAAACCCCGAAAAGCCTGGGTGGGCTGGGTTTTTGTGAAAAACCCGCGGGTTTCGTCCACTCTGGTTCAAACCTAAAATTTGCATGCCAGTTTAAAATGTGTTTAAAATAGCTACAACTTAATGTAATGACCGCAACGCAAAAAAGAAACATAATTTTCTAGGACTTTGTTTGGATTTGCGAGAATACAGGCTTTAGTATAATCTAACTTTAATTCTGGGTTTAAGTCTAGTTTAAACCCGGATTAGGATTATTCTAATCGTGTAACTCTGGTTTAAAGTCAAGTTAATCTAGAAAGATTATTCGAGCGAGATTAGCTGAAGTTACGCTATCCGACACTTAAAACTGAAGTTAATCTAAAACTTACGACCGGTCTGGAGTGGTCGTAAGCCAGTTTACGCTTGCCTTTTAAAATCGGATTAAATTTAATCTTGCTTAATCCTAATCGCAGGATTAGCCCCAAATTTACGGAATTCGGATTAAATTTTGGATTAGACAGGATTAGTTTAAACCCGGATTAAGGGAAAAGTTACATTATACGCCCCTATGTTTTTTTAAAGCTTAAAACCATAAGGCGGCGTCGCAACTGCTTATCAATGTAGCTAAATTTGCGATCAAATGTGTGCAAAAATGTACTTGGTGTCAAATTTTTAATAATTTATTACTAACTATTTAACTAATAATTTCTTCGGGAATAATTTAACCAACGAGTAAAATATTTGATTTTGATATTTTGACGTTGTTTTTACGTACATGTACGTCGCAAGCCTCATATGCCAGCGGCATTGCAGCACTTTCAAACCCAAAGTACCAACTTATACCGTTGGGATTGGGGTAAATGCTGCTGTGGCAGGTTTATAAATTCATCCCACAGTTTTCGATTGTTGTGGAGATCTCGACATCGAAATTCAAAAAAAATGGTAAAGAGATTAACCAGCCATATATTAGACAAAACGCGTAAACACTACGTTGCCATATAGTAGTATTCGCGTATACCTATATTTATGCCAAAACTGTGATTGGTGTCATACTTGCAACCGTTGAAATTCTTTGTTTTAAAGTGGTTTTGTTCAAAACATTTGAAGTGTTCATGGTCCAATTTTGGTCATACTTTATTACGTTCAACAATAAGTGTATAACTTATGCAATCAAGATATCTAAATTTTTAGAATATCTGAAAAACTCGTTGAAGGTAACGAGAAAGATGGAAAGGATAATGTCATTGGATCAATGTTTTAAACTTAAAAGAAACAGAGAGTTTAAACACGTTGCGTACTGGTAACCTACTTCCGCTACTTTCATTATATGTAAAATATAGATAATAGAAAACCCACTAAAGTTTTCAAAGGCATAAATCTTAAATCACTAATTGTAATACGTAAAAGGTATGAATATAAAATTATAAACTTACCATGTATGCTAAAAACCAAGCACTTTGTAAATTTCAAGAGGAGGAATATTCTCTTCATTTCAGGGCATGAAGTATTATACTTGAAGTATGTATAATAAAGGTAGTGTTTCCATTTTGCATTTAAATGCTATTCCAAATCGGAATTACCGATTGCCTAATTGCTTAGGCTTATGCTGAAACTCTCAAGAATTGAATGACTTAGAGGCCATGCTTTGCATGGGAAATTAAATGCTTTCTGTCTAAAGGTATTTTAATGGTAATCTTAAAGCAACCTGCAAAGCGCATGATATAAAACACGATGTACAACTGAATATTGCAAAGTTTTGTAGTCCACTTGAGCAAATCAAAGCTTAAAACAAATTAGCCATATTTATCATCCGCCAAAATAGATTCTTCAGTTTATGCAAAATGACGGGATAATGTAGTATCCCTTTGTTTTAATTTTAAAACAGTTACAAAGTTACTTGCTGATTTTTCCGGTACAAAGAAAACGGTTTTTGTGATTATTTTACTCAGCAATTTCAGCTTTGTAATTTTGATTAGTAGAGAGATATTTAAAGTTTCTTTGGCTTCATCAGAGGCATTAACATATTATAAATTATTGACGAAAGTAAATCGATGAATACACTGTGGATCACGATTTGTTTGTATTCAGTAAATTTCGCTACGCGCTTAGTCATAACTTAACTCTAACAACTTTTCACGTCCTTTGAAATTTAACTCAGTAAACCAGGCAACAGTTTCTCAGTGGTTCCTTAACCTTTAGAACATAAGGTCTGTAGTACATGTACAAATAGCGGATTTCCTTTCTGCACAATAAACCAGAATCAATATGTCTTCGTAGCATGTGGAGCAAGGTTTGAAGTTTCCAGGATTTGTGCGGGCATTTTTCTATATCGGATACAAAGTTTTGCAAATCCAACATGTTAACACGTACTCCGGTTTTGCGCTCGCAATATAGGGTTTGAACACGCTTATTATAACAATTAACATTAGCGTACATACCTTGGTACAATCAGTTTGTTTGTAGTAAGAATCTCATATCATTTATTTTTAAAAAGATGCGAGAAATTATTACCGATGTTACAAACATTTCTGGCCAAGTCCTTTTTAATTGTTTTTGATTGTCAGATACAATTGAATTATTTGACTATATGAATAGCATCTAATAGGTAAATTACTATTTTTATACTTTCACCTGTGGCCTGTATCCTGGCTGTCATGTAACACAGCAGAATACCACGAAGCTTGTCAAAAACGACAACTATTTACTAACAATTCCATCAGCAAATATTTATTAGTGGCAAATTTAAATTAATTTGTTCCTGTTTGCTTAGTTGCTTAAAAATAAGTAAATGGCTTAACATGAGTTTCTTTAGGTATTTTAGTTCTAAACCCGAAATCCATAAATCAATAGAAAAAATCGTTATCAGGCATGATTTGCTTGGCACTCAGGTTTCAAGAATCTAAGCCACCAACTGCTTTTAGAAAACGCAAGGTAGCGTTTTATTATTAATTTTGACTTCAAAATCACGTTTTGCGCATGATGTGAAAACCTTGGAGCAGTCCAAAACACAAAAGTTAACATGCAATTCAAATATAATCCTTAATAGCAGTAAATAGGTACCCGGCTGTTAAGTATGGAGCTTTCAATTGGGATGAGATTGCAAGTACCTACATTTAATATTATTTAATTCCCCATATTGTCTGACCCAGTATTTTTTAACCGTCAATGTTTTTATCACTGATCAAAAGCTGTTTTGTCGCATGACCATTTCATAGACAAACCAGCTTTCGAAATATATTGTTTACCTATTATCGTATAACAGATTGTTTCAAAACAACGTTGCTTCATTTGATGTACTTTGTGCCACATAACAAACACGATTATAAGTATCTACGCGCACATATATACTATGCCTTTCATCATAATGTATTAAATTTAAAATTTGTTTGTGTGTACTTTATTGGCAAACCACTTAAAATATATCTGCAAGGTACAGTTAAAAACCAAGAAAGTCTACTTCACTGCTAGATACTCTTGCTTAACACAATGTTGCTGTTACGTATAACTAATGAATTTTATTACCATGGTGCTATGTGCAAGCACAAATTTAGAAACATAAATCGCAATGTTTTTAAATGACTATTACCATGAATCCATATTGTATTAGTTCGTATTGGAGTAATCTAATTTTACTTGCCAGTTAGAATGTGTTGTATATAGCAAAAATGTAACTAAATTGACGGAACACAACTTGATACGACTGCTTGTAGAACTGCGTTTGGCCTTGCCTAAATACATATTTTGTTTGTTTACAAAGCTTACATGCGTAAAGCAGCCTTGAAACTGCTTAGCAATGTAGCTACCTTTTCGAAGAAAAGTGTGCCATAAATGTACTTGGCTTCAAATTCTTAATAGTTTAATATTTTCAAATACACGATGATATAATAAAGAAGGATTCGAAGAAAAGTTTTGACTTTCTGCACCCGATTATGAGTATTTCAAACGTCGCTAATTTACTTAGTCCAGGTATGTAATTTCAATCATCTGTAATTATTTTTAAATTATTCTTTAGCAAAATTAGCTTGAATTAACGGGATGAAGGCAAAAGTTATTGGTATAATTATTTGTAATATGTTAGGACAGCTGCAGTATTTTGCAAAAAATCCTCGCCTAACTAAATAAGTTTAATTATTATTCGTCATACCAAAGTTTTAAAGTAATTCCATCTTGATTCCTTTACACCAGGTGTACAATAACTTTTAATTGTTTAACTGCTAGTTACAAACTAGGTTAAAGTCCAAAATGGGTCGTTTAGTGGGTTTTGCAATTGGCAATCTCTTTATTATATAATCCCGCACACAAAAACTTCACAAGTTTTAGACACATAATAGTAAAGTTTGCAGTCACAGTTGTTTCCTGATTGCATGATCGGCAACAATTTGCGTGTGATTACAGTTTTTTTCAAATGTTCCGGCAAGAAAAAGTAAAAAACACAAACATAATGCACACTGGAAATGAAAGCAGGAAAATAAGTTAAGCTAAAAAGCTCACAAAATGATAAAACAGTTGTAAGTTTTTCGTTGTGTTGCTATATGTGACTGTTTTGCTGATAGATCAATTTCAAAATTTGAGCACAAAATCTGTCCTCGTTGTATTAATACCAGCCAAAAGTGTTTGAATAAGAACTTTTCATTTGAAACCGTGAAGTTACGGCACACACTATATCTACCAACCGTTCGTGGTTACAAGACAAATTGTCTGCGCTGTTTATGATATTGCATTCGTGTTAATACAGGCAACAAACCGTGGATATTGAACGGTAAAATTTATTTATCTTTTTTTTGGTTATCGCATGACTGGGACGACTAGCTCCCACACTGTACAAACCTTTACTTTAATAAAATGACATAATGTAAATGTCAATTTATATTTCTATGCTTTACTCAACAATTTAATTTGACTTAATATTGCTCCAATCGCCAAAAATGCTATTGATATTGTGATATTTTTGGTAAGTTGTAATACGTGCATAACACAGTAGAAGAGATTATTAGCAACAGCTAAAATTGCACGACTAACCTAATTTTGCAAATCTTAAAACACGTTATGTAATTTCAATAATACGTTTTAAAAAGGCTGTGCCGTTTCCAGATGACTCTCTTCAGAAACCCCTAGTTCCAGGTTAAAATTTTAGATTAGTTTCAGCTTGAGCTGAAATATCTGCGAAACCAA
This sequence comes from Entomobrya proxima, assembly GCA_029691765.1. Lineage (NCBI taxonomy): Eukaryota > Metazoa > Arthropoda > Collembola > Entomobryomorpha > Entomobryidae > Entomobrya > Entomobrya proxima. The sequence continues at coordinate 55,460,578 of CM056169.1, forward strand.
AAGTTGTTGATTATATGTGAAATTTGGATGGGAAAAACAAAACAGTACAAATATGTTTAGCTTTTATCAAAACATATTGTTGTAAACTCTACGAATTCTCTTAGAGTTCTCTTACGAATTTTAATAACTTGCGAGAAACCCGGATAACACATAACAAATCCCTTTAAAACAATATGGCAATCATCACATTTCGCAGAGTTGAACAAAGTGAAATAGTCAACATTGAATAGAATGCTAATTTAGTAAATCTTCAGTTTACAGACCTGCCTTTATGAAAGTGTTCATAGCGGTATGTAAGGATGAATTTACAAGCTTGTCCACATACCAATCACAACTGGGATCTTCCTCTTGGAATACTTTTACTTCATTCATTTTGCACTCAATCTCAAACGTTTTGTCGTGCAGTTTATTGGCGAGCCACTTATACTTCCTCTTGTAATCCAAGACAGACTAGTTGACTGCTGGATACTTTTGCTTAACTAAATGTTGCTGTCTTGCATATTAAATGAAGTTTGGTACCCCATCACTGCATGAAAGCAAACACTAAGAAACATGAATTTCAACTGTTTACAACAGAGATTCATCCTAAAACTTCCCTGTATTACACCCTTACAATGAGTTTATTTACCTCTTCCTTATACTTATTTTATCACATGAGTGAGACGATAAGCATCTACAATCTACAAGACTTTATATTTTTAGAAAAAACGACATAATGTACATGTCAGTGCATTTTTTAATACTTTATTCAGCAACACAATGCGGCAAAGTATTGCATCAATTGCAGAAGAGAGCAATTGATATTGTGATAACTATTATGAGACTTAAAACGAGCGTAGTACAGCAGAAAAGAGTATAGCAGCGATTTGATTGGTTAAAATAATGTAATTATGCCAATCTTGAAACAATCTATCTTATTTTATAACCGCGGTTTCAAAAAGTGTGCAGTTTTCTTGACTGATAACATGTTATTTCACATCTGGAGAAAAACACGCTATTATGCATGGAATTAGCGATTTTAATACTGGAAGGTTAAAATTGAGTACTGATATATCCGGCAGTATATGTCTAGTGATAAAACAGATCATATGTCCTTTTATTAGAATATTTTTTTAAATTTAAATTTTATCCCTATTTATTATGGACACGCTTGATGTTCTTGTCTAGCAAATTTTGGTCAACTATTTTTTGATATATTTGAATGTCGCATTGTAGTTAAGAATAGATAGATTGAAGATAAGATCTCCTGCATTGTTTACTGATCTGATATAAAGTTGAGTTTACCTGCAAGATACCAATCACATTTGTGACTTTTTTCCGGTCAGGAAAACAACAAATAAATATGTACAACTGGTTTCTTCTGTACAAAGGATTAGGCAAAGTCGAGTTTGAGTTTTTATGTGGAGGGTCACCAACTGTGCTTGCTGTTTTAGTCATAAAATATTTAGATGAATTCTTTTCTTGTGCCGTTGCCCTGTCTTAACCAGTAGACACTGATAGGGAATACTTTCCACGCACGCAACTTTGAAATATCTTGTGATTTGACATTGCAAACAAGTAGATATATTCAGATTTTCACGGAGCTTGACAAATTGCAATGTCCACTACGTTGGTGGAAAGAAATAAGGGCTTACGGTAAATAATTTTACTTGAATAGTACAATTTTAAAATATCAGTGAAAAGCAATCCCTGATGCATTCTTAATTAACACAAAACTTGATATGTTTAAAACCCACTTGTTTACTCAAACTTATTAGAATTGGCCTAGACAGGTTGAGAAACCATGTATCTGACATGCTTAAAGAACAGGATTATTCAGTTTAAGTTATGTACATGAAGTGTTATATTTGCAGTTTTTACAGTAAAGATAATTTTACATTTGACATTTAACGTTATTCTGATTGTCTAAATGTTTAGGCTTGCGTTCAGGCTCTAAAATATTCAATGATTTGGTGGTTATGCGTAGAATGAAAAATTAAAATAATTTCTGTCTAAGGATAATTTAAGAGTAACCTAGAAAATATCTGCAAACGTGTTTTGTTGGAATTTTTTTAGAATTTACCGTATGTAAAGTTTGATTAAATTGACGGAATGAATGCAAAAATTAAAGTCATTGGTTATAATTTTTTATTGTTTGGCAATGTAGTTTTCTAGCCAAAACATACTTACTCAAACAAACAGATTTGAAAAGAATACGTCAATGGTGGCACCATACTTTTAAAGTCTTAAAGCTTGATACGTTAAAACTAATACCAGTATTCCTAAATATTTAACTGCTAGTTACATACCGCTAGAAATGCAAAAATTATTGATGAAAACATGTTGCAATATTAGAGCCATTATATGTACATAAGAGAAAATAATCATTGCTTTGCTATTTTGGTCTGCTGCCTTGCTATATCTGTTGATTTGTGAATGGATCAACTTAGTGAAGTTGATCAAGCTGCCCTTTTACGTTTTATCAATGTAAATGGTTTGTCAAAAAACTCATTACGTATTACACATAAGTGTGCTTTGATTCAAAATATCACATGAGCTAGTTGTAACATACTCGTAGCGTCCAACGTAGTTGTAGGTATTAAATGGTAAATTTGGTACGGGCCTTTATGTTAGTGCAAAACATAAAAGTGGTTAGCTTCTATACTGTATTACGTTTATAATTTTATCAAAATGATGACAGAATGTAAATGTCAACATATATATCTATACTTCATTACATCAACATTAAATTTGGCGTAATGATGCCGGAGGTGCAAAACCGACATTATTTTAACAATTCTTGTCATAAGTTAATAATCCTGCGTTGAAGTGTTTAAATACGCAATGTTATTAATTACTACGCTTAAAAAATATATTCTGCTCGCTGAAGATTTTACGATAGCATGTTCAATTGTTACCATGAAAACTTTATATGCAAACCTTAGTAAAATTGCTGCAGTATACATACCTCTCGATTGAATTAAAAGGTTGCTTCCACAAACACAGCAGAATGTAAAGAATTGAATTATATTTCCAAACGGTAGTAGTTTAAAACCTTACGTCTTCTTGTACTAAAAACGTCACACGCCTTTCGATATTTTTTCTAAAAGAGACCCAATAAAACATATTAGCATTTTCAACAATAGGTTTTGATTGATACAATTGGATAGTTTGAAATACCTGAGAATGCTAAACAGATATAAGTATAACACATACGCAAAAAATACAATAAATAGAGTTTATTTATATGGCAAGTGTAAAATTAATTTACGTTTGCGTATGGTATTTTTACTTGACGCGAATGCTTATGGGGTTTGTTTAAAGAAAGATGATGGATTGGCAGAATGCTCATGGTTTTTTCCGTGTTCACCACTGGGTGCACTGTGCGTGCATTTTTGATGGGAACCAAAAATATTTACGAAGATAACATTTTCTTCCAATTACTAACATTTACGACATATGCAAAATGAAAGATTAATTCCGTAGCTTATCACAAAAAGTTTTATCAAAAATCCAAAACTCGGGCAACAATGCTCGACGGAATTTTTAATGAATTTTGAAATTAACGTTGTCCAATAACCCCAACCCAAACGCGGTAGATAGTTATAGTTTGAAATTGAAATAGTGTTTGTTTAAGTAAATTAAAAATTTAAGTTGCAAGTTGGAGTCACCAACAGAAAGGTAGTATGCAACACGAATGTAACCGGTTAGCACTGAAGAGGTTAGCCGGTTAGCACTAAAGAGATTAGCCGGTTAGCACTAAAGAGGTTAGCCGGGTAGCAATAAAGAGGTTAGCTGGTTAGCAATGCAGCTACCTTAATGATTAAATCTGCGCCAAAAATGTATTTGGTGTAAACAATTCTCAATAACTTACTATTTTTAACTTCAATAGGAATTTTGAACATCTAGTAAAAACCGTTTTGACTTCTTCCATTCCTTTTTTGTTTCACCTGCACTTGTAGAGATATTGATATATGGTTTGCGTTATTGCGATTTTATTGTATTGTTGATATTTTTCATATTCAACTTTAGTGAAATTTGATTTATTGAACGTTGAATGGGTAACGGTTAAAATCATTAGTATAAATTTGTTAATGTGGTTTGTATCCAACTAATTTTCTGCCAAAATTACTCTCCTAAACACGAATGAAAACTGGCAGCTACTTTTACAATAATTCCAGATTGAATTGGTAAAACCTGTTACAATGTGTTTTAAATTATTAACTGCTAGTAACCTACCGCATACACAATAGAACGTTTAAGTGCAGAATAATCAGAGTGTAGTTCAAGAGGATTTGTAGTCGCTTTGGCAAGTTTTGAAGTTGCCAAATTTCCATTTATGATTTCTTCAAAAGAAGCAAACCTACGTGATTTCATATGAACAATCTTATAGTTATATTTTGGTTGCTTTCCTGACTTTTGTTCTGCTTTGGTTCACTGTGTTATTTTTTTGACAGTCAATAGTACTAGCTGCAAACCGAAAAATATTGACGGAATTTGATGGCAATGATAAAAATGAGGAAAAAATTGATATGGTATATGTAATAAAACGGTATGGGTAATAAAATAGTTGCACCTATAGAAGAGTTTTCAATGCAAGGATGGATTTACGTTTAGAAACGTTCATTAATTCCTGGGAATATGTATTGCTAAAGCAATTCCATTCCTGGTACCAAGCATGCTATTTGCTATATTGTGCTCATAGCTCACAAATTGCTTCTAACTGCATTAGAATACAACATTGACAGCCCTCGTCCAACCGGCAGCAGGGTAAACTGTCGTTTTCTAATCGCATTCTGTGTGTGTCAATGAAACTGTAAATCCCTGTTGGTTTTTATACTAAGTTCTGTAGATGTTTACAGTATATGGTTAAAGGCTAAAGCTAAATAAGCAAAGAAACGAACAAATAATTTTATCTTCTCAATCCGGCCTCTAATTTAGTTTTTTACAAATCGCTCCTATGCCAATCATTAAACCAATGCCTATTTAAATTAGTCTGCGCTTCTTAGTTTAATTGTTTGACTATTACGAAAGGGCATTACTTGTCAGTATGTAAACTACATCTGCGTGTAAAGCATATATAATTTACTAAAACATTTTTAAAACGAGTCACTTGAAATTTAAATTTTCAGATTCTAAGTTTCCAACTGTTTCACGTTTACGCAAGGTAGCGTTTTATTGTTACTTAAAACTTCACAATCGATTTTGCACATTGAGGTCATAGTCTAAAGCTATGAAATATTCTTTGTTTGTACAACAGAGCAATTCAATTATTGCAGCATAAATATATCAAGCAATACAATTTGTGAGGTAAATAGTATTTTTCCATTTAGGTTGGCATGAATTTTAAATTGTGAGATAGAATCATAGTGGATTTTATTGACTATTCCCAAAATCATACGTAATAAAACATTTTTGTAGAGGTGTCATAATGGCCATGAGATAGTGTGTTCATATTAGTGTTCTCAAGACACTTTGCTATGAATGGATGAAAAACAGACACAGGTTTTATTTACAACAGGGACTATTTGTGGTGTTGAGAAAAAAGAATTCAAAATTGGGTTCCCAAGTCTTTGCCCAAGCAGTTCCATACTTGTGTATTTAAACAAAATACAGTAATACGAGTAAATAGGTACACATAATTGATTGGAATTATTAAGTCGACAAATATTAAATACTTGACAAATCTCGTTTTTTCGTAACTTACTATGCATTGATATAAGTATATATTTTCAACAAAACAGCAGTAGTAAATGTCATTTTATTCAATCATATTTATTTGCAAATTTTTCAACATTCAAAACAAAGCCAAAAATATGTATTACAGCTGAAACTAAAACGAAATGTTTGAATAGGGTACCGTATAGAACATAGAATAAGGTATTTACTATGTCCAGCTCAAAGACACGTTAAATTATGTGCTATGTTCATAAAAGAGTAATAATTTAGATGTTCTGGCATGCTAAAAAGTTTAGCGGAATTATTCTTTGAACATGCAGAAAAGTATGCCACTAGTATGCTTTTTATTGGAATTTTGCCTCACGTTGTAGTGGTGGCAAATGATATTCATTAAGTAAAAGTTGTTTTTGCATAAATTTTAAAATTCTATGTGATTTTTTATCTGCTAGAATCCCAAAAAAGGGAAACAAAGTGTTTCCTACAATACTGCTATCAAATAGTCGGTTAAATCATTGTACACAAGCTCTGCGCTAATTAGAAGCCTTCATAATAAACTTCTTTGTATTTTTGTCACATTCTGGTGAATGCAATAAGGCACGAGATGAAGTCGCAAAAGTTGTAGTTAGGTTCTACAATTAAATTTGTTAAAGTGTAGTAAATTTTCTTGACGCGGTTGCTTGTGAGCTTTACTAAGTGCAGTAAGTTGGATTGGCATGAGTAGTTTTCTTTTTTTTACTACCGGATGCACTACGCGTGTTTTCATGATAGGAGCCAATAATAATTCATAAAAATATTATTTCCTCATAATTACATGCATTTACGACATTTGCAAGATGTAAGTTTTGATTCCGTAGCATAAAATAAATACTAAAAATACGTTGACTAGCTTGTACAAAATTAAAAGTAGGTTATGCCATCGTGCAGTTTGCATTTAGGCATGCGTTAATGTGCATACACATAATTGCAGAATTTGAAGTTTCTTGCAAATTTAGTGGATTTGTGTTTTAAAGGGTGCACGGTACTCACGTACAAGTGCTTTTGCTTCAGAATATTGCGCAGAAATTTTGTTAAAGTGCGCATTTTTGAAGATAATATAAATGTGCCCCAAGTAAGATGCTATGTGTGTCACTAAAATTACCTAACACCAGAAAATAAAAAGAGTAGCACGAATCTGGAACAGTAAGTATTATCGTTACTGACGCATAGCTCAAGCTGAACCATTTTAGGATAGTGACTTTATTATTTCATTTGCGTTTTATTAATCCAAGTTAAAAGTGCTTACGAATGTGACCTGATGTGCTTGGTTGCATGAAATTTTGTTTGTGTTGATTATGATATTGCATTCGTTTAAATATATGCTGCACAACCGTAAACATTCAATAATACATTCAGCAGTAATGTTTATAATACATTTTTCAGTTAACGCATGATCGAAAAAATTAGCATCCACACTACAAACACTTAATATTTTTGTGAAAGTGACATAATGTAAATGTCAGTGTTTAATGTTATACTATATTAAAAAATTTCATGTGATATATTATTGCACCAAGTACCAAAAATACCATTGATTTAATAATATTTATTATGAGTTGGTATACGTGCGTTAAATGTTAAAAGAATACATAGCAAAAGTTTGATTAGCCCAACTAATGAAATTTTGACTTGTTTTTTTAGTACTATGTTTTAAAAAGTTGTGATATTTGTTGCAAATTTTTTCTCTAGTACTTTTTTATAAAGAAAGTTTAAAATTATATTCCGTTTTACAGAAATATCTCAGATATCATATCTGCAAGACAAGTAGTTGTTAATGAAATGTTAAATGTGGTTACACAAACCAAAACACAGTAAAAAATATGTAAAATATGGTTTTATCAAAACATTTTGTTGCAAATCGCTACACTTGAAAAGTGTTTCAAGGATGACAAAATAACGCAACAAAAATAGCTGCAACTAATAAGTTCCACTTGATATAATAAGCCTGAAATAATGTTATCAGAAAGTAAAACTTTTTGGTTATGGTATTTTTAATTTGTCTAGTCTCGATCGACTTTCTCCGCTATGCATAAAAGCTGATGTGCACCATCCACGTAACATTTTAGTATTCACAAAATGTAGCTATGGCTACCTATCGTAGTACGCAGATGTAAAATGGGTAAGATGAGCGGTAGCGTGTTTCCAAAATTTAATTAGTGTCATACGGTATACGTTTTATTAGGCTTTTGCAATTTGGAAAAAAAACTCATATGTTTGACTATTAGTACAGCTATTTTGAGCACACCCCTCCTCGTGATATGATTTGTTAGTTGCTTCTGTTATGTAGTTAAGCTCGGCTAAATGTAAATGTTGCTTATATAAAAGCACGATAAATGCTGCTGATATCAATTTACCGCACTTGTATTTTTGCAAACAACCGCAGTTCTATTAAGAGTTTGCGATACCGTCGAAAAGAGCTGGTGATACCTAAAGAATTAGGAAAATACGACAGTCGGCATATTTCACAAAGTGTTTAACAAATTGAAAGAATTTAGTTAGGTTTTCTAGTTATTGGAAGACTTGAAACCGATTAGCTTTCAAACGCTACATTGCTGGTCAATACGGTCAATTGGCTGCAGCTGGTGAGTAATAATGAGTATAGTCCTTAAAGAGATCCTGACCAGATTGTTAGATTTCAAAAGAACATTGAAAACTCAAGTTTTGGATATTTTGAATTAATGTTGTTAACACTGTAAATGTCCATTCGAAATTGCAACCGCCTGTGCTAGGTGGCATATGTTTGAATCTACAATAAATGTCCTCACCGTGAATGTATCTGTGCTAGTAAATTTGCTTGCATAAATCGTGCACTTAAAAATGTGTTTCACGTGTACTATACAAGTCTATCTGAATGTGTTTCTCAGAATTTGAAATATATCTCTATCAGGCGTCGACAACATAAAAAATAATTATTAAGCTAGAACCGTCTGACGCTTCAATTTTTACACATTTCGTTAAAACCTTGAAGCTATGAAATATTTTCAGCCCCTGAAAATCAACTCAACTATTGTAACACAATTGTGTCACGTAAGCATGCTTTTTAGCTAAATATTAGCACCACTTATAATGGTACGAATTCTTACTAGTGAATAGAATCATAGTGCATTTTGATTACCATACCAAGTCGGTTTCCCAAATCTGTATTTATCGTAATGCAAAGGTTGCAAAGATAGTATATTTGTAGTAATTTTCAAAAAAATCTGCTAGGCATGAGCTAATGATTGAAACATTGATAAAGACTTTATTTACAACTCGAATAAAACGTTAACAAAAAACGCATTAACTAGTTGCTGATGTTGAGAAAATGTTGAAATGACCCTAGCATATAGTTAATACAAGCACTTTTCTTTGGTTTCTTGAATAAGCCAAATCCGGTTAAACCGTTCCACACGTGTTTATTTAAAGAGAGTAGAAAAACGAAATATAAATTGTTGCTTGTTATAATTTAGTGTTCAGCTAATAAATATTTGATAAATATTGTTTTTTGATATCTCAATAGAATTGATATTAACATATTTGAGCAAACTGGAAACAGTAAATATTAATAAACTCAAATTGCTTTGCTAATATTTCAAAATTTCATACCAAACTAAAACTGCGTTTTGTTAGTGACAACAAATTGTAGTGTCTAGTTATTTTAAACAGAAAGTCATAAGACATAGTGAAATGTATTTTCTTTGTCAAGCTTTTAAAAACCTTAAGTTGAGTATTTTTTGCATACAACGGTGGTAGTTCAGACGTGTTGGTGTAAAGATTATGTTGCTACTACGACCGCCGGGTAATATGATATCCAACAAGAATAAAATGACTAGATAGTTGCGTTCGAAATTAATATTTATTAGCCGATTACAAATCTGAAGTCTGATTGCTGTATAGCACCTTTATATAACTGCATGGAAAGTGCTTACGTCTAGGTAATAATGATGATTAAATGTACGTACAATGGAACTTATAATACTGGAGTAACGTATTGTTGGAACAATGTAATTATGCACGGAGTGGAATTTCCCGTGGGTAACCTACACTCTGAAAGATGTTATTGTTGCCGCCGTATCTGGTGTAGATCTCTTGTAAGAAACCCGACTGGCTGGAATTATGGTCATCAAAGTTATCTTAATATAATTCTTGTTTAAAAGTTTTGGAAATTCAAGCAAAAATTTTTTAAGGTGTCAACAAGCTCGTGGTGTTATTCTGTAGCACTTGCTTGTTTTTGTATTTTTTATCAAAATGACCAAAACTAAAAGTTCTCGCTTTTGAACTGACAGTTTGATTATGTTCACAGTATTGCTTTTTCTGTTTCTTTGGTTAACTCATTATTTATACAAAATCTAAACCTAAACTTTAAACTGGTGATAAATGATAGTAATTATGATAAATGGCTAAGTATCAAAAAAGTTTTTTTTAATGTTGTTTTTTCAAGATATTTTGATGGTATAGTATGCATATGTACCATTGATGTTCAATCCTAAACTGAAGAAATTATGAGTTACCCTGACAGAAGGGTTTTGGAGCTTAGGCTTTGCTTAGATTTCAAAAAATAGAAGACACAACTACAAGATCCGAAGGTAATTCACAAAATTTTTTTCTTACAATCTACGTAACACAATCGCCGTATAGTTAAAGGCTTTTATGAGTCATCCAAAGCATTAACACAGCCATTTTTGAGGTTAACTTGTAATTCGAATTCTTTAAATCTTGACGCACTTATTTGTGATATTATGCGGGCAAGTGAGATTTAGTAGTTATAAAATTTAAATATAATATAATTTTTTTAAATTTTTACCTTTCTTTGGTAAAAAAACACAATTTAGCCTGCATAACGACCAAGGACGATGCGCTGGTGGTGTAAAACAAACAAACATAACAAACAAGTAATTTTGTTGTATTTTATAAGTTACGTCGTATTTAAAATATGCTAAACAACAGCATCCAATAGAATAATAAAAAGCAAGCTTTGATCTACCGGTGTATGCATGCAGTGCTTGCAATCGGGAAAAAACTTGGTTTCACATAAAGTTATTACATTAATGTTTCATTGTGTCTATTTAAATACATGGTTAAATTTAATGCGGATTCAAAATGGTTTGATTAAATCACAATGAACTCAGGTTTTTAATAATTGCTCAGAAATTTTGTTCGGTGTTTAAAGATGACGACGACTTTAAAATTTTCTTTCAGAAGAATGTATTTTATGACAATTATCGCCGTATTGTTCATTTTGATAATTTGCCGTTTTCAATTTTGCCATACATGCATGGCACTTAAATAATCATACAAATCAGCAACTTGCAAACCGCGTCAATAAACAATGTAACGACGCTCAATTAATCTATATTCAAACGTTAAGTTTATCAAAATAAGTTCAAAGAGAAGGCATAAATATAGTGAGTAGATTTACTAATTCTATCGCGTTAAGATGTATCTAACGCGAAGAAATGCTTTGAAATTATATAATATGTGAGTCAAGTATCAGATAAATATTCAATGCACAGTAAACCATTATTTGATGGAACGGTATGAAATTGTTAGTATATTTTGTTTTTTACATAGTATACTTATATAGTATAGTATAGTATATTTACAAATAATCAGTACTCTTTTTATAGTTATTTTAATAAGTTTAAATGCAACAATACTCTGCAATGTTGACCGCATTTGTATTTGCGGTTTTTGTGTTTGTTGTTGTAGTCTTTCACTTCAAATCGTAACTTTGAAATTTCCCTAACATAATCGTTAGGGTTTAGATAATATTCACACAAAAAATGGATGAAATGGAAATTCCTTACATTTGCCGTTTGTAATTGTATACATTAATGCTCTTCATATCACCTGAAATAACTGGGCTTTAGAATTATTTTTGTTTTAAATCTACATTTCCGAAGGAAATAAAAATGGTAGCTTAGTCGGAAATGGGTTAGTTCTGAGATTGCTTTGAAGAAAAAATTTTTGTCATGCCATTTTGTTATAAGCTGTTTTTACCCAAAAACTGATCTCAAACCCCAGATGCGCAAGTTGTGAGTACATCCTTTGTAAACTTGGATATGATTATGCTCGGTTGCTGGTTAAAAACAAGCTTGTACTCTTGTTTTAATTTATGCAAGCTACGTAGTTTCTGCTTTTTGTTCTCACAACGGTACCGGTACGTGTCGTCACCAATTTTACTGTTATTTAACGGGCTGGTGTCAAAACTGGGATACAATGATTTTGCTCTGTAGTAACATAAAAAATAGACAGTGAATAAGTACTGAAGCCATTATTTTTTCAATAAGTTTCCCAGAATTTTGATATGAATACAGTTTTTAATTTGAGAAGTTTTTCACAGAACAATGGAATTGAGTATAATGAAAAGTCATAATGTATTGATTTTTTGCCATTTTAAAATTACGCAGTGGTTGTAATATATCTTTAAAAAATGTTTCGTTATGACTTTTTTCTGATTTTTTCCCGATCTCGGTAAAAAACATTACAAGCCACAAGGTTTATGTTAAATTTTACTTCTAATAATAATAAAACTTAAGTAAAAAATATATCCCTATTGTGCGATTTATTTGCACTCAATCTCTAAACACAGTTGTATGGCTAACTACATCCAAGTACAAATTCTGCCACTACAGTATGCTTAATTGTTTTTTGCTGAAAGACGAATTCAGTTCTTGAATTATGGCATCATGACTGTCGTTACTACACTGTGAGCTTGCTAACCGTAAAATATTTTGTTGTTTGGTGTTATCATCAAGCAAAATTTTAGCTCTACAGCAACCAAAGCAGTTTTTGTATGACACACAAGTTTCGTTGTTGTTGGAAAGTTGGGAAGGCAAACTCTCCATTGGGTAATATAATTTATAGATATAAGTAATTGATGATCACTAATGTCTTGTTAGGTAAACTTATTTATTTACTTAGGCTAATAAATGGTGCAGTTGCATATTTGCCAGACATAAATGATTATGACATCGTTAGAATCTAGACTGTTAAAAATCCTAGCTTTTAGATTATTATCACAAAAGTGACTATATTTTGAACCAGATGTTTCCACCAAAAAGTTAACGTAAAAATTAAAAACGATAATTAAATGTATGTAGAAAAAGGTCATTGCAAGTTTGAATTTATATGATCATACACCTATTTTACCTTTGACTCCGCTGATGCAGAATTTTTCCACAAATACATTGTTTATTTTTATGAAGGTATAATGTGTAAATGGATTGAATAAAGTTTTTGATTGTTTACTAAAGTGACTACAACCAGTAATAAAAAATATGTTTTTAAAAGCAAACAAATCAGTTCACATTATGTTTTATTATACAGCACCCTCTTTTGCTGCAAATTTTTGAATCATTACAAGCATAATATGCCTTTCTGACAGGTATACAGATATTTCTTTGCATGCTTCTACTGAACAAATAGCTGGATGACCTTGAGTTTTTCTGCTTATTTGTTTCACAGGGTACACCTTACAAAGATAAGTTTCTCAATGCAGTTGTATGGGGTGAGTACGAAGAGAACATTTATAGTCTACATTGGCACAAGTTTTTAAAGAGTCGGAAATGTATAAATTTGCCAGTTTGCAGGTATTCCGAAAAAGAAAAATAATTTTTATTTTTATTTTCCAGCATTTCAATTGCAAATATTTTGCATAACTGAACTCGCTGAAAGCCATAAAGCATCTGCAACAAACAATCGGTAAAATGGTACTATTTATTTTCATGCTGCACGCAGTTGTTGAGCCATTTTATCTGCCTGTTGATAATCTGATATACTAGCCGGCATTAATTTCCATTTTTCAGTTTTTATTGAGTAAGATGGGAAAATAATCCATACGGTTTTCATAAATTAATGAGAAAAATTATTCGTTCCTGGCAATTTCGTACGAATTTTTATCAATATTGTTGAATTTCAGAACAAAGTAGGTTTCTGGTTCGCTTTTGATAATCAATGGCATTAAAATGCTATCCGTGGTTTTGCTATGTAAGTAATACATGAATACTGAAAGCTCCAAGCGCTGAAATAGCAAATTGTCAGAATATTATTTTTTAGCTTTATTGCTGGTACATATAATGGACGAATGCGAATTGCCTTTTTCTTTCCACCACACAGACAAAATGCAATTTAATGAAATACGATAGAATTTTATAATACCAGCCATCTACACACTAAAGCCAGGAGTGGATTGCTGCGTTGGCACGGATCTCATCTTCTGACCAAAAAATGATGCTCGTCCAGGATTGCCAGAGCCTAAGGCGTTTATTCTACCTGTTTTCTTGAGAACAATGACCCATCCAGAATTTCTGCGCAAGCAGCAACGCAACAGCAGCATACAATTTTTTTGTGCACCTGTGCTTCTTCACAGATGCAATGGTGAGTTGATAGCAGGTAAAAAAAGGAGAAATGGTTAACCTTGAAATGTTCTCTTTTTGCGCACTACGTGCAACATATTCAATCTGACAGTGTGCAAGTGCCGGTACAGAAGCAGATGTGTTTTTATCCTCAGAGAAACTGAAGTTTATTTCAGTGAAGCTTTATTGTTAGAGGAATTTAAAATATTGTTAAATATTGCAGTGTAATAATATTTTATTGTGCGTCAATCCTAACCAACCAGCAGAATGCGAAGTTTAAAAAAAGAAACAATATTCGTATTGAATTTTTTATTTTGGCTTGACTTTACATCGGACAGCAGAAAATTTGTAAAAACTCAATGTCAGTTTGTAGCCATTTTACAATGTCAATAAGGTTGATGGTGACTTAAGTATGCTCTTGTGAATTTTTACGTGCATTTTATCACAATTTTTGCTAGTTTTGAAACTGCAAGACAAAAATTAAACTATTTTTTTGTGCTTGAATTTTTAGTCTGACCTTATTATTTGCAAAAGGGAGCATTTCAGAATCAAAATCCGGAATTTAACAAGCAGTGAATTTAAAAATTATTCCTCTCCAAATAAATCCTACGGGAGTCAACCAAAACCAACCAATTTGAATATACTGAGTAACAATTCGTGAATGGGACCCCCCCAAAAATTTTTTGTCTTAGATTTTTAATATTTTTATACTATTATGGAGTACGCTTATCGACAATTACTACATACCGGGTTTTATTCCTATATGTTGTTTTAGAGAGACATGACAGAGGTTTAAAGTTATGATGTACCAAAAACAAAGATTTCTGATTTTTTCAGAACGGAAGTAAAACTGACCGATGAAACTTTTTATGGAAGTTGGGCATCATATGACCTTTTTGACTGTTGATACTTGGCGCCATGACCAGTTCTTGTATTTTTTGAAAAAATAAAAAATTGAATTTTTTCGGTTTTTTGGCGATTTTGCAAAATGTTTTGTGATAATTTTTTACCATTCCACAATTATTTTGCCATGATTTGAGAGTGACCATCTACAGTTTTGTCCGCTCTATTAAGCACAGAAAACCACTTGATAAAATATTGTCATTTCTAGAAGATATGACCAAAAGTTTAAAAATTCCGATTTTTTCGCGAAAGTTTCTGGACAGTCATGGCTCTGAAACTTTTGTCTTACCCACTCAACTTCTAATTAAAAACGCCCAAAAGATAGCTATTAGTTTGTTCTATATGCCTAATGTATCAGGTATCCAATAAACACGGCTTGTGAGAAGTGGTGACCACGAATACCCAATAGGTTGCGGAAAACCGGAAGTGCACCAAAATCAAAGAATCCTGCATAACTTTTTTTAGAAACAAGATATCAAAAATTTGAGAGACGACATTGTAGCAAATTTAATGGGGAACAATATGATACCTCAACTTTTGAAATTAAGCATTTGCACGAAGAATGACCATTGACACCATTTTGTGAGTTCAGGTAATTTTAAAAAATTCCAAAAGATTTGATTTGTCATATTTGGGTTATTTTTATCATTTTTTAAACTTTCTTGGACTTTTCGATAGCAACGATGAATAATAAACACATTTAAGCCAATTTGAACGTAAAGACGAAAAATCAAATCTTTTGGAATTTTTGAAAATTACCTGAACTCACAAAATGGTGTCATTGGTCATTCTTCGTGCAAATGCTTAATTTCAGAAGTTAAGGTATCAAATTGTTCCCCATTAAATTTGCTACAATGTCGTCTCTCAAATTTTTGATATCTTGTTTCTAAAAAAAGTTATGCAGGATTCTTTGATTTTGGTGCACTTCCGGTTTTCCGCAACCTATTGGGTATTCGTGGTCACCACTTCACACAAGCCGTGTTTATTGGATACCTGATACATTAGGCATATAGAACAAACCATTAGCTATCTTTTGGGTGTTTTTAATTAGAAGTTGAGTGGGAAAGACAAAAGTTTCAGAGCCATGACTGTCCAGAAATTTTCGCGAAAAAATCGGAATTTTTAAACTTTTGGTCATATCTTCTAGAAATGACAATATTTTATCAAGTGGTTTTCTGTGCTTAATAGAGCGGACAAAACTGTAGATGGTCACTCTCAAATCATGGCAAAATAATTGTGGAATGGTAAAAAATTATCACAAAACATTTGGCAAAATCGCCAAAAAACCGAAAAAATTCAATTTTTTTTTTCAAAAAATACAAGAACTGGTCATGGCGCCAAGTATCAACAGTCAAAAAGGTCATATGATGCCCAACTTCCATAAAAAGTTTCATCGGTCAGTTTTACTTCCGTTCTGAAAAAATCAGAAATCTTTGTTTTTGGTACATCATAACTTTAAACCTCTGTCATGTCTCTCTAAAACAACATATAGGAATAAAACCCGGTATGTAGTAATTGTCGATAAGCGTACTCCATAATAGTATAAAAGTATTAAAAATTTAAGACAAAAAATTTTTGGGGGGGTCCCATTCACGAATTGTTACTCACTGGTAGACAAAACCTAAAATGGTAAGTAGACAATAAAAAATAATTTAGAAGGACTTGGTTTGGAAAGTGTTGATACATAATTAATATTGCAAAGCTCGGACAATACATTTACTTGAATTTACTTTTTTGAATTTAGTGTGGATTGAAACAAAAACTTGTAAAAATGGATTTTAATGTGTAAACGTAAATTACATTTTCTGGACTGAAGCCTTAACTTTGCACTGAAAATTTGAAGAGATGTGGGTTTCTGTTTTCAGACAGACCCAAGCAATACAACGAAAGGAAATGAGTCATGTAATAATAATTCGATTTCTAAAAAAACTCATCCATCCAAAACGAGGAGTGCAATAATGGTTTATTATATTGTTTTTTAAAAGGTTCAAACAGGAATACAATTTGGGAAACGGCGTTAAAACGACCAATAGAAAGTTCCGGATGCAATTTTATAAGCTTAAATTACAACGGGTATAATACAGAGTATTTTTTTCTTCAAATGAAAAGTAATATTTCAATGTCAGTTTGCTGAAAAAATTACTTACCCTTACAGATTCAGTGAAAGAACATTTGAATTTTATGGCATACACAGACTGATTGCGGAACTGCTGCTAACGTACCAAGTTAAGACTCTCAAAGTATCATATTATAATTATAGAGTATGAATAAGAACACTGTTAGGGAAACCGTAACCACTTGAGTGTATTTAAACACAACCATGCCATGAGCAGTTCGTTTGCGCAAGAAAACATAGCATTTTATTTAAGAACTAAGGAACAAGTAACAATCGCAGAGCCGATCTATTTATATATTGCATTGTTAAGCATTTCTGTTACCAACTGAGTATAGGGTTTTTGAAGCTAGCTCAATTTAGCTAATCAAGAATTTTTGCAATTGCAAAAATGCAAGGAACATTAAAAGGGATATTTGGGAAAAGGATTTATTTACACTGCTTTCATATTCGCAAATTTTTGTCAAAACATAGAGAGTTGTGCAATTGTGTAGATTCACATAAAAATATAAACTCAAATTAAATAATAACAGAACCAAGCCAGTCAAGTTATTTAAAATGAAGGCGGAATAACCAGCTATAAGTTTTAAGGTACGCCAGGTGTCACTTAAAATGTGACGAAAGAAAAGAAATTGCTATATATTACAAAGAACTATTTAGGCACTCCGTAAAAACGTTTTTGGAAAACTTTTTGGAAGTGTATTTTTTCGATTGGCACATATTTTTGTGTTTTAAAATATGTAACCTCTATTTCGGAGGACCAATCTGGTCATTTATAGTCTGATTTATTATCCTTCAGCAGGTATTGCTATTATTTTGCAATACTGGTTTCACTCACGATAGTAAAGACGTGAACGTAAAATTCTTAAACCTTAATAATTTCCAAATATGAGCCAAACACTTTCAAGCAGCACGCAAGTCGACAGTTTGTTTGAGTTGCTGAAGTAACTAATTTTGATACAAAAATCTAAAACGCCTTGTGATTTTTGAATGCCCTAATTAAACATACGCTTACAAAAACGGCGAAGTGTTGCACTATTCGATTTTGTATAAAATTCATCCCATATTAATCTAAGCGTTTCCTCAACAATCGTGTTCCATTTTTCCCAACGCTAAAAGGAATATGTGTATATACCTATATTTAATCATGATATGCGTTAGGATTCAGCAGATTTTAAAAACCCAGTACATGTGCAGACTTCTGTGTGGGATACTATTGCTGCATATTTATAAACCGTTGTATTTAAAAACAGGTTATAGATTTCACAAAAAAAGTATTTTGTGAATTCTTCCATAACAAAAATTTATAAGATTGAGAATGTTGAAATGAAAAAAGACTAGAAGGCACTTATTACTATGCATGATATACATTGTTGCAGAAATTACCAACAGTACTGATGTAATAATATTTGAAATATGTTTATATTTTGAAGTCTGTACGCACTACAATTGTACGTATCCTGGGCAATTACATTCACAAAAGAACCAGTTCTACTATAAAATGTATATAATATTGGCAAAACCATTTAATTTAGAACTGTCGTAATTTTTGCTAGCTGATTTAATGCACCGATGCATATTAATTAAATTTGCTGACCACATTGCAATTAATCGCAGTCACAATTATCGTAAAATCCTCTACTTCTTAGTGTTCCTTATATTATAAAGCTAGTTGAACTATGACTCTGGAATAGAAAGTTGGATTTCATTGTCCGTTTGTCAGATTTATGATCCTAAAACATGAATGTTCTAGCGCAGCAAATTACTACGTGCATTTACTAGTTTGTTGAACAAATTACAAATTGAATAGTAAATGGTACTTGGCTTTTTTGAAGGCGTTCTTGAGTACGTAGTTTGAGAAAGTTGTGAAATAGACCACGCAAGTTGCTTGCGGGTGGCATTTATCAGCGTTGCTATTCTCAGAATTTGTTTGATGTATTGCCACAACTCACAACACAACACACAAAAAACAAATTAGTTGAAATTTATCAGCAAAACTTCTCTGTATTTGCGTTTTTGTGATCAAATACGTTGGATTTTGATTAAGCTTTGTCCAGTTTAACTAACATTTTTTGCTTAGAATGAACCGGAAATGAAACAGTTTCGGAATTGTTTTTTGATTAACTAGAAGCAAATTTAAAATTTTAATTTTGCTGGAATCTAAGAAGCAATTTTATTGTCGCTCCTTGCTACATTTAAAACGGCACAGTTTTGTGTTTTCATACAATAAGTAGCTGTAGCCAAAAGGGTATCTGGCTTTAGCGTATTTCACTCAATAATTAATGTAACATTTAGTTATAATTCCTTAACACGATTTCTTATAGGGACAAACTAATTTCAATATAAAACCGTTTTAAAGTTAGGTCAGATATGACTAATCGTTGAGAAAAAGCTTACCATAAAAGACTCATTGACTTAAAGTTAATGAATTTTGTTTAACCGGTGCTGATTGGATTTAAAATTCTTGCTGAATTAAGCAGTAGCTTTGAAAATAACCGGATTCTGCTCTTTACACTGAACAGAATAAAATATCTGACTGTTTATGATATACCCCTTCAAGTTGTCGAATATTTGGAAGGATAAAACCAGTTCAGCCTCCTTAATCATTGCAATTATTAACTCAAGAGGAAAGGTTGTTAAAACCTTGTTGTTAACACGGCTTGCAAAATCTGCTAAAACCGAAAGATTTAGCAGATAACAAGACAAATTTTTTTGAGCTTATTGAGATTTCATGTCAAGACCCGTACACTGGAGTAACAGGTTGGTTCCAGAACAAGCAAAATAGCGATTTTTCACGGGATAAGCAATTTACTTAATATTACTTATATAAAATATTAAAAAATCATAAAACTTAGAACTTATGTGTTTGAAATGAATATGACTTCATTTACAACACTTCCGTAATAAAACTCGTACAAACCATCAGTTAGGATTTGAATTTGAAGCAAACCTTTACAAACTGTTGGGCCTACAAAAAATTATTTTTAGTTTGAATGAAATCCCATTGGTGTACGAGCGGTAGTTTTTTAGTAACAGATTAGTTGCATTGGTGTGCAGAGATTTGGTAGCGAATAATTTTCCATTAGCCACTTTACAATGTGCAGCTTCTAAAAGTGAAGTTTTATATGCGCTGTAAATCAAGCAAAAAATCCAGCATTTTTTAGTTGATCACGTTTATGTGATTTTTATTTGATAACAACGGGAGTTGGTTTCTTCTTGGAAAACTGAGAATGGATTTTTGTCAACTGGCACGTATGTGCACTTGAGAACATACGTGGCTCTTTTTTCTGAAGACCAATCAACTTCTTCAGAACAAGATTCATTACCCTTCAGCGCTAACTGCTATATTTTGCAATACTATTATCAGATAAATATAAGGACCGAACGGAATAAACATGTTGTAAGCAATATTTTATTTCTTATTCAAAACTTTGATAATGACAAGTGACGGGTAGGACCAACAAGCAAAGAAAATTAATTTTTCAATTAAAGGTTTCCAAAGAAAAGTAGTTTTGTTGAAAAGAATTCTTTAAGAATACAGAGCTAGAAAACCTGCTTCCATCATTTAAAGCTGTAATAACCAGTTTTACGCTGAGATTGTTAAATGATAGAAAAGCTAAAAGGAGCATCTTGTTTTTGGAATGCCAAGCATAAGTTGGGTGTCACTATGAGTATAACGAAATACAAAAAGAACTGTTAGTATTGCGCACTTAGATGTATAAATGTGCAAGCAAAAACTTACCCTATCTATGCATAAACTGCTTGTTTTTAGAAGGAAATAACTGTAGTTAGTTGAATATCCCAAAATGTAGTTTAACCCATTTCACTTCTGGTCTGGAATATTAAAAATCCGTAGGATTATATACAACATATCGTGTTTTAAAAAGCTCTTTGCTGCTACTAAACACATTTAACGCAACCTTTTAAACTTTTGGGTAACATGGAAGGGAAGTTTGTTCGAGTGGTTCTTTCACTGTTTACCAATCCAATCTTCCATAATCAAGTTTCCCTAAACTCTAATTATACTGAACCTTTACAGTACTTTTTTATAGACGAAAAATACGTTTTCATAATGCAAATATTAATTTCATGGCAAGTAATGAAAATTCGGACAGGTAAAAATTAGGGAATGGTTTATGCCGGACAGGATAAAAAATAGTGTTTTGGGTATCAGTATTTTTATGACGCAAATGTTTGTGTCATGTAATATAAAAAATTTATTTGTTTTAAAACTTTTGTTTTGCTATGGCCAAGGGGTTTTTGTGCTATAACCAAAAAAGTATTTGGGAATCATGGTTTTGTACAGGGTTCTTCTATTTGAAGACTATCATGAAATTGTATTGGTGTGGCCTGGATTTGATGGTGGATGTTTTTACAAATTCTATGAACAATTATTCGGGAATGCATATGCAGAATCAATGTATATTCTTGGTACTTGCTGCTACTATTTTTCTGGCCGTAGTACACATCGCACTTGCAGCATGGTCTCTTTATCGGCAGTAGCCACTTACATTGTTGAACGTTTGGTCGCTGAAGAAGCTAAAACAAGTTTTCTGATATTTGTCCAACTTAGTCACCGTTCCTTAGAATTTAAACAATAAGCTAGATTGGTGTATTTTGTGATGTTTTGAAATTTTCAAACTTCTTGCTAACAATACGATATTTGTGGAGTTTTAATACCAAAGAAAAGTTTGTAGATACGCACTAGAATAGGTGTTTAATCTTGAACCGTTATGGAATCATTCAACTTGCCAAAATAATTGTTGGAAGAGAAAGGATAACGTTTTTATTTCCGATTTCAAATTTCTGAAAGCTCAAAATAATACAGTTGTTTGGTGTAGCTATGCTAGCACATACATAAATGTGTTGTTTTATAAATTGATGCAAAAGAATTTTAAGCAACTGCAAGTGTTAAGGAAAATGTGTAGGTTGCTTAAGGTAAGACGTTAAAACCTGCAAGGTGCAATGTATGTGTCATGCAGTTAATAATTTAACTATTATTGCCACTGTAACAACAGTGGCTGTTTACTGCATGTATCTAACACTTCTTGTCAATTTATCGAAAGCCTTAAAATAGTAGCAACCAGAAACACTAGTTTATTGTTTCAAAGTGGTGTTAAAGTTCTAAATTTCATATATGTGAAGTGAAGATTTTATTCACATCATATAAGTTTACAAAAACTGCTTGTTGTTTCGTACCTCTAGTTCTAGTGTTTTTCTTTCTCCCTCATCAAAAACCAAACTTGACAAATCATATTCCGCTTTTATTTGCATAACCGCGCATGCCAAAGAAACTAGTTCCGAAATATTAAATAAGAAACTTTTCCAACAAGACAAACTGAGCATTTCGCACAAAGCGCATGTTTAATGTATTACTGAGTGCATACTTAAAGCAAAAATAATATTTCAGGAATGTAGACGTTGGAGGTAGGGTTATGCAAAGCATTTTTATACAAGCATTTCACGAAACATATGCTGTGTAATCTGATGTAATAGATAAAATCAGTATTTTCGATTTCTTTCGGCAGTAGTGGAGTAATGTTGCGTTGCGTTGTTGCAACCAATGGATCTAACAACTTTAGAACGATTCAATCAAAAAGCCACGTTGGTTACTGTTTGGTTGGAATAATTAATTTTTACGGAGGAATCTTATAATCATGAGGGTTTTAAATCTATTTCTGATTCTGATGAGCTATGATCGTCATCTAAACTACGCTTCGTTCCAAATGGTTTTAACCTATGCAAATGTAGTGTAGCTGATTTTGAAATGGCTGTGCCTTTGAGAGGTTTCACTTTATAATGTAATGGTGATAACTGTATTACTGATCCTTAATTCTGATGTTTAATGGACTTCTGATTTCTGATTCTTTCTGAATATGGACCATGATATTTATTTCTTAGTTTTTTGATTACCCTGGCAGGAGTTGAATCAGAAGTCATAACTTTGGAACCTTGGGGAAATGTTTTGGTGATTAACACATCTTGCCGATTCTGATTCTTATAACTAAAAAGCTTCAAACCATTCGATTGACAAATTTACTTATGTTACAGTTGTGCTTGAGGCTGAGTTTAGCAAAGTTAGTTTTATAAATCACTTTTGCACTAAACAACATTTGCTATCAGTAATTCCAGAAATTGTTATTATAATAATACCACCTATTAACCCGCTATTGCATGGTAATTTTTACATAATAGTGTGGGTGTTAGTCTTAATAATGCTATCCAAGTATTAAATATCGGCAAAAACAAACGAAGAAATACGCCCTCAAAATCGATCATGGTGTTTGCTAAATGCCCTTACAGTTTAACTTGTGTTTAAAAGTCCATACTGAGGTACTAAATCATCTGAACATATTATAGTTGCAAAATCCATGAAAAATGACATATTTTTGTTTTTCAAGTTATACACTGGAAATTGTAATACGACAATACGTAGCATGCACCGCAAGGTAGTAGTGCATGACTTCAAAAAAGACGTGTGATATTGCTGGAAAATAGGCCGTTAGTATCAACGGTTTGTAGATGTAAAACGTGGGGTTAACTATAAGGAATTCATCTAGTAGCTATGACTACCTGCTTCCAAGTAGTTAATATTCATTCTAAAATAATTCAAAAAACTGAAATAACTAAACTTTACATTCTGCGGATTGGGTCATTCATTAAGACTTATACAACACGCGAGGGTTATATGTGATGTTTTAACATGCGCTTAGTATTTCGTAGTGCGGGAGTGCGCCAACATAGATGAAAACGTTTTTGAAACAATTCCCGGGTGTTTTAATAGACCTTCTAAACATTGCCGTTCATTTCTGACAGATGATTACTTTGCATATTAGATATTCAAGCAGCCGAGAATCTGGAGGAGACCCTTGTTGAGCTTGAACTTCGTTTGTCTGGGTTTAAGCACTTATATATTGTACACACTTAAAACCAAAATAGGCTTTAAAAATGCAGGCAGTCTAAGCAGAATCATGCAAAACCTTGTTGAACAAGCTGTTTACTAAATTTAAACAATGTACTTTGGCTGTAATAGATAAAATCAGTCAGTGCAACTGTTTTGAATTTCAATTCTTTTTGAAGGGGGAATGCTGTATTTGCTAACAATGGATATAACAATTTTTAAATACGCGAATTCAAAAAATTACATTGGTAGCTGTGTCATATTGCCGGTTTGGTTCCAGCATATGCATATAGGCACAAGCTTGAAACTAATTTTATTCCCACATTTGTGTCTATTAATTTTTTGCTTATTCAATTACCTCACTGAATACCAACACTCCTTAATATCTGCTGGTTTGCTATTTTTAACATTAGGTTGAAAAAACGTTGATAAGCTCTCCTGCTGAGCTAATAATGAGAAAGTTCCAGTATTTCTTACTCCTTTACGATAGAGCATCTAAAAACATCTGAAATTTCTAAATTATTTAAGACTAAAAACGTTGAACCTCAATGTAGAAGGTCACTTACATGTATGCATACAAACTTAGTGATTAGTAA
The DNA here is from genome assembly GCA_029691765.1 of Entomobrya proxima. NCBI lineage: Eukaryota > Metazoa > Arthropoda > Collembola > Entomobryomorpha > Entomobryidae > Entomobrya > Entomobrya proxima. Next base: position 55,485,121 of record CM056169.1, read on the forward strand.
AATATGTCAACAGATGAATATCTCACAAATAATACTCCCCGATTGTTATTTAAATTGGAACCTTGGAAATAAGGGAAAACAACTGGGTTAGATTTTAAGCAATGCATGTAATGGTATGCTCATGGAAACCACTATTTTGATTAGTTATTAGTAATATAGGATATTCCCCGATTGTGTTACGTTCAGTTCAGAAGTGAGATAGAAATATTTTGATATGAATGTGTTATGCTTGACAAGAGAGTTTTCAACCAGCAGTTAATCTCTCTCATTTACTAGTACTTGATTACACAAGTGAAAATATTCTGATGTTCCGTTAAGGAAATTAAAGAATTGATTGAGTATGGTTTTTTGGTAGTTGCCTTAGATGTTGATACAGTAAGTTAGTAAACAGGCCAACGTTTTTCATTATATCCCATTCGTTAGTAATTAAAGTTTTTAAAGCCACATAAGCTTACATATAGATATTTTTTTCTGAAATTAAAAAAAATCACTCGAGCTGATTTCCTATTAGTCTAATCTAACTAATGGAAAAGAACGTATTTTGCATTTTCTTTTATTTTGTCAAAACAAATACTTGAAATATACATAATTTCTGCATAGAGTTGTTAAAAAACATCAAAGAATGACTAATATTAGGTGTCAAAATAGGAACGTGTTGACATTACACAAAAAGAATTACCGTTGAGTTATTTAATAACCAAAAATCCATGAGTAGTTCCAATAAGTTAAATTTGTATCTAAAACTATGGTAGTTTTATTGGTGTTCCTATTGGAGTCAAGCATACACGTAAGTTTGCTAACAATTCTAAAAAATACACGTTGCTAACAATCCATAATTATGCGTTTTATATGCTAACGTCGTTGAAGATGTGATATTTAGATATATTTTGATTTGAATACATTAGTATCACCCAAAGCTTTTAAAGAATTCAAAAAGTAATTTAGTTTAAAGAAATAATAAACATTTCCCGCCAATTTATAGGATATTTTATTAAGTTTGAAAACTAAGAAACCAAAAAGTTCACTGAAACGTTTTCTCGGTTTATGTATATCTTGATATTTCTGTTTGATTCAATATCTCTGCCTGAGTTTACAATCTTTGTAGTCGGCACTTCTTGAATGAAACTTTATGTTGGAAAATACTGGCTCAATGTCAGTGAAGACGTGAGTATTAACCTACTTAACTTATTGAAAGAAGATTGGAAACTTGAATTTGTAAGTGACAATAGTTGTCTCTGTTACAACTACAATGTGCACTAGTATGGACAAGGTCCTGGGATGATGTCTGAAAACTTATTGGAAATCGTGAAAACTGTGTTGTTTATTTCAGTTTTTTCATAATCCTGTATCGTACTTCGTTGCATCGGGTACTGGGTTGTAGTGAATTTAGTTTAAAAAAACATATTTCCCACAAAGTTTTTAAAATATTGAAAACGTACTGCTAATCCTGAGCAATATTAATGTTTTCTTATCGAGTGAGACAGATACATGGTATATTATTCACCAATATCTTTAAACACCTTCTGGCAAGTGTCATTATTATTGTCTTTATGTAGTTTGTGAATTAAACAAAGTCAAAGAGTCAAAGCAACGTTTGTAAAGTTTTTGAACCTATCAGACTTTCGTTACTAAAATGTATTAGTTGACAACCTTTGTTAAAACTTAATAATTTTTTTAAACTTAACAAATTTTTACTAAACATTCGGGGAAAAAAATAACAAGGACAGCGTCGGCTGTCGGAGTAGTCAATGTTATAGATATAGAATTTATTGTTTAAAAATTAATAATAAGGAAATCAGATTGAGAATCACCATATCCTGACACGAACGAATCGAGTACATAAAGGGTAAACTTATAAATGAATACAGCGGTCTTGGTTATTTAATTAATTTTTTATCTCAGACAAATTGTGTGAGAGACTCACAGCATGATGGAAACCTATTAGCAGGTTTTGGTATTCAAACAACGCGAAGAGTTTTCAACTGACTAAAGTTAAAGAGATTAGATAAACCAAACAAACTTTAGTTTTCAAGATACAAATGAGCATTAGCATACTTTTTTGGTGGCTACCGGTGAGTTACGCATTTTCATTTGCAAAAATGGTTGGCGGTATAACCTGCAATGTACGAAAAACTACTTTGCATGAAACCAGAGGGTAAAAAATGTAAGTTTCAAAAATACTAAAAGTACCTTAATTATATTTTAAAATAATTGAACCAACCATAAGCAGTATATACATTGCACAATGTAGTTGTTCTGTATAACGTATCCAAATGCCAATTGTTCTTTAAGATACTTGGAAGTAAAAAGGAGCCACCAAGAATAAGAATGTTGCTCCCCTGCAAAGGCACCCTACGTGATTGGATAAATTTTTAGATACTTTCTTATTAAACATAACGTCATTTTTAGAAAATCTGGTGTTCTATTCTTCAAATACGCTAGCCAAAGCCTAGCTAGGCTAGCATAACTATCCAGAAACAATGAAACTGGTCTGCTCAAATTCAGCATTTTGAAAAATTCATTGAGAGCATGCATGAAATAGAGGAGAGATGTGTAGTTTAACTAAGGTAGTTCCATCATATGTACCAACTTGTGTAATAAATTTCGGAAGTTCCCGAAGCAATTATGTAGTATATGCTAAATTAAACGTCAGAAAGTATGTCTGCGTTTATTTTGTGCACCCTGATATTGTGTTAATTTAATGCAACTAAAACGTACTAAGCGGTTCTATAAATTGCTTTTCAGATTGTCGCAAATGTAATACTATAGTAGTCTGAAGTGTTTTTCGCATTTTTTTTCTATGACTTTTTATTAACAACGGTGCTCCGTTTAACATTTAAGGTTAAAGATTCCTTTATAGTGTTCTTGAGCGTTTCGTGTATGAGGTCGAAGGCTAGAACTATTTGATAAATTACAATGATTACATTTCTGAAAAACGAATCGGTTGACTTTTGTAAGTGTCACAATAAGCCTGTCAATGATTTACATGACACGTACGAAACTTTACTTTACGCAAAATGTAGGTGATCCGTGGTTGGGTGTTCTGGATGAAGAAATGATATGAATCACGGTGTCTAAGAAATTTGTCGCCTAATATGCAAATGTAATTTGAAAGTACAATTTTTGAACAAACTTTTATTATGCAACATCTACTCTCTGCTGCATTGGTTCCGAAATGAATCTATAATGTACGAAAGTTACACAATCTCATGACTCCAAGAGCATTAGTTTAAAGCTAAGATCATGTAAGTCGTCTCTATTAAGAATTTTTGGCAAATTACAAAATGCAACTTTACATGACCGCTAATTTACCTGTGTTTATGAAAATTACAATTGATTTTTTATATTTTTACTGGAGTAATTTTAACAGTTTTTATGCATCTGACAGCGTGCTGTTGCAAAATAACTGTTTACTATACACATATTTTAACACACATTCCTAAAAATATGTGCTATTAGAGATTTCAAAGGTTTTCAAATATATTGTTCCGCACAATTTCTGACCATCCTGGCTGAATAAAAGCATGTATCATTATTATAAGTATTTTGAAGATAGAGTATTGTACAACGCATGTTTTACTGGTTTTAGAAAATATTGATATAAGCAAAATTTACAAGAAATTTATAAATATGAGGGGACATGTTTTATGTCATGTGAAACTTTTTATGAATGTTTTGGTGCTAAAATGTATTAGCTTCAGATAATTTGAATTAATTAATAATGTTTTTCAATGGCAATATCAAGAAATACCTCGTTGTTAACTTGTACAAAAAAACTAAAAGAAACTGGATCGAATTGAAATTACATTTTCTGAAAATCCACACTTCTTTGTATTTTTTACCTTGATTTCAATCCAAAATGTTTTGATTTCTTTTCCATCAAATTCACACAATTGAGCTTTATATACCAACTGAGCTGCTTACATGTGTATGGTTGCACTTCTCAAAACTAACAAACAAAGAGGACAATTGCGATGACCAAGTCCAATTGTCGAGTACATTGCAATTATACACAAAAACGATTATCGTAATATTTCTCTAATTCTCCATTTTCCCTCTAATATTACGCTATCATAATTGTGATAGCCTAATAATAAAAGGAAAATGTAAAAAGAATAAGAAAGTAATTTGGTCACTTCGGATTTATGACACTCAAGCAGGTAATTCTTCAGGTACGGGAAATCATGGATCACGTGGATTCGCTAATTTTTTAACAAATCACAAATTTTATAGTAAATGTATTCTGGCTTTATCTTATAAGTATTCGTGAGTACGTAGTAAAAGAAAGTTGTGGAATAAGCCACGCGAGTTCCCTGAGTGCAGCATACCTCAGCAGTTATTACTAGAAGTTCTATTATGATTCAACAGAACATATACAAACGCGTGTTACTATAAATTATAAATATCTAGCAACAAAATGTCGACAAACTAGGGATTTTGCAATCCATCATGTCAGGATTTTGATTCAGCGTCGGTCTGTTTCATAATAGGTTCTTGTTTAGAATGAATTGGGAATTTGCGACATCCTATCTGGTTCACTAGAAGCAAATGTAAAATTTAAACATCTTGATTTTGCTAACTTAAGTTTAAACAAAGCAAACTTAGTGTTAATTCCTCGCAATTTTTGGGACGGCATCGTTTTTTTATTATCATATATTATTTAGCTGAAGCCAAAAATGTATTTGGCTTTGGCATTTTTTTCAATATTTATTGTAATGTATGAATAATTACCCACAACGGGCAAGTTGCTTATGATGACAAAATAAACGGAGGAGAACGAACGGGATTGAAATAGACTAAAACTGTGTGTGTGACACTTCAGCGTAGTACTTTATAGACAAAACCCAGGAACCATAGTTAGACGGTAAAACAACTGGGTCGAAATTAAAGAAGTACATACAATTAACTTCATTACCTAAGTAACTCAAACTAAGTCATACCTGATAAAACTATTTTTAAACTATCGTATTTGTAGAAATAAGTTATCGGTTGAAATTTATTCTTCATATAACCGCAAATCGGCAGCTGGAGCATACCAATAATAGTGTGGACTAGTTGTGAATTCATAATTAAACAACGATTAAGGTTCCCCATAATTTTTGAAAAATTGAAAAACTAATGCTAAGATGTGGGTCCACGAAGAATCCTACTCAAAATTTGCCACTGCGAAGTTTGCTACTCAATGTTTGCTACTCGCGAAATTTACTACTTGCGAAGTTTGCTGCTCACGAAGTTTTCCATCTACGAAGTTCACTACTCGCGAAAATTACTACAAAAAATAATGTACAAGCTGTTTATTATCATTTAAATAGTAAATTGTATTCACAAGGGCTTTGAAAATATTTCTTGTCTTTCTTAAATCGTGTTAGAAAGCAATGCTGAATATATACAACTACTTTACTACATTTCAAATATTCAAAAATAAGAACTGTTTGTTTTAAAGACCACTTGCATGTTATGACGACAATGAATTATTTCTTTAAATTTGTAAAATCGTTTAAAAATTAAGCCTATCTTTGCTGATCTAGGAACTGTTTTTGCTGTCATAGAGTTTCGTTTTACTGACTTAGAGCATATATTAGAGTCCTGCTGGTTTAGAGTTTAGTTACAGCCTATATTATTATAACTGGATTATAGTAGCCCAAAAAATATAGTAGGTGGACACACCAACAGACAGACGAACAGACACATTGCATCCTAATAAGCTCCTCTGCTGAAGCAGCGAGCTTATATTATGCATGAAATGACTGTCTTATTATTAATGAAAAAATAAGTAGCATTTTTCGTAGAGTAGTAAACTTCATAGATGGGAAACTTCGTGAGCAGCAAACTACGCGAGTAGTAAACTTCGCGAGTAGCAAACTTTGTAGGTAGCAAAGTTCGCGGGTAGCAAAGATTGAGTAGCAACTTTCGCAGTAGCAAACTTTGAGTAGCATTCTGCGTGCTTCCCTAAGATGTATACACAAAAGCTAAAATTTCAGACTGGCTTGAAATGTTGGGCGCTTTACATACTTACAGCAAGGGTTGCTACAACATTATCATAATTAATGGAAAGAAACATGATGTTGTAGAATAGTCTTGGTTTACCTGAAGTGTAATAGTTTTTAGAAGACCGTAACAATTTAACAAGCCATGCTGTAGAAAGTTATTTTCCTTCCAAAGTAATCATGAAACGATTTAAATCTTGTCCGACATATTTGTATAATTTCAAGGTTCTTACGATTTACAGTCGATTTTTCTTTATGGTGTCATACGTGCCCATATGAATCCAAAATGATTTATGGAAAAGCCTGCGCTTTTCATGGAGTAAAGTCCGTAATTGAAAATAGTACTCAACACCAAAATGGCGTATGGGGTCGTGCAACTGGTATGCTTTGTATTTTGCATTTCGAATTGGTTAAAAGATTAACAATAAAACCATAAAAGTCACCACTTGGGAATATGGCCCGTTACACAACGTGGAAAGATCTGTGGTGGATTACGAAAACAGATTTATTACGAGGCGTAGAAACATCTCTATTAACACAAAAATGTAACTCGGGTGTAAAATGTATTATACTGGGATAACTCAAATTAAAGCACTACAAAATATTTTAAAGATATTGACAAAGTCGTGGAGAAGTTTACCTATAGATCTGCTTGTTTTATAAAAGTGAAACTAATTAAACTGCAAGAGAGTGGAGGAAACTGAACTTTCTACTATATTCAGCAAATAAATCATTTCCGAAAATCTAGACAATGTATTGCCTGCAATGCTAAGTTGCAATAAGATATTGTATTCGCCATATACATATGAATGCATCAGTTGAATTTGGAACTTTGTAACATTTACCGTTCCATAAATATTAAAAGCCGTTTGTAGATTGCTCATTAAAGTACCTATGTGATGATTCTGGTTATTCTCAAGAACCGTGATACTCTTTTGCAAACTAATTAGATTTCGATGCTCATCTGTTAATAAAGTTGTTGTTTTAGTTATAGCTTCCTGCAAACCTGGAGTTTTTGCTATGTATTTTTCATATGCCCAATATGTAAAGCTTCCGAAGGCCATATCGGCTACCACCTTTGCAAACTGCCGGCGAATTTGGGGCAATATCTTATTTGATTGTAAATTTTCCACATCTAGTTTCGCTGAAACCCGCTACTGCATCATATTTACTGTAAATTTACAATTTACAGTTTACAACTAGTTGTAAGTTTATCAACAACATTGGCTTAAATCAATAATATTTTATTCAAAGCTATTTATAATATTGCTATCGAAGGGTTACAAATAACCCAGATTCATCAAGACGCAATTGCAAAAGCTCAGTATTATAGGCTATAATTTATAGCAAGGCGGAACTTATTATGGCGGATTTGAGTTTCTCAGTCCGCTAAATTTTACCCCTTTTCTAATAATTTTTTTCCATAAAACTAACACAAGAGTGATTTTTCGTAAAACTGACGAAATAAAAATTACTTATTCGAAACAAAAGAACTTTGAGTTGAGAAATTGAATTTTTCAGTCACAATTCCCAACAAATGCGCATGTTAGAGGGAAGTTATGCAAAAATTTATTATTAAAATTTTCGAAATTCAAAATTAAAAAAGCGGTTTTACGTTTACATGCCACTTGGCTAGAAAAATAGAAATTTGTTTGTAGATTCAAGTAGAGTGACTCACATGTCTGGAGTTATAGCTTTAAAATATCAAATTTCCAAAAATATGCAAAAATCAAGTACTATTTGATGATTTTATTTTGTGTCGTGCGCGTTTCAAATAAATGCAACTAGTATGTATTTTTGGAGATTTTTTTCTTCAGTGTTACGAAAAATCACACCAGTTTTAATTGTTTGAAAAAAACATTAATTAGTTATGGGGGCGAAATTTAAACCCCTTCAAGAAGTGGGTGAAGTTTCACCTCCTGGTATCTGACTCTGGAAACAATGTCAGTACAAGGCTAATTTTCAATATAGAAGTTTGGCCAGTCTCGCAGTTATAAAGACCTTCCATTCAGGAAGAGTGTAAATAATGCAAAACATACAAAAAAATCTATCAAAGCTGAATATCTACTCATGGTATTTTGCTTAGGTCTGAACTCATTGTTATCAAACTTTTATTAATATATCGTGATACAGGTCATCTAGTAACAGGTATTGATCGCGTGATAGATGCATATTATGAAAATATTATAAGGTAATTGATCATATACATTGCCGATATCAAAAGCTATGTTGTGATATTGGTACTCCAGTTTTTGATAAACTCAACCATTCCCGGGTTGTTCTGATTTATTTGGGAACAAACATGCCACACAGTAGTCAAAAATTGTAACTAGTTTTACTGCAGTACATGTGTTAATCACAGAAAGTGCCTTTAAAACCAATGGCGTTATTCTATGTCTCAACTAAAGTAAACGAAAAAATTATTTTCTGTGAATAACTTGCACCATGCGGCTAATTAAAAACTAAGATATTCATTAAGGCTATGAAAGTTATGCGTAAATCTGAAATGTTTTTTTCTGACAGATTTCTCATAGGACAAGTAGCAAGCTTTTGAAGTATTTTACAAAGGGTAAAGAAGTGCTAAAATAAAATGAGTATTTCACCAAACCAAATGCAATTGGCAAGTATGTTGAAAAGTCGGCAAATAATCGTAATGGGTAACGTTTACCGGGTAAACACTAAGCCATGAAAAGTTGCTCTGGCTACCCAGATTACTAATAAGAATTTATGCGGTTTAAAGTTAGGTGTTGCTGTAAGCTCCCTACACATAAAGATTAATTTTAAAACTGATCAGCAAGACGATATAAAACATGCAAGCATTCCTTAAAAAAGCTTTGTTTATATCTTGTTTGTAGTGTTATTATTATATATGATTGAAATGTGCAAACCTTTAGAAAGGGATTTTAGTGAATTGCAAAACAAACATTTCACAAAAACTAATTTACGTGCGCCTAAAATGTATCAGTGTGCATAATAAAATCTACTTGAATTGTAGCTTTTGTTGGTATTTCTATTAAAATTTTAATCACTTGAATATGTTTTTAATTGAATTTACATATTGAAAGTCGCATCGATGATTCACAAAAACTTAAGAAAACAGCCAGTCTACCTAGGTCATTTCTATTGTGCATATAAGAATGTACGAAAGAAAAAAGAATTGTCCCGTTCTTATACTATGTGGAAAGTAGGTACCTATATGAAAAATACAATTGTTGTGACTCAACCATATGGTTCTACAACAAAAGTTGGCATCAGCAGAGCAGCAGTTGAAATAGGAGAAAATTGTGAGAATACATGTTATAAATTTTTGCTCATTTTAGGTTTATGCGTTGGGAGTTTTTACGGTTCACGGTTTATTTCCATGCGGTCTAAAGAACTCAAATTTAAACAAACCTGACTTGCAGTCTTAGCAAAAAATTGTGGAAGTAAGATTTACTTTTAGTTTAATTTTTGATACTTTTTGTTACAAATAAGATATTCTCTAAGGTAAAGAGAAAGGTTCGTGTAATAAACTCAATGATTACGGGTTGAAACTCAGGTTTAAAACGATAAACATACTTTAATAAGATAGAGGCCAAAGTATTTATTATGTTTATTTAACTTCGCCGTAGTCTGTACATTGGCAGTCAAGCAGTGGTTAATTGCGAATTTATTCGTGATTTGCTCATATTGCTACCTGCATTCTGTTTAAATCTACTAAAATATTAAGTTGTCATAAAGTTTTGTTAGACTGAATAGCAACTCTTTGGAATTCAAACAGAAATTTAAAAAAGTAAATTTAATAACGCTATAATACAGTAATGTTGTATACAGCACCAGCTACATTATTAGAATAAAGAGGCTACAAATTACAATGGTACATCAAAAACAAAGCTAATAGCTAAACCATCCACTGCATCAAAAAATCCAGCTTCAGTATTTGTTCCATTTAGAATGAATAAGCATTTTAAGCGATTACTAAATTTGAATCATTGCGTTTGTGGTATTCAAAAACATTACCGGTTTTTGCAAAGTTTTAATAAGATTCGTTGACTTTTGTGTCTAATTGGTTTTGTATTTTGTTATGCATTAGTGCATTACAGGAAATTGAACGGCATTGCAAACAGCCGTTCCACGTTTTTAACAATTATTAATTCAATGTTAGTACTCTTTTGGAATAGGCTGGTTATGCAAGATGGAAAGTAGATGGTAATCGTACTTAATCAGTCAGCTTTAATGTAAAAATTACTGACTATTTTTAGTAATATTTTGGTCAACTACCTTAAAAACTAGTGTGCACTTGCGCTAAGAATTAAGTACTTCTGCTGTCAGTTTCCCTATTTTATTAATATTTTAAAATCGCTTGCCAAATTTATAAGTACGCTGGCTTTGACATATTAAATATACAATAGCAATACCTCTGTTTTGACATATTATTGAATATGAGAAGTTAGGTGTTAGCTTTTTGAGTTATTTATTATAACTCACACAAGCACATTATAGCTAACCATTGCAATATTCTGATATGCAACAAAGCCCAACAGCACTTTGACATTTAATTAAATACATTCTCTTTTGCTGGAAATTATGAAACAAGTTTTCTCAAATACATGTTACGTTTTCTTAATTGAAACAGGATTGATGAATAAAATTATTATTATTATTATTATTTGAATACTCCTGTAGGTTGAATACTGTTACAAGATAATAATTCAATTTTATAAACTTATTTTAGTAAATGTAACAATTATGATTTAATTAAATGTGATTACTCCAACCATATATCCAAAGTGTTAATATTTATGATTTTGCATGCTTAAATGTCGTTTTACATTTTTTAATTTTATTTATCAACTTTGAAATTTTGTGTTATACAATACGTGTGATACTATTGAATTTTGTAATAAATAAAGAAGTTAAAATACATATTGTATTGTATTGCAAGCATACATTTTATTTATATCAATTGGCACTGCTTGCGATGGAAAATTATTCATGATGTTTGCATAAATTACTGAGTAAAATATTACGTCCAGGAAGTTTTGCAATATATTTTTGTCGTGTCAATTTTTTTTTGCATTTTAAAACAAGGACCTTGTTACAATGTAGGTATTAAACGACATATTGTTTGGTAGGATATTTTTCTGCATTACTGTGGTCTGAGAAAGTGAATAACGCATGCCACTGCGTTGCCAAAATAAATTGCCGAAATGTTTTTTTCAACATTGCCGACGAGGGACGTCATCCACAAATTGCAAATTGCCTTGCTTTTCTACACCACCTGAGAAATTGCAATTTCATGAAATGCAATGGAATTTTTTAATACAAGTCGTCTGCACACTGAAGCCAAGAGAGGTTTGCTGCGTACGCTCTGATCAAGTTTTGAGACTAAGACATGAAGCTGGTCCAGGAGAGTTATAGCCTCAGGCGTTTACTCTATCTGTTTTCTTGAGAACAATGACCCATTCAGAATCTCTGGGCAAGCAGCAAGTCAGCATCAGCATACAATTTTTTATGAACCTGTTCTTCTCCACAGATACGCTGGTGCGTTGGTAGCAGGTGAAAAAGAAGAAATGATTAACCTTCAAATGTACTCTTTTTGCGCATTACGTGCATCAGTTTCAATCCGACAGTGTGCAAGTGCCGGTACGGGAACATGTGTGTTTTTATTAAAGGAGAATTGCAGTTTCTCTCATTAAATTTATGTAATTGCAGAATTTTGAAAGTTGTTAAATACTTATTGCACTGTTATAAAATTTTGAAATTTGACACACCATAATAACCAACCAATCACCAACTTCAAAGAAAATCATCATATGAGCTCTTCATTTTAGTCTGTGTTGCGCGTCTATCAACAGAGGATTTGTTAAATTTGCTGGTAAGTATGCAGCCATTAAAATGTGAACGTCATTAGAAGTAGAGTAAATGTGCTCTTGTTATGAAGATATATAACGTGATTTTGTGTCGCTTTCTGTGCAATTTTTGAAACCGTGTTTAAAAAATTTTATTTTAAAATAATAATATATTGTTTTTTCAGTGATCAGTTTATAATCCAGCGATATTTTTTCTACCTAGGTACAGAGAACATCATAAATTAAAGTTCCGGGATTCAGCTAACCGTTAAAACCAATACACTCAAAACCAACCAAGTTTATGGTCATCCAAAAACCTGATAACTTTAAACCAATTAAAAATTGCTGGTGGTCAAAACCCAAATTGGTGAGTAGACGATAAAAGAAAATTTAGTATGATTTGGTTTGAAAAGCGATGATATTTATAAAATCCTGCAATTTTCTATTATTATCTTTAATAATTGTATTTTTAGAACCTTAGTGCGACTTGAAAAATTCCTAATGAAAATGGATGTAATCTGTAAAGTTCAAGTTACATTTTTTGGAGTGAAGCCTTTATTTTGCACTGGAAATTTGAAAAGGTTTAGTTTCCACACGGAGTCAAGCAAATAGGTGAATGAAAATGAGGTATATAGTAATAATATGTCAGTCTGGTGGAGTACCTCACCCATTCAAGAGGAAATGTGCAAAAAATGTTTATTGAATTTTTTATTAAAAGGCTCATAGATGAATACAATTTGGGAAACGGTTCGGAAATAAGAAATGAAAACTCCAGGATGTACTTTTTAAAAACTAGGATTACAGCAGGTAAAATAAAGAGTAATTTGTAATTAAATTTAAATGTCATATTTTAATTTCAGTTTGCTGAGGGATTTACTTTAATTTACAGGTTCAGATTCACGGAAAAAGGTCCATTGGATGGCATACATAAACTGATTCTAGGATTGCTGCTGGAACAAGCTAAGATGTTCATTTATATGTATTTAAGTAATAGTCTATAAATTTGAGTACTGTTAAGGAAATCGTAATCACAAAAGTGTTTTCAAACACAACCATAGCACTAGTTGCTTGTTTAGGCTGAGAGAAATTGACAAACTCTGAAACAATTTAAGTCCAATCATCCTTTTTGGCCTCAAGTTAGGTGTAAAGAATAACAAAATTTGGATACGTACATTTTTAACAGTCTTTTTGGGTACCAATTTCTCATAAAATGTATTACAAATTAGCAAGAAGATGAGAGTTATAGAGCATACGACATAATGTTTTGACAATTGGTTGTTTTTTTACTGCAACGTTTTATCATTATAATTTGCACATTTAAATGTCAATTTTTTCAAGAAATTGAAGCCATTTGTGTATGTATGTTATAAAAATTGTATAGGCCATATTTATATAAAAAATTCTATTAGGTAATTTGTAGTTTCCGAAAATTGGCCTTTAAAAGTATGTTACATCCCATCAAAAAAGACAAAAGGTTTTGTGATAAATCACGTTCCTTTGAATTTTATTTGACATAAACTGGAGTTCGTGTTTCGAATTTTAAAAAAATGATCCTCAGAAGCACTGCAGTTTAGAGTAACAGTCACAGCGCCCACATATATGCTTTGTTGTAAAACCTTTTTCTTACCAAATGAGTGTAGGATTTGAAATATATCTTGATTTAGGCAATCAAAGTATTTTGAAATTGCAAAACCGCAATTAGCTATAACAAACAAAATGTTAGAGAAAAAATTGGTTACAGCTTTCACATTTATGAATTTTGGCTAAAGCCTGTAAAATTCATATGTAAGTTTACTTGTTAAAAATTATTTAAAATTACATAAACATAGAACCAAACCAGTCCAGTCAATAAATTTTAAGTTGGGTTAACCAGCTATAATTTGTTGGGTATGCTGGGTATCACTTAAAAGGATGGAATATGAAAAATATAATGTGCATTTTGATGTATAAATGTGCAAGCAGAAACTTCTTTAAAATGTTCACGATTTGCTCAATTTTAGGAGCAAATAAACTGTAGATAGCTGAATATCCCAGTAATAGGCCTCGATGGTTTCTAGGATTCAAAATAAATTTTTTTTTCAAAAACTAACTTGTTTTTGGAAACTTTTCACTGTAGCTGTAACATTGAAGCAAACCTTAAACGTTTGTTGGGAGGCTTCTATGAGAACTTTTGTCGACTGGCACATGTTGATGCCAAAATACATATATTGAGTTGAGCCAATGTAGGCCTTTTCTCTGAAGACTCATCTGGTCCTTGAGCGCAAAACTGATTTATCATCAACGCTGAGTTTTATATATTTTCAATACTAATTGATTTAGTTACGCTACGACCAATGCATGGTGTACGTACTTATTTATGAGATCATTAAATGCAAGGCAAGTAGAAAATGGCCAAAAGAGCAACAATAGTTAGATGTGCATAATACTTATGCTGTGCGATTAACACTGCGTTAACGCTTAAGGCGGGTGGCGCCCAACGCTGACAGCGACTCTGCACGTACCCATTCGGGATTATAAAGTGTACCATTGTAATCTACGCACCAAAATCTGTCAGAAATGATGAATTTCATTTCGATTCGTGCGTAGTCAATGAGAGGTACTCGTTGTGTTTTTTTGCGACCGTGTAGGCGTCAGTCTTAAAGATGCTACATTGAATGCATGAATGAAAGTCAGCCAAAGCTGACGAAAAAATGTGCTCCCAAGTTGGGACAAAACTTTGTCTAATAGCGCAAACCACAATATATAACATGTTGCAAGCACTACAAATATACTCGTTTGACAACAATTCTGAAACGTGATTTACTAAATTACTCAAAAACACCAGGTACATTTGCATCCTGAAAATTTAATGTTGCATAGCACTTAGAACCGTTAATATTTGTTTTTCAACTTGCACACTGCAAGTTTTCTCGTAAGATTATAAATTGCATGCACCGCTAGGTGGTAGTGCATGAAGTCAATAAATCGTGTGATACGGCAGTGAAATAGACCGCTAGTCGTTGATCACATACGTGTACCTAACTATCCAGAATTTATCTTGTAGCTGTGCTTTCTGTTTCATCGTCTATTAGCGTCCATGTATACTTAAAGTACTGAATTCCTTGAACTTTACATTCACATACATTACATAGGTCGTGCATTTGCATGTCATTTAATGATATTATAGTAACCTTGTTTTATGATAGGTATATAATTATGGTTCTTTTGTAATATCAAATTAACTAACAATGATTACTAGTTGCTTGTTGGAATAAGGAAAAAAACCACGTTTTTGTCTACGTCATATACTAAAAGGGCTTGGTCAGCAAACTCGGTTTTTCTTGGTTTAGGTTGCTTTTCTTCACGTTACTTTCCTGAACCTAAAACGGAAGTTTGCTTTGTGTTGAGCTGCCATTATGCAAAACAAGAAAGACGGAACGTTTTTTCAGCAGGCAAAAACCAAGTGACATACACATTGTGCATTTACATGCATATTTTACTGAGGATTTTATTAGCGCTAGTTCGCCAATTCTACCGTGGTTTCTTGCATAACAACTGCTTACTTGCCAACCGTACACACAGGTGGTTTTACGTACGGTTTGCTTGATTTCTTTCGTAAACCACCGTTGTTATGTAATTCGGACACCCAGTTTTGGCAGCTTTTAATATAAGATAGGCTAGACCAAACCAATGTACTCTGATTTCGGTTAGGGACGACCTGAAATATCCATGTGTCTGAATTCCAGCATCCTGATATACGTATATGATGTGTTTTTACTCAAAAACCTACGACAGGGAGCTAATAGATAATTTGTCAGCAATGAATTTGAAAGCAGAAAAATCATAAAGCTTTGCATGTAAAATATGCGCTAAATGATTTAGAAAAAATGTATTGTGTGAACTGTTCAAAGTCTATTTTATTCTTATCATACATTTTACCATACTGGTTCTTGGAAAATTATAGTATTGGTTTTGTTCTGAATATCATGTTTGCTTCCCAAATCTTGTTTAATATTTGTGTTTAACTTAATTTCAAAAGGAAGATTAAGTTCTATGCCAAACGTGTTTGTAATTGGAGAAAGACGCGTACTGGTATTAACATTACAATTAACGCAGAATGCTGCAAAAGCGGATTATCCCAATTAGTTTGTTTTTCATTTATTGTTATAATCAATGTCAAATCAATAAAAAGAGGATTTTATGAACAAAACTGAAGGTTATAAATAACAGAAAACTACGTAATGGTTTTTTATAATATCTTGTATTTTTCGGGATGTATCTTGATTGCAAATATTATAGATAGAAGAATGATAGGGCTGCAGAGTAGAGCGACGACACAAGTTTTTTGAGAATAAACGCAGCTGCGTTTAAGGGTTAAAAATCCTTTGAAGCAAAATAAACGCAGCTGCGTTTAATTGCGCGCGTATGCTATTGTTTGCTTAATTTGCAAACTCAGAGAGAAATTATCCCATTAAGTCAAAATATTCTCAAATTGCGCCAAAATTTAGTTACGAAACATGATGTTGTCGTCGTTTCCGCGCGCATATTGGCAAAGTTGACTATGGCGTGTACATGGGGGTACTCGATGTCGTCATAACACTGACCATACATGACGTTATGTATTATTTTTGCAAAATAATTAAATTTAAAAAATCGGTTCCATTCAAAAAACCGTTTTTCTATTGAAAAGCTAGATTATATATGAAAATACGCGTTCCTGAAATAATGATTCGGTGGTTTGTCTAAATGGCTTATGCTCAACTCAAACAGATGAATAATCGGATACTGCCGGTCATCACAATGTTTGCTTATATAAAAGAAAACAATCTTTATAATGTATTTTAAATTTTGTTTAGCCTGCTGGTCCCTTCCGGTTTACAAGCCGAAAAGCACGTTACTTAATACGTTAGTATGCTTTGATTTCAAGTATATGAACACATTAATAAAACTGTGTTTTGGCACTGTCATACAACTAAATGTTTACTGTAGATCGTTACATTAAAGGCCTGGTCTGGGGTTTGTTTAGGTGTCCTTAGTCCAGCTATCCTTCATTAGTTTGTTGAAAACACATTTTAAAAACACACTTAGGAAATGGTTTAGAGTGCACTGCAAATGTTTTGTTTGGAATCAAAGCAATGTTCTGCACAAAAAAATCATGAATATTATATAAAGTACACAAAATTAAATCAGGGACAGAGGATTGGGGATGAAGTCCACATCGGATTGGAGTTTAAAGTAGACTGCTTCAGCAACTGCATACCAGAATATATATTTACTGAAGGTAGTCACACACGCCACTTACCTACCCGCTTATTAGTTCTAACGAAGAAGAATGCCTTGTTACATGCCTGGTAGTGCAAGCTTCAAGATGTTTTAAACAGATATTCTTGCGCAATATTATTCTGAATATTAGAACCAACAAACAAAACTTTTGAGTAAATATCCTTCGTATCATTTCCGAGAAAATCCCGTTATAGCAAGATAACGAAAGAGTTTATAATCGTGATGGAATTGTGGACAATAGTAAACAATGCAAAAACTTCTGGCAAATTTGAATGTACACAATTTGTTAGTAAAACTTTTACTAAAAATTATTCGTTGTGCAGCTGTCACAGAACATACATCATTATTATCTTCATTTTTACATATTTCCTTGAATAATTGTCTGCAAATTTTGTGATAGGGCTTTATATGTATATGTTTTACTAGATGTTGGGTCATGAATTTTGGCAAAACAAACGGTAGCTACAGATAAAAATGGATATTCGCAAAGTACCACTGGGAAAAACTAATGTAAAATCTGGGGTTGTCTCTAGAATTCTGTGTTTGAGCCATAATATTGTGCAACGCAATAAAAAGTCTACGTAATCACAATAAAATATTTGTTGTGCCTACAAGTTTTATTGACGAGGAAGTTTACCTAAGGTAGGTGTTGGTGGATCTATTGCCCACAGTCAATTATAAAATCCTACAGAAACCAGAAACTTCATACGCACAAATTTTGCACTGAGCAAAAAAAAACTCGTATTAATAGTTTAGAATCACAAAGATTCAAAGCAATATTTATAAATGTTGGTGAATTATGACTATGTTTTGCAACTAAAAGGTATTAGTTAATTGCCTTGAAAAGAGCTGAAGGGAAGATTTTCAGTTTATTTACAAAATATTATCTTACAAGTTTCTTCAAGTTACGTACTGAATAAGTGAATAAATATGGTTTTTGTCATGAATCTACAGATCTTAAACAGGCGGTTTGAGCTAAGTTTTACATACATTTTAAGGTATATATAATGCAGCTTTAAAGGTAATTAAAGGCTGCACAGCCAATAGTTTCAGCTTATAATTAAGTTTTTTTAAAATTATAATTTGCAACAAGGAATCTGTATTACATATTTATATATATGTCGTGCTCATGATATGACTACTAAAACGCAAAAAAAAACAAAGTTAATAAATGAAACAAGTGCTATTTCAAAGAAGACATTCTGGACTTTGAAAAGTTAAATTCCGTATGTTGATACTTCTCAAGCTAGGAGTTATACACCGTTTTAATTCGGATCAGGTGCTCTAGGCTGAAACAAAGAAAAAAATTGATTCAGAAAATACTTTCCAGAGTAATATAATTTGACTTCTATAGAAACATATTCTATCAAATAACTTCCAAAATCGTAACTTGTGTTACGTTTGTCATATTAGCTTATTGAGCCAAAAACGCTCGCAAATAGGGTATTGACAGGATAAATAGTTTACAGTGACATTTTGTGCGCAAATGATTAATGGGTAATGTTTTGCTGAAATATCTATTAGTATTAGTAGTCTAGTATTAGTTTTGAATACCAAATTAATCATAGATTGGCTGGTGTTTATATAGATCCAAACGTCAAAAATATTTTGATGGCGGAAAGCCGATTGATAATTTGCCAGCCATACAAATGAAGGTTGATAAATGAAAAAAACATTTGCATTTCTAAAATGCGCTAAGCGATTTACAAAAAATGTAGTTTGTGAATTGTTCAACAATCAAAATCTTGTGAACCTTCAGTATGAAATATAATGCATTTTGTTTGGTCTGAGCTGAAAATATGTAAATAAATGTTTTGTCAAAATTGTCTTTGAAAAGATTTTGATTATGCATTAATGAGAATTGTGTATTTCATGAACATTGACTCAAACGTAGTTTTCTAACAATCCATTTCTGTTGTACATGTTTGCATAAGTGTACTGCGCTCATTACACAAAACTTCCTTACAAAACCTTCTCTGTGAATTGTTCTTGGACCTGTTTTCTGAACTGTGTAAAGCTGCATTTTTTCATATTTAGTAAAAAATCTAGGTGATTCTAAATCGGTTGTTGAGTTTACTTAGAATTAGTCTTCTACCAGAGTAAGATGAGTATTGTGTACCGTTTTTACCAATAGTAATAGCTTCTTTTATCTTTATGTACTAAAAAGTGCAAAGCAACTTTGCTCTTTACTATTAATTTTAAAAGTTATAACGCTTTATTAAATGGTAAATGCTTAAACGATTAATAAGAACACTTCTGTGTTAATAAATCAGTTTAAACCTTTATTTGATTTGAATATTAAGTTTACACACCTTGAAAGATCTGTGGTGGACTAAGAAAGTGGATTTATTAGAAGGCGGGGAAACACTTCTATTAACACAAAAATGTAACTCGGGTGTAAAATGTATTACTCAGAGATAATTCAAATTAAAGCACTAGAGAATATTTTAACAAAGTTGTACGGAAGTTTACCTCTAGGTCCGCCTGTTTTAAAACAGTTGACCTGCCACATGCACGCGTTTTATTATATATATGTAAATATACAGAAAAAATAATATTTTATAGCGTGGTGTGGCATTAAATGAATAGTCCATGTCGTCTTTATATTTTTACTGATTAACATTAGACGCTGATTTGTAATAACTAGCTTTCCATGTCTGGTATATAATACATATACATTGCATTTTTGACCATAGGTTACCGTGCAATTTTTGACATTGCGGTAACACGGTAATTAACATGGCGATATCTTTTTTATAAGCTGCAGTAAACGTATATTGCCGTTCATTATATCATAATTTTTTTAAAATAATTGTTCAATAACATCAAAGAAAGTATATTATTAGTTACCAAAATAGAAACTTAATGATACTATGTCACCATAATTTATTGTACTTCTAATTTGTAACCGAAGAATCCGTGAGTAGTACCAAAATATCAGTTTGTTTCCTAAAGTATTGTGGTTTTACCGGTATTCCCACTAAAAGAAGTTTACGCTAATACAAGCACTACCAGTTCTAAAACATACACATTCTTGCCCACCATCAATATTTAAGGTTTTTTATGCTAACGTTGTCAAAGTTGTGATTTTTTGATATGTTAATATTTTGCATCGATTTACCCAAAGCTTATCAAAAATTCAAAAATGAGTTCAAATTGAAAATAACATTATGCTATGGAGCCTGACAGGAGGATGTCTATGAAATTCGGCGCAACTCTTGTGTTAAATGTCATCACATTTTTATAAAGTTATTTTTGAACTAACTGCAAGGACTGAAAGCATTTTTTATAAATCTTTATTTATGATTTTATGATGTAAGACTGTATTGTGTAAGCTGACGAATTCAATTACAGCACTGTAATTTTTTCAGGCTGTAAAATTTGTTACTAAAACATTTTTTGCAATTTTGTTCCTGATAAATAAACATCCATGGTAAGCCATTGAAAAATGCTCGCTGCTAACAACGATGAGTGTCTAAGTAGTCAAAAGATCCTAAGACAAAATCCTTGATGAATGCATTAAGTAATAATAGCCCATTTTGCTGGTTTAGAGGCCATTTTGCTGGTTTAGAGGCCATTTTGCTGGTTTAGAGCCCATTTTGCTGGTTTAGAGCCCATTTTGCTGGTTTAGAGCCCATTTTGCTGGTTTGGAGCCCATTTTGCTGGTTTAGAGCCCATTTTGCTGGTTTAGAGCCCATTTTGCTGGTTTAGAGCCCATTTTGCTGGTTTGGAGCCCATTTTGCTGGTTTAGAGCCCATTTTGCTGGTTTGGAGCCCATTTAGCCTGGTTTAAAAATAAAGTCTACAGACGGACGGACGGACGGACAGACGGACAAACGGACATTATATCTTAAATAGCTCCCCTGCTGAAGCAGCGAGCTAATAACTAGCGATTAAGGGACTTTAGCATGCTTTCGTATTTTCTTTGCTTCCCTTTAGTTGCACCAAACATTAACATTTAATTTGTCATGGCTTCATGTCATGGCAAGTCAAAAGTCATCATAGAATGCCGTGAGGAATCTCTAGATGCACCAGCACTGCTTTTATAAAAATTACATGTGTCACTCTTTGACATGCAAAAATTTATGCATCGTAAAAAGATAGGGATTTGTTCAAACTAATGAGAAACTTTCAGTCAAATTTCTTCCTTATTAAAGCCTAATTCACGGTAACGTAGAAAAGGACTACGATCCTCTTACACTATATAAAAGGATGAGTGAGTATGAGTATGTTCGCCGCTCTATGAAAAAATGTATTAATTAAATTTCACATCTATTTGCAGGTAAAGCTGCTCAAGGTGCCTTGACGATATTTTCTTTAGTGGACTGAATTTAATAAGAAATTCAGATTTAAACAAGGCATACATTTCAACTTGTCAGTAAAACTAAGCAAACATGTGTAACCTTAGAATCGTTTCTTATCTAAAATATTTATAAATTGCTCATTAAAAAAACTATTACACACGGTAGTTACATGAATATCAGGGTCCAAATTTAAATGTTTTCTACAAACCCATCAACCAACCGTGTTTAAAAACGAATTGCTGCCGTCTAAAAACAATTCAGGCAATTTATTAAAAATATTGGGACAATTGCAAGTGGATTTTTCTTGACTGGTACATAAACAGGGCGCTATTTAAATTGTGCATATGTTTTGAGGGTCGAGAAGGTATCTTGAATATATGTAAAAACGTAAACCTATGTAACAATTGTGTAGTGTGAGGCACCAGATTGAAGTACATTTTATTTTTAATAGACAAACACAAATTTCACCCAAATCTTTTAAACAATTCAAAAAATACCTTTAATTGAAATAATATTTCTTTATCGAGCGAGGCAGAAACATGGCAGCTTAATTATGTTTACGTTTAAACGATTTGTGGCAGGTGTCATTTTTACACCATGATATTTTTGAAGAATGTTTAATCACAGGAAGAGGGAAAGCAATGTTTTTAAACTGCTATGACAATTCAATGTAACTTGCAAGGTTGTATGCTCCACTTATCACCGGTGATTAGATGATTAAATGATACAGAAAACTCGGATATGTACGTATGTAAAAGCGCAGACAATTTTTAGATGCAAGTGCCGAATTAGTATGGTTTTGAACGCTCAACAACAAAATACAGACTAAACAGTTTTAACCAGAGAGGACACATTTTTTTCTACCACTACATGGCGTGTCCTGGCCTCAAACACCTTCTTGAAACAAAATGCAAATCTAGAGTTGAAAATTTATAAAATTTCACATTTAAAAATTCGCTGAAGAATTCGCAAAAATGTGTTGTAGTAATTGTTATAAAGTAATAATATGGATTTTAAAATTACGTATTGTATTAAACCTGCAATTTGCAACGGAATCACCAATGCAGTTGTGAACAATTTTGTTCAATTGCAAGGCCAAATTATAGAGGAGTTTTCCTTTTTTTTTTGAAATCATAAATTAATTGTTTATATAAACTGTGAAATTCAATACCATACACATTTAGATATTTTGGGACGTAACGGCATTTGATATAAGACTGACAGAAATTCATTAATAGTTTATTTTAATTTTTCCTTAGACATGTTGTTTCATTCCAGTACACAAACGTATAAACAAATAAAAATATATTCTGATTTGGGGGCTTGGCCCTAGCCCTAGCCGCTAGGGATATTCCAGTAAAACTACTACTGGTACTGTTAGGGAATATCGGCGAAACCGACTTAATTATAATAAAAATATTAAGCACACATGCAATATATTCATGCGTGTTGAAACACGGATTTATTATTATATGCGTACAAGATTTACATTTTATGCCATTTTGATAGCACTTAACAAACAGAAAGCAAACAACATGAACTATGAACATTTTCTCAGAAATTTAAACTTTTTAGTTGCGTGAATATACCTAAATAACTTGTTTCGGTTTAACTTACATATTCTTGGCTGGTAGATTGGCGTCTCAGCGTACGGCATTAAAATATATATAAGCAATGTTGCGTAATCTTAAAAGGAGAGTCTTGACAATGATGATTGACAATTCCCGCTGGTTGATATTACAAAGATCACAAGTTTTAACACAACACATATGCAATGCATCACTTTTGGAATGTTAGATTCTTTGTTGCGATTTACAATATATGGGTTTCGTAATCCCCACATGAGAGCAGCAATGATTTGAAAGACAAAAAATGTCAATAAGTAATTGCAAAAAGTAACAAAGTTTATCCAAAACTGTGCTAACAAATTCGTAAACGCTTCAACAAAAGTAAAACTATGTACCTATGTAATTGTTTTTGAAAGGCAATAAACAGAGGTTGTGTTATATATTTGAGAGGATTTTTTTGTAAAAGGCAGTTAAGTCATGATTAATGTACTAATATAAAAAGAAAAGAAACTAAACTTCGGAACATAGTTAGTTATATATCTCTGGATTTTTCAACAATTGAGTATCTTAAATTAGTGAATTTAAAAACACTAATAGCAGTCAAATTTTGTTTGCAAAATACTAATTTAAAACTGAGCTCTAAACCAGTTAAAATAGGCCAGCTGTATGCTAAATTCAAGATTAGCAGCAAACATCATTATTCGGTTTGCCATCGACTGGTTGTTAAATGCCCACTGGTGCATGAAATTGTATGTTTTGGTAAAACTTTCCTAAATACAACGCTAAACACCTACTAAAGTTTGCTAGTTACCATAAATCATTCTTATAAAGCTGCATATTATAAATGTTTAGAATTTAAAAATACGCATGGCGAGAATCACGTCAAGTGGGACAGTCCATACTTGCGATTTTAATACAGGGCCATATGATTAATATTTAATACATATGATTTTTTGGGTGAAAGTACGCTTCTTGTAGTTTTAAGTACTAAAGGAATTATGATTCTTGGTGAAGGCGTTGTGAAGTTATGAGCATTTTAATTTTAATTTTGATACAACAATTTGCAAAATATTTTAACAATTAAGCTTTTTTGACAACTTTGGCTATCCCGAATATGTTTTGGTGACTTTTCGAAGGACGAAGAAATTAGTAAAATTTCGAAAGTTTGAGTCACTACTTATACCTGCATCCGTGAAGCTAATTAATTTCTCATGCAATTTTCTCATTGAATTGTATTTTCTAATATACCGTATTTTCCCAATTAAACGCAGCTGCGTTTATTTTGCTTCGGCAAAAATTGAACACCTGAACGTAGCTGCGTTTATTTGGGAGCTGCGATTAATTGAGAGCTGCGTTTATTTCCAAACATCCAAACTTAGTAAAATTTATTGCCAAATTGTAAGACAAGATTGCTTAATTTTGACAGAATGCGACAGAAATAGCCATCTAACAACAAAAATTTGGCTCCCAGGAATCATTTTTATTACAAAATTTGCCTACTTTCACTTCAAACTAACACCTTGCATGTATAAAACTAGGAAAATGAGTATCAGTTCATAGTTTGACAATTCAAATTTGTCAGAATTTGCTACCCAAAAAAGAGCTGCGCCTATTTGAGGGCTTCGTTTTTATTGCTTGAACAACTTTTTTTCGCTTAAACGCAGCTACGTTTATTGGGGAGCTGCGTCTAAATGCGAGACTGCGTTTAATAGGGAAAATACGGTATGTATTATCTAGCTATTTATTTTTAAACTACCAACATCCTCAACCAAGGTGATTACATGATTGGGATTAGTATGTTGGTAGGCGGAGCATGGGAAACACTCCATCTTACAAAACTCTTAATTGTTATCTTCTTTACGTTTATAAAATCCTCAATTTACGCATCGTGAAACCTATCATTGGGAGGAATATGGAAAGCTCAAATGCGGGAAAATGTGCTTAGTGTTTTAATATACCTACTCGATTTTTTGAAATACTTAACAACCTTAAATTCAAAAATTTGGTCATCAAAATGACAAAGATAACTTACACAAAACATTTGTAATGAGAAGACTTTCGGACTTCTTACTGTTTTGCAAATGTGCCTCCAAAATACTTGTTTCATAATTATTTACTACCTTCAAAAGTTTCAGCTTCAATGTAGAAGTTCACGACATATATATGCATACCAACTCAATGATAAGTAAAATATGCTATCCGATGAATATTCTTATAACCTATACTAAAGATGTCTTTGTTGTTATAACTGAAACAATGGTGATAAGAGACAACAACTGGGCTAGATTTACAGCAATGCAGACAATTGTTTACACAATGAAAGCATCATTTCAAGGAGGTATTAGTTTTGTTAGGAGTTTTCTCAAATTACCCCAGAAATATTTGTTCTAGTCCAGAATATATTGCAATATTGCATTTTTTTGCAGCTGTCTATTCCACGTTCTAAAAATAGTTTTTAAATGACAAAATTGAAAATGAGGAAGTGGCTGACTATTTCCAATGGAAATTAAGTAACCCTATATAATACGAAGAACTTGTGTACAGTAACTGTGGTAGTAGGACCGAGTCCAGTAGATAGGTACAAAACTCAAGCTCCTGCGCAATAATTGTTCATTGGATGAGCAAATGTTTTTGGATTTGTGCATGTCGTACAAGCGGGTACACGTGCAATGCAAACAGGATTAGTCTGAGTGGGAACAAGTCGTGATACATAGTATATTAGCTTTGTGATTCTTTGAACCATGATAGCAATCCAAGTAGAACCTAAATCTGATAATGGCGATTGTCTTAATTAGTGTTTAGTAGGTCAAATTTCGTATGTCTGTTTGATGACGGAATCTGCTCCTTACTATAATGTGACATTAAACGTTATTGCAACACAAAAAACGTAAAGAGGTATTGAACCTGAAGAGTTTTCTACCTTTCTTATAGCTATTAAACGTTTTGCACTTATGTAAGCTGATTATTTCAAACGTAAGGCTACAAGCTTCACAAACAAACGCAAAACGGGGCAAATTGAAAAATGAATTAATGACGTGATTTGGATCTGTTTTAAACATACGGTCAGTTTATTCCTGTGGCTGATTTTAGCGAAAGAATTTTTTTCTTATGGTAATTTAAAAAATAAATGATTGTTATAAACGGTTGGAAGTATTTGCCACGTCTCCGGCTCAATACAATACCATATCGTCATCAATCACATTATAAAACATGCGCCAATTAATAAGGTTTGAATGGTATAGTAAAGAATCAAATTAAAAATCCTGTATTGAATAATAATTTATATCATCATCATACCTGATAAAACAGATGTATCCATTTTTTGCAATTTGCAAAAAATAGATTTACAAATTTATATATATCCGACACAATGTTGTTGTAGGAAATTGCAGTATTTTCTAAAAAATTTTATAAATGCAAAGGCATAGTATTACAGCCAAAAGCATAACATACTAATATTTGCCCAGATTTTCGAAGTGGCTCGTTGACGTCCATAACCGACGGGTTTGTGGAATCAAGAGGGTTCCATCAACAGCAAGTGAAAAAAAAAGAAAAATTAAGATCCTGTTGCTGCTACAGAAACGAATAGAGGGTGATATCGGGTGCATGATTTGCGTTCTGTGCAACAGGGAAAATTGAATCTTCACGTTGTTCTAAAGGCAGTGAACCTAGGTGTAGGGACATCATAGTTACCTAAGCATTGTCTGGTACTTGGGGCATGCTTTGTTAGACTGCTCACTGAGAGTAAATTCTCCCCGTTTTAAACGCTGCTGCACGTCTAACTGCTTCATAAACTCATATAATTGGTTTGCAGTAAAAAATACAATTACAGGAAAATGAATTTTATGAAATAATGTGTAATTTTCATAAAACAATACATTAGATTAACAAAGGTAAAACGATGCAATTAATTGCATTCATTCTTCAAAAGCGATTAATATTTCGCATATTTTGCATAAATAAATTTTTCTTGCTTTCAATTTCTACCAAAGTCGAGTGTTATATTCTGACGATACATTCTTTTAGTATTGCAAAATGTACTTGACCATAGTAATATGTGTATTTTCTGGTTTCAAAAATAATGTAAAAATGAATTAATAATTGTAAAAAACTCGCAATGCCACACAAAATACACAAATCATAATTTTGAAAACAATATTGGCATGAAAGTTATCACTGCTAATTCGTCAGCAAGAAGAGCGAAATTTACAAAGTTACTGTGTTACCAGATTTTGTAAGAAAAAACGTTACAAATTCAAATTATATTGTCATTACAAATTATAACCACTTCAAAAAATATTATTGCATACTGATGCCAGAAGCAGACAAAATACACATTCTGAAGTTTGTGTAAAAGTTTATGGCTTCAAGTTCATACGTTTTACGTTTACAAAATGCACATTACGATTCACAAAAATGTATTTTGTTGATTCGGATTTTAATTGCTTCACTTGGTTAAATGTTGGAAGAGTTACTGATGAGCCCGACCTGACGAATAGATTGTGTGGTTAGTCTATAGTATGCCAATTATGAAATGAACACATAAATGGAATAAAAATCTGGATTGTATCTTTATTGACTTGATTGAAGAAGATCTTTATCCAGATTGAGAGTCAAGATAATACTGTTTATAGCAACACATAATTTCAAATATGAGTACAAAAGTGTGTAACTTTTAAAAAACTCATCAGCAATTAGTAAAATAAGAATTAGGAAATTGCTTAACGGTTGATGTATTACAAGTTCGTAGGAAATGCAATGTATTTTCAAGTAAACACAATGTAAGTACCATTTTTACGCTGTTTCATAACGTTATTACTGTGCAGCACTTTAGCTATAAATTGAGTGATTACAAAGCGGAAATTTTAAAGCATTCAATCTAAAATACAGTACCTATCAGCTGCTT
This sequence comes from Entomobrya proxima, assembly GCA_029691765.1. Classification (NCBI taxonomy): domain Eukaryota; kingdom Metazoa; phylum Arthropoda; class Collembola; order Entomobryomorpha; family Entomobryidae; genus Entomobrya; species Entomobrya proxima. The sequence goes on from CM056169.1 coordinate 55,512,978, forward strand.
AGTTCGAAAATTTTCAGCAAAACATTTTACCGCAATTGACAATTGAATAGCCGAGTTTCTAAGGGTTTGATGGGTCCTTAGTTTTGTCTTAGGAACGCGCTGGTGGGAAGTAACTCCTGATTTTTTAATGTCACCCATACACCCCTTGAGTAATCATTGTAGCCCAAACGTTTCAACATTTAGGTTCAAAATAACGTCCTCTTTTGCAAATTGTTTATATAAAAATGTTGGCAAAAATGACAACAAAAACTACAACAGCAAGCGCCTATACTACGTTAATAACATTTGCTGTTGTTGTCGTGCATAAATAACCACGGAATACCCAATTATGTTGGACCCATACCCATATTTATAAATGCGGACAATCTTTCGATGTGGGCAGAAGGTGATGATGCATGGTTTTCTCGATAAACTTCTGATTGAAAGAGTTGACTGCTAATTAGGCAACAAACATCGAAGGTTGCAAACTACCTGCAAGCAAACATGTTTCGATAACATGGCAGACTAAAGCCAGTAAAAATTTAATGATGCATAATGAGCCAGGAGCAAACTTGCTATGCGATTCACAAAAATGTATTTTCTGAATTGTTGAAAATGTATAACAAAATATGTTGACTTGGATGCATAAAACTTGTAAAGTGTAGGCATGATTGTCGAAGTGGATGAACCAGTCATTATATGGGTATGAACATATATGATTTTCATTGAGAAAACCAATAGAAGTCACTAAGTCATATTTGAGATTCAAAGGTCTTACAGCAAATTGCATACGTATTATAATCGTATTATCTCTAGGCTAGAAATAGCAATAAGTGAACTTTATTGTATGTAAATAGTGAATGTCATCTAATGCCTTGCGCCATTAATTTTTTAGCGCCATCATACAATGATCTACGTAGACTTTTTATTTTTAAATTAAAACATGAGGAAATATGTTCCTATTACCGCTGTTAACTACATTGTGGAAATATAACATTTTCGCTTAGAGGGCAAAGAGGTTACGGTTATGAACCATTGCCGATTGCACATATAGAAAACCCGTATAATAATCCTCCGTGAGTAAATTATAATGTGTAGTGTCGTTGAGTTCTAATCTGATCATGGCTTTCTGTAAACTTTTCTAAAATGAGTCTATGCAATGATTCTGAACATTTTCAAATCAAGTTATATTAGAAATTAGATTTGCGTGTTCATCTTTCAGTAAGGATATAATTTTGGCCATTGCATCAGAAATATTTCAGTTCTCATTGAATGTACATGCTAGCATTTCTGGCGGACTTTACTGTTAGCAGCATTTAGGAGGCAAGGAAATTAACAAAATAGTTCTTGGAACAGAAAACAATTAAAATGTAATGTTTTCATAATTCATCCAGCAATGCTAACGGTAGTAGACAATACATAGGCTTTTAGCATTTAAATGTAGTGTTAGTGTTATTTAATTTGTACTGCTTGTACCTTAACTCTCAACAAAGCAAGTGGGTATGTTCAAATTGCATCAAGCAGAAGAGACAAAAATTAAAAAGCCAGTTTACAAAAATTACTTATTGTAAACCAAGAGAAGCAAAGGTTAACATTTTGAGGTCTGCGTAGGAACTTTATTATGTAATTATGTTGCAATTAATATTTGAATGCTACTAAAATCGCCCTGCAAGATTCACAAAAACGTATTTCGTGAATTGTTTTAAAACCTGGATTTTTTAATTTTAATAAATATGTTACATACGTGAATTGCGAATTAACCATTAACGGGATTTTCATAACTTTGAGATGTAGGTAAGTAATATTTTAATATACGTTAGATGCCAATGCGTAGAATGTAGAAAAGCTAATAAATCTAGAAGAGCAACAATATTATTCAAAAATTTGGGTTAGGTTGTAAGAAAGTAACCATAATTTTTTATTCAAGTCACACCAGTTAGGCTAAGTGACCAACAACGACAACAAAGATAGCCAATTGTTCAAAAAATGTCCCGCAACGCTGAGCCACAATTGTAAAAGATTAGAATATAAATTTGGTCCAATTTTGCTTGGACAAGAGAGAACTCTGCAATGAACAATATTGCACATATAGGTTTGACGTAATTGAATAAAGTCCAACGAAAAGCAAAAGACGGGGAATACAGTTTTAAAACACGCTTGTATGGAAAGAAGGGTTGGAAAGTGCAGTCACGATATTTCCTGACCCCTATACACCATGATGGACTAATTCAGCCCAAAACTCAGAATTATGCTTTGTAACAGAAGTATTACAAATAAAAATCCGTCCGTGAAATTTATATTTTTGAATCTCAGTTTGCTTCCTTATAACAATAGTTTTGCGTTAATTATTGTGTACGTCCTGCTAAAGTAATTTAGATCCATTGTACGAAAACTTTGTTTCAATTTAGAGTTATTTTACTTCTGTTTAGGCTTTGTGCATGCACTAGTAAGTTTCAAAATATTTTTTTTACAATAAGGGATGAATTCATACTGTTTTTCAACAAACAAGACTTACTTCTAATGGCTGAAACTATTGTGCAAAATGCTACATTTTGTCTCGGACACACAAGTCAATGCAATATTAGAACAGGAACCAGTGCACATTGGAACAGGAAACAGTGTGGTGAACCAAGAAACTGCAACGTAAAATACCATTAATTCTAAATGGCTTGCTCTGGCACCTTTAGTTGCTTTCAGTTATGTGATGGAAAATACATTCACTACATGACTTTAAATACAAGAAAAACGATAAAAATTCTAACAACATTATAGGATTCTTGTGTAGTCAAGCAATTAACCTAAGACATTTAAAAAAACAATGCACCCACACAAATTCAATATGCAATAAATTTAGGAATTAAGGTTTACAATGTTTGGAGTGAGGCCATTTAGCCGCACTTGTCTATTCAAGGAAAATACATTAGTACTAAGAAATGGTCATTGTTGCCAGCACAAATAATTTGAGACATCTTTCTACTACTTTAGCAAAGTTACCCGCTAGAAGAGAAATGCTGCTATTTGAGAATTCATCCTTTGGTTTGCTGAACATGAGCAAACTAGGATATATTACAAGACCTCTCTGTTTTATTATATTTAAAATTATGAAAATTCGAAACATTGAACACCAGAGAACCCAAAAATCATTAATTTGCATGGTTTGTAGGATGTTCGTCATTATAAATGTTACCAGGATGGTAAAACACACTTGGCATAATAGAACTAAATACGTGCTTTCGTACAGAGCACAAAAAACAATGAGAATATTGGATACACTAAATAATTCAAAGGTTCTTGTACAATGTTCTTACATGAGAGTGTGGTGATCAGCAAAGTAAGAATATTTCAAAGGACATCTACTACAAAAACTAATAAATGATTTAATTTTAGATCAAATTTTTAGATATTTGTTAAATACAACATAGTACGTTTTACTCTGGATTTTCTGACATAAAATGTTTTTGGTTGATATTGCTTACTTGTGTTGAATAATATAGCGAACCATGATTACTGAATACTGTAAACACTGCTCGAATTGCAAATTTTTTTACTTGACACTAATTTTTGTTAATTGCTAAAAGATGGGCATTTTGTTTTTACTTTCGTGTATGCAAAACACATCTACAGATAAATCGTGTTCGATGTATACGATGCGTGGCTAAGTTAAACATAATGTAAATGTTGCTTATATTAAAATGATACATGATAATGCATAAATATAATTTCCTGCAGTTACACATTTTAAACGCTGTTCGAAATAATTTTAGGGTTCTAGGTAAATTGTGAAGTTACGATCTTGTAAATCCATTAACCATCGTGCAATGTTATTATTTCGGGTTTTGTTGTCTTCAGCTCAGATAGCAGATACATGCGATAAGCGTAGGTTGTGCCTGTTAAATGGCCATTCTCTGAACTTTGTTCAATTTTTGATGCATTTTACCGACTATCACTTGGTGTTTAGAAACTGGAAGCTTATTAAAGCTGCAAATATGCTGCACTTTTTTACACTTCATAGATAGCCACCAACATCAAAACCGAAAAACTACTCCCTCTTGTAGAAAGCACGAAAAACATGTTTCAAACATTTAGTAGGAGCTCTAAATGTTGGGCTTGGAAATTTATCTGAAATTGTAAAACGCCTAGTTATTCGTTTCTGTTTCTATGTTCATAGCTCATTTTGTTTTGCTTCTTGGACCAACTTAAGTTGATTATAGGTGTAAATAAAAACAAATTTTATCCATAGATTTTAAAAATTTGAAAAGTACTGCAAATTTTAAAAAATCGCTATTGAGTGGGGCAGAAGCATGGAAACTTATTCAGGAGTATATGTAATCGACTTATGGCCTGCATAATGTTTACACTATTATATTTATGAAGAGTGTGATTAAACAAAAAAATACAGCAACGTTTAAATTTTTTTAGGACATATGGCTCTGTTTTGCGACTAAAATGTATTCGTTGACAACTTTTATTAAAACTTATTGGAACTCTTTAAACTTGAGGAAATCTTTGTGGAGGATAACAAGAACAGAGAAGCGAAGTTGGCAGGACCAGTCCATGTTTTTATGGATCAATTTTTAATAGAAAAATTGGGGTTGTGTTGAGCATTACCATGTTTATGTAAGTTTAGACCAGGGTTTATATACGGAAAGTTAGATACAAAATTTATCAAGGGATTTCAAGTACCCGAAGTAATCATACAACTGGAATATTAATCATGAATAATTAGTCACAAAGTAACAATAATGACTCTTTTTAAGGGAAAAATTATTAAATAAAAATACAAGGTATTTCATATTAGAAAAGGACATGGATACATTTCGCCTCTCTGCTTGACAAGCTTTGCTAATAATTAGAATTCAAATAAAATGAACACAAATCCTCTGAAATTTTGAAACCCAACAGAAATATTTTTTGTGAGTGCATGGTTGAATACGTAATGAGGTATTTGTTGTACCAGAGACATGAATCTGTAACATTGCAGTTTCTCTTAACCAACGCAAGCTGTATGCACATTTTACATTCACTTTGTAACTTTCATCTTGTTTAGCGATTAACATTTCATTCGATACGAAATTTTGATGTAAAATATTTTCTGATTTCAAGTTATGATAGATAGAAAGTAGGTATAGTGTGTTGTTTCCTAAAAACTCTGACAGCAGAGAGATAAATGCTAATAACTCTGCAATAAATATTAAAGTTTGAAACTAAGTATAGAACCTGCTTGTGAAAGCACGAAGCGGTGGTCGACAATATTGCAAACTTACTCCAGTTAAAAAACAATGGCAAAATTTTAGTCGTACCCGGGAAATGCAGACATTGTCACCGGTTTTATAATGCTTTTATCCGAGAAATAAATTCCCCTATAATTTTTTATCACCAGGTGCAAATGCCTATATATTCTGGTGTAAAAGCATTATTTTTTACAACGGTATTACAGAAGTCTATATAAAATAACAAGCATAAAGTACTCATTTTGTTATTTTAATTGCATTGTACAGGCCTTCATTCTGTATAGCGTATTTTGAGGCACCTAGCCATTGATTTGAATACACTATAATTGAAATGTGTAAGGTGTACATGGAAAATGTAGTTGGGGCAAGGCAGAGTAGAGAAGGTGGCCAGAGAGGAGTAAAGGGATTCGCGCATGCTATACTGACTGCACAATATTTCAGAATGTTGAAATGAAGTGCAGCAGTCAAGAGAGCGGAATTCCGAGCGAGAGAGAAGGAGATGGTCATTCTGCATTTAGACGTGGCCTTGAGCACTTGATAGTAGTAGCAGCAGCAGTAGTCAGATTTGTAGTAATATTTTCTTGTACTTGATAACTTGCTAATTGATTTGAGATTGATCTATCGGAATTCTATCTTGGAAATAAAAGCTGTAAATATTTAGCTTGTAATGCTGTGTGTGTCTGAGCCTGAATCATTTACCATTTTAGCGTTTGAAGTGCACACCAGAAGGATGAACCGGAACCGTTGCGGAAGTTTGTGCATTGCATCTCGTGTCATCATCATCGTAAGATTGATTTGGTCACAAATATACGCATGCATATCCATCTAAAGTTAATCATATCACATTCTTCAAGGAGTTATAAAGGGGTAACAGGTCATACTCCACAGTAGAAACCCACAAATGCCCCTGCATGGCGAACTATGCCATTTTTCTGGGTAAAGTGCAGTGCTGAAGTGGTTAGTGGTTTAAGGGAAAGGCTATCGGCTAAAGTGCATGCAGTGGGTGTTAATGTTTAAAATGAACTACGTTTGAAGTGGTTCATCATTAAATCACCCACAGCATTCCATATTATGATAACAGACATAATATCGTAGAATGTTGCGATTACATGTCTTGTTGTCAGCGTGCTAGCATTTAGATTAGCATATTTCACAGTTACATATTATCACCAGTTTTAACCAGTTTTTATCGGTTTTTAAAGCACAATAACAGTTTAAGCAAGCAAGCAGTCATTTTATTGCAAAGATTAGCAGGGAAGTATAATATTATGAGAATTTTGACGGTTTTATTTGAGAAGCAGAGATTTTCGTGTAAGCAATGTCAAGTAGCAGTAAAAATGAGCATGCATGGTGACTGAAAAGTGGTTTTTAGTTGTTTTAAATGAGATTTTAGTAACTTAACGGTTAGAAAATTTTCAATATTTTAACAAAGCAATATGGCGCTCATCATCATGATCATGTTCACGGAAAATTACTAGAAAACGTCAACAGTCATAGCTACATACGAAATAAGCCTACAGAACCTGCATATAATTAAAACGAGTCATTGTCAAGAGATTATAGCAATTTAGGCTACGCTACTACCTTAGTCGGTTCAAAGGTACACTAGAGTACCACAAGGCAGGAAAATAAAAGGAATTTTACCAAAGAGCTTAAACATAGACTCTTTTAAGGTATAGATAATATATTATGGCTCTTACTATTTTCTGCTTGCGGTATAAATGCATGAATGGTAGTGGGATGCAAAAATAAGTGATTAATGCCAAAGTCAAATGAAAAGCCGTCAGTTGGTAAACCACTATCACAAAAAAAAGACAAGAACTGGACACGTTTATGAGAGTAAACCAGTGTGAAGAAAAAACGTACCCCGACTACTAAAGTACCTAAAACTTCAACAACAAAGCAAAGTAGTACTGATGCGTGTAGTGACACCACGTCTGAATTGGGTAAAACTACACACAAATCAGGACTACCTAGCAAACTCAACACCAGGTACAAGCACAACAGCAGAGGATACGGATTCTATTGCAACGGAAGAGGTTTACCAAAATACTGACAGCGACCCATCAACAGATACATTCATTGACGCGAGTGATAATACTGAGAATAGTTCAGTAAATCACAAAGGTGGAAAAGGAGTCTTCACATTTGGACGACCCCCTCACCACAAGCAACTAGCACAATGAATGTTCAAGTAAAATCGGAGTTACAAAGGCACTAATGGAATAAGGGAAGACTCAAGAGCCCCAATGTGTCTTATCCCAATAATGAGCATCTCACCAAGGGCAAAAGCAATGATAGGTCTTTACAAAAGAGACTCATCAAAAATTACACCGATACTGGAAACTGGCAACTTCAAATCCTTTAAAGAAAAATTAGTCCAAAAATTATTTCCGGGCTTCCGAGTCCAGAAAAAACAAAAATTCAAATTTACGAAAAGGTCTATAATTATTTGCGTGGGAGAAGTCTTTCTACAACTCGGCAATCATGGAACAGGCTGGGATTTTCAAGACGTTGAAGGCTCAGCAGTTTCCATCATCGTTGGAACCGACATTACTCGCGCCAACGTTGCTGTATTTCGAAACGCACAAAGGAAGTTTTGGTTTGGTGACGATCAAGCCAATTTTTTCTTTTACGATGACTGGCACCACGACAAGAAAGAGGACTTTTTCAAGAAAATATTTGAGTTGATAAACCGAAAAAAGACTACAAATTTCAAGGTCGGCAAACGACTATTGAAAAAGAAGAAACTTCTAGAAACTAGATTTCCGGAAGAGTTGGATGATGAAATGGATCCTAATACTCGGTCAGTCGAGTTGGATTCAAAAATAAATAAAGGGCTGGTTGGAGTTACCCAAGGGTATGACCCACACGTAGTAATTCGGCATGAAGTCGAACCTACACAGCTAACGGGAGGTGCTGAGCCGCTGACCCAATCAATAAAGGGGACCCCAAGTGTAAGTCTGAAATTGGCCAATTCAGCAGCAGTAAAATACATCATCCTACAAATCTACAGAAAGAAACGAAGGAAGAGGATTGTGAAAAGCCAGAAACTGAAAGAACCAGTAAAAGACAAAAGAAAACATTTAACCAAGGAGGTTAAAACGACAGCCTGGGTTCCAGTGACTCCTAGGTCACTAAACCAAGGAATCCTGAAGTTGAAGAAAAGAAAAGTTCACATGTATACTCGGTAACGTCGAGTATCAGAAAAGGAGAAGGGAGAAAGAAAAAACTGACTTACAAATAAAATCTGTAATCTCGGAAAGTCGAGAGTCAGAGAAAAATATAACATCCAATAATATCACAGAATGATTGTGGTAACATTGCGATGAAATTCTAAAATTGGGAAATGGTAACATGATTCTATTTCACATTTATTTGTATTCATTCCTGGTAATATACAATAATTTTTACCAGATTAGAAATTAAAATTGAAAGAAAACAATATTATGGCTAGTTAGCATTTGAATAAAATTTTATATTCATGAGAATATTATGTTAATCCTTAAAGTTAATATTTTATATGTAAGTAAACAGGAAAAGTTAATATTTGTTAAAGGCTACAAGTTAAAATTTAGTCTACAAGCTACAAACTAAAAAGTTGAAGGAGCTGAAATCGCAGAGGAACGGGGAGTAAGTTCCGGGGCCGTTTTGGAGCCAGCCATGTAAGGTGTACATGGAAAATGTAGTTGGGGCAAGGCAGAGTAGAGAAGGTGGCCAGAGAGGAATAAAGGGATTCGCGCATGCTATACTGACTGCACAATATTTCAGAATGTTGAAATGAAGTGCAGCAGTCAAGAGAGCGGAATCCCGAGCGAGAGAGAAGGAGATGGTCATTCTGCATTTAGACGTGGCCTTGAGCACTTGATAGTAGTAGCAGCAGCAGTAGTCAGATTTGTAGTAATATTTTCTTGTACTTGATAACTTGCTAATTGATTTGAGATTGATCTATCGGAATTCTATCTTGGAAATAAAAGCTGTAAATATTTAGCTTGTAATGCTGTGTGTGTCTGAGCCTGAATCATTTACCATTTTAGCGTTTGAAGTGCACACCAGAAGGATGAACCGGAACCGTTGCGGAAGTTTGTGCATTGCATCTCGTGTCATCATCATCGTAAGATTGATTTGGTCACAAATATACGCATGCATATCCATCTAAAGTTAATCATATCACATTCTTCAAGGAGTTATAAAGGGGTAACAGGTCATACTCCACAGTAGAAACCCACAAATGCCCCTGCAAATGGATACATTATTTCGAGTGCTATACCAAATCAGTACAACAATTACTGTTTAATACGCTAATACTGAGTACACTTTAATGAGAATAAAATTAAGATTGCTAGTAGGTGGTTGCATTTGACTGTCCATAAATAAAAGATTTCTGAAATATAAAGTATTTTATACTTACAGAAATCGTAAAATCTTTGACTCACGGGTAAGCAAAAAGTGGGCAAAAAAATTATAAGGAAGATGGAAGAGTATAAGGTACAACAAAAAACCTTAGTATTTTCTCAGTATCAGAAAAAAGTCTGCATTTTTATTTCTAGGATTACCATATTCAAACATTACATTTGCAATGTGAATATGAAGTCAATGACGTGCAAGACCGTCGCTCCTTCAGCAATTTTCGAATGTGTATTATGCATGCTTAACAGCCTTACACTCTTATAATGATTCTATCTTTTACACGCGTTTAATACCCCTTAACACAATTACGGGGAGAGTATCTACAGGAAAGTGTCTAGGCCACCAAAGAAAAATCCAAATGGGTACGACAAAGTGTTCACGTCAAGTTCAAGTCAAGAGTTATTGTCTATTTTTGTAATATAGATACAAAATATTACTTTTACACCATAAAATCATAACATTTCCACCTGGTGATAAAAAATTATAGGGGATTTTTTTTCTCGGATAAAAGCATCATAATACTGGTGATGAAACCTCTAAATTATGGTGATGATAAATTGTATGCCAAAAACAATGATGCATAGTGAACAAGGCGTCGTCCATTAATGACGTCACTTTAGAGGGTCAGTGGGTCACTAGGGGGACGGACCTGGCTTCCATTTCCAATTTTTCCCCGGACAAAATGTCCAAACACAGTTTTCCAATCCAATTTTTCCAATTTTGGGAGGACAAGTTTTCCAATTGGACATTTTTTCCAGTACAAATTTTTCCAAAGACGAATAGGTATATAAAACGATACTGCAAACTACAGAACTACTCTTACAAAATTTAATCAGACACGAATATTTTCATTTTAAATGAAACCTAGAACATTCAATTTGCATTTCTTGAACTGCACCTAACTTTTTTGTCTTGTAATTTCTTTGTTTACGAGTTTTCTTCACAGTAGTTGTACTAAATTGTTCAGTAAATCATCGTGGTTGTAATTCTTGGGTTGGCTGACCTTCTTAAGTTTCCCTTTTTTCCCGTCTAGAGATTTGAGCTTCACCTGCAAATTTGGTTCGATGTCTCAAGTTTACTGAATTTCACATGTGTAATTAATTTCGTGTTCCATATTTAATATCCTCTTGCGGCCTTGCAAATCAGCAGCTGGAAAAATGTCAGCCGCGAAGTTGATAATTTTTTCCCGAAATTATAATTTTAGGGTTAAGTTAATACCCGTACGGATTGTAACGGAAAGCCGTCAAAACAAATTTGTAGTGATGTGACGAACATGAACATAAAAATGACTGAATAACGGAAGATCAAAACTCCCGACACAAGCATGATAACTTTGCCTTGCCTAATGCTTTATACGTTAGGTAAGGTCACAGTAAGGTAAGACTTTACACTACCAAGCAGAAATGTCAGATTTGGTGAAATGGAAAATCTGTAACTGAAAAACTGTCCAATGGAAATTTTAGTACATTGGAAAAATTGTCTCAGTGGAAAACTTTGTTTTGGAAATCTTGGCTTGGACATTTTGTCCTGGGAAAAATTGGAAGTGGAAGCCAGGTCCTAGACCCGGGTCACTATGGTTAAAAAGTGACGGCCTTTGTTAAGTGCCCTATCCTCTAACGTTAAAAAATTGTGACAGGGGTCAGTGGGTCACTCGAAAAATCGGCCTTTTAAACTGACGTCATTAGTGCGCCCAAGGAAAGTGTGCAATTTGTAAGATTTTGTAAGATTTAAAATCTACAAAGAGTTTCATAAGCATTTGCTATGATAATTTCTGCACGATTCACAAAAGTGTACATTTGAATTTAATTGATAGTGTGTTGTTTGTTTGATTTTGTCATCCTTGTATTCCACGTTTCTTTTCTGCCGTGCTACACAAAGTTTGTTAAGAAAAACTGGATTTATGTCAATGTAGAATTGAACCAGAGTATATTTTACTTATCCAACGATAATTATAAGTTTGAAATCGTGTAAACGCAGAGTTCTGTTATGTCTTTAGTACAACTAAACTGCTGTAAGGACACTGATCATGGCCGGAAATTATCCGAATATCTGGAAACATTTCGTTACCCAATTCAGGTTTGTCTTGATTCTTAATTTCGTATTGAACTGCGTGTGGCACTAGAATGAAGTGAATGTTAGTTCTAATTTAAAAATATTTTGTACCCAAAGCTTTTGAAAATTACTTCAAATTGAATGCTATACATCCCTATCGAATAAGGCAGAAATATGGTTGCTATTTCGAAAATATTAGTTTTAAAGGACTTGTCGCGAGCTCCATTTTCACATTATGGCGTTTCCAGAAAACATTTTATAAAAAAATTGTTTCAGATCCATAATAAGTAGTTAAAGAGAATCGATATTCAAATCGAATGTTTTCAAATATTTTGTTGCACGGACCGTCGACTTTACATGGTTTTTGAGGGAATAGGTCTTATTGAAAAGTCGTGCCGGATCTTTGTATAAATTACAATTACTATGCAACACCCTCTGTGGCGTCAGTGGTAATTTAAATTTATAAATATATGAACCTTAAAACCGTTTTGTGAAATTGGTTGGGGATAGGTAGTGAAATTTTATTTTAGATACACATGTAAAAGTGCAGACAAAGCATTTAAACAGTAAAATGGTCCGCGGTAAAACTGAATTGACAAGTTAAAACATGAAACGTGATAGTACATAAGAAAACCTAATATTAGTTCCGCAATATTGCAAAATGATTTTAGAAAATGCGAAAAGATTATTCATAATGTGCCATGAGCAACAGTAAATTAAAAATCCTATGTGGTATACAAAAGCTCCATAATCATAAACTGTTGCATTTTGAAAGCAAGTTATAGGATTCTCAAAAATTGTATCTTGTGAATTCATCTACAACTTGAATCTGTAGGGTTGAGAATGTCGAGACAAAAGAAGAGTAGATAGCACACATAACTACGCATCGTCTAGATGGTTATGGACAATATTACGCTCAATAATGATATGAGAATAATTTGAATATATTTGAATGTCCGTACGCATACCGGATTACAATTCCAGAACCATTTCAATTACATATACAACAGAGCCAATTCTACAATAAAATATATATAATATTGGCAAGACCATTTAATTTCAGAACTGTCGTTTTTTGGCTAGTTAAATTTATCTAACGATGCAAATTTTAGTGCGTCAACTTTAGGTTACCAACATATTTATCATAAAGTCCTCCAATGCTTCCTGTTCCTTTTATTATTAAGCTAGTCTAATTGTGATTCTGAATTAATGAAAATAGTAGTTTGCTCATGTGTTGGATTTATGATATTCAGACAGATGAATATTTAGGTGCAGGAAATCGCGGATTTGTTAGTTTGTTGAGCGAAATACAAATTGAATCTTAAGTTTAACCTGGTTTTTTATAAGCATTTTTGACTACGTAATATGAAACAGTTATAGAAATGACCTTGCAAGTTGCCTGAGCGCAGCACAGTTCAACAAAAATTTTCCCGAGAATTTGTTTGACGATTCAACAGAACATTTCGCATAAGAATCTGAACTTTCCAGAATCCTATCTGACTTGTCTTTACTGCCATAGAGAAAATTTAAACTTTTTAATTTTACTGGCATAGAAAGCAAATTTGGTGTTTCTCTGTGTAACTTTTGAGACGAAATCCTTTTTCTATTATGAATTAATAAAAAGCTGAAGCCAAAAATATATTTGGCGTGTTTATGTATTATTTAAAGCAATGCTATTATAATTATTTTTTTAAATTCCCTATAAGAGAAATCTCAGTACTAAACCCAATTAAAAGTAGGTCAGATATGACTAATTATAGCGAACAACCTTACCACAAAACGTTGCACTGACTTATTTTAATATGAAATCTATTAGGCCGAGGCCGATTAAGTTTTATATGCGGGCTAACTTCAGCACTTGGTTTGATTTTGGAACTGGTTTTAGTTCGATACACCAAAACGGGTATTTTTTTACTGCTTATGGTATACTTGATATAGCAAAAGGCAAGTAGGCGATAGCTTGAGTGGATAAAATAAATTTAGGCTTGTTACTCAAAAAGTGAATAATTCAAAGCGTAAATGTTGTTAAAACTAGGTAATTACCATTGTTTGCAAAACCTGTTAAAATCAAACGGTTTAACGGGCATAAGAAAACGCCTACTTGTATGTCGTGCTATTACTGATATAACGCTCAGAGCCAATCACTGGTGTAACAGATATAATCAAATTAGTGCGTTTTGACAGTCTAAATCGATTCTTGCATACCTAGATTGACCTGCAACCAAATACATGGTTAAACAACACAAAATGGTTTTTAAAATGTAGGTATATGTACTAAAATGATGCAAACTCAGTATCATACTTACAATATGGTTGATAAATAAATCTGATTAATATTTATACCTGTAAATGAAGCGGAAAAATATTAATTGTTTATTCTCGACTCAGCATCAACAAGTTGGCAAGTGTACCGAACGACTAAGTTTTAATGAGAATGTAAAGCAGACAGGCACAATAACAATGCATTCTCCGGAGGCGTAATATAAACGACAAAAACAGCACATATAACGTCACAGGACGAGTCTTAATTGAAATCAATTTTTTTTACTTTTACAGTGTTCGGTTGTAGAAAGATGTAGCAATGCAATACAAATATGAGCTTTTATTTTAATTAACACACCATAAACAGATTGAGTCTCAAGGTAAAGAGAATCATGAAGCACTTTTATCGTTAAATTAATTTAGTAGCAATCCAGGTTATCTCACGATTATGCGTAAAATATTTTTTGAATAACCACTGCTTACGATTAGTTTAGTTTTAAACAAGATAATTTTATCTCATATGCATCCAACATTTTGCAAGTAATTGGTGGTTTGCACATGTGTTGGTAAAGCAGTAAAGAGGCAGCAGAATATGTGTTAATATGCTTATTTTACAGCAGTTTAATGAGTTGGTACGCTGGAAATGCATTTTTTTAACCAAAAAGTGATTCGTTTAAAAATGCCAATTCCGAGAGTTGAACTTCCAGACAAAGAACCCTGAGTACGTAAATTTAACTACTTAGCCATTCCGACCGGCTATACGCAGACAGTACTCATAATATTGAAATAAAAATAGACTTTAAAAACATTGACACGACACAAATAACACTTTCTCGGTAAAATTGCCACTATTTAGCTATTTATTCGGAACAATTGTTCAATTTTAGCATTCTGGTCAAATGCGTTAAATATGCTTCTGTCCAGTCATTAAACGTTCTGTATTAAAATACGCCAAGCCTGAAAGTGAATCATTTTGTTGATTTAATCCTAGCTAATCAGCGCACTGTTTGAGTATATTGAAGTTGGTCAAATATTCTCTACTTTTAACGTTCTTGTTAGCCAAGCACCAGTTTTTTAGAGGGAGCAAGCACTAATTTGTACGTGTTTGTTATCGTATGGCTGTGATGAAATTAAAAGTGTGTTCAGTCATTTTGTTCTTTAACTGTACTTAGAACGTTTTCCTGAAGATATCTCGAAAACTAGAAGCAGGTAAGGCAAATTTGTTCAATGATAGTAAAGCTTTCCGTCATTACAAATAAATTCGTGATAACTATTTATACGCTAAGGATGTTGAACAGTAGTAAAGTTTTCAAAAGCAGTTTGCTTTTGAAACACCAGACGCAGGTTGGGAGTCATTAGAAATGCTGTCGATTCAGAATATTTTGCTTGGGATTAGACAGACAACTGCAAAAATACAACCGTGGCATAGACCCAGCAATTTTGACTTAGAACCAACAACCTTAGATCTTGTTGCTGCATTGTATTGCTCAGCCAAGTAATGTTAATAAATTTAAAAATTACCAGCGTGAACATGATTTCTACATAATATATTGTGGTCCAAAAATAGTAAAAACGCCACCGTAGTTCGCACACGGATAATAGGTCGGCAATACGTTTAAACGTTTCTAGGTAAGGAAAGAAGATTGCCATCATGTTTGTGGTTGTATGCTTAAAATTACAATTGTTTTGGTAATAAAAATATACTGGCTTTTTGAAGTATTTGTGTTAATTACCTGTCAATTTTATTACGTACAACTCAAGGCCAAGGTAAAGTCTTGACAATTGTCATCGTCCAACAAAACTAAACAATTATTTTTGGAATCTTACAATACAAAATTTAAAATATTGTAATTTTTGATATAATTGTTAACTTTTAATTTGTAAGTTTAAAATCAATAACATAACTTGGTTAAATGCAATGTAAGTTTACTTTATTGTTATTCTAATTTTTAAATATAATAAATATACTAAATTTTATATTATTAGCTATTAAGAGTTTTGAGGCCTTCGGATAATAATATTCTATTATAAAATACAGTTTTCAATTTTTTGACAATATTCTTTATGTTTGCATGCCTAAATAAATGCATTTCCTAGCAGAAAAACAAATTTATCTATCGTTTGCAAAGGACGTCGAGTCTTTACCTACTACAAAATGGTACGTAAATTTGTAAATACATAATTTGAAAGTGAATGTTGCATATTTTTTGAGATACTTCTTTCTTTCTTATTTTTCCATAGTCTTTTAAACAACTAATAATCTCTGGAATATTACACAGGCACAACTCCCTTTTTGTGAAGTACTTAAAACAAATACGAAGTCTCATGATACTGCTAACACCAAACTGAGTTTTCAGAAAATAAATATGGTAACACTGCTTTGTTTATAAGTTACGACAAATTCAAACTTTCAACTACGCACTTAGCATACCTACACAAAACGTAACAAAACTACACGTACAACAACAGCAAAACCTAACACAACAATGCCTGAATCGAAACAATATGAACTTTGTGTAAAAAATAAGTGAAATCTAAGGTAAGCTTTTGAATAAAACATGACACAACGTAGTGGGTTTCTGAAAAATTATCATCTATTCTTTTTTGTCCACACAAGTTTTAAAAAACTCTGAAAGTTTGAGATTAAATTATATTTGGATCCATTTCTTGTTTTCAGCAATTTTCATTTCATTGAAACCATTTTTTGTTTTAGGCTAAATGCAACCTTTGCCATGAAATTGCTAAGATGACGGAATCCAGTTGCAAATTTCAAAAACCTGCAGCATGCACTTACGCTCCAAGATGATGTATTGTCAGGCTATGTTTGTCAAGTATATTCGGATATTGAATTACTATAGGTAGCCCCAGTTTAAAAAATGAATTTTACACACAATTACTCGCATAAGAAATACAATTTGAAAGTAAGTGACTATTCTTGCTTTTCTTTTAAGTGTACACTCAGTATATGTTCAAACGTCTCCCCTATTGTAGCACTATTTTCAATTGAAAAAATATACATACGGAAACAAATTTAGGTAAACGTTATTGAATTTATACTTATGTATCTCTGGGAAGTTTTGCAATGTACGGTAAAATACAGGTTTTTGAAATATTGCTTGGGTTCGATCTTTGGAGCAAACGAACGAATTCGAACTTCTTGAGACTTAAAAATTCACTCATTACAACCCTATTATGACACTTACTAAATATTGGTTTCTATCCTAAAATGAAAAATCAGAGTGTGCAAATGTTGGTGAACAAAATGGTGTTCTGTATAAACTTGGGACTACAGAAGTAAACAAAGTTATTCGAAAAGCAGGATTACATCTGTTAACCTACGCACAGCATCATCAACCACGCAAAACACAAATTCTCGGGTTATATCCATAAAGGGATAATACATTAATTCAAGCTTTCTTGATGCTATTACTCTTAAGTGTTGCGCTATTAAATATTTATTGAACACTTTTATCCCTTTGAAACTCATAGTTTGGAAACGCAGCCTAGACAAAAGGATAGAGCAAAGTTTGTCCATTGCAGCAATTTGCGACAATGCTATAAAAGGGCAAATGAACCGCTCACACATACAACCACTTATAAAGCAGTATATGAGGATTGAAATTCTTTCATAATATTTTATAGTGACTATAGCTGACAGAATCAGTGCCCAAAATCCCATTGAAATGACGATGGATAGCAGCTCCAAAAATATTAATTGGCAAGGACGTAAGCAAGCTGAAGTTGATTAAAATGTCGCATTGCAATTGAAACCCGACGCCTTTCAACCGATTTAGAAATTAGTTGAAGGCACACTTGAACATTTCCTATCACAAGTAAAATGTACATAATCGCGTTGCAAATTAAACGACCGCACTCAAATGCTCCGTACATGAAGAATGTCCGGATTAGAAGATTGAAAACAAAATAGTCTTCAAACTTAAAATGTGTTAGGGAATACACATCCTTTAGTGCAAACAGCGGCGGATCATAATGAAATAAAAGACTGGAAGGTAGTACAATTATTGGAGCAGTCCAAACAAGCAAAACATCCAAGTAGAGTAAACAATCAATTAACTTCATTGGACTTCGTGCTTGCAGTTCTGCAAAAAAGTTTAAGTATTAAGAACATCTAAAATTAGTAAATGCACGTGAATGAAACTTTTAAAATAAAAGTATTAAAAGCGTTTGTTTTACCTTCAAGTGGTTTTTGTTTAGTAATAAATAATTCGTTAATCAAAGTGAGATTTTCGAGATGTCGTACAAACACTATCATCGAGTTAGCAGATATAAGGAGGAACATACCAGCAATCGTAAGTAGAAGGGCTGTTTCCGTCACAACTTCCACTTCGAAAAGTAAGAAATCCAAATACGTTATATACGCTAAACAGGAGCAAAAGCAAATTTAGGAAGAATGTAGAATACAATTTGAAGGCTCTATTTTGAAAATTAAGCGGCATTGTGGTATGATAGCAGCACAGCAGGTTTCTAAGCACTGTTTAGTCAAACCTAAAGCAATGTTTTCTACAACGAAAAACAAGAAAACATATTAACATTAAAACGGTGACATATTTTTTACATTTTAAAGCGACACGCTTAAACATAGTTAATATTTTTTTATTTTCTCATACCATAACGAAAACATTTTTTTGCTTTTATTATTAAGGTATAGGATTGAAGAACAATATGTCAGCAACATGGTTTTTTTCTTTGTAAAAAGCTTTTGGCAGAATGTCGCAATAGAATGTTTTGGATGTTTTTTTTAAAGTTATTAAATCTTTATTGCTTTATTTTTCCTTTTGGACAATCTACGGAATCGAATCAATAAAATTTATTTCATTTAATAACGAATTCCGAAATCTAAGGATTATTACTATAATTTTAAATGTTGTTGTTGATTATCCATAAACTTTATCTGGGATATAGGATAATATAAGACATTTTCATCCCCAAGCACATTAATTTTGCTTTCTAATTACATCCAAGAAAACAATTTCATAGAAAAAAATTGCATAGAAATGCAAATCCTATTGCAGAATAGCAAACACGAAAACTCACTAGATCATGAATACTGATGAAACTATACGCAGTTGTTGTAAAAAACAGGTAAAGACGCAATTTTAAAGGTTGGGTATTATGTGTACTCTGCAATTAATTTAATTATACCTTCACATTTTACCTTGAAAGAAAAAAGGCGACAAAATCGTGACCACAAAAGTTCAAATACACAATTTTTGACAGCCAGCCAATGCAATATATGATAAAAATCAAGAACGATCACCACGCAATAGTAATTATAAAAACTGGTTTCTGTGAAAGGGGTCTGAGCAGCAGAGATTATTCTGTTGACGTCATTCTGTAGAGTCGTGTAAAATAACTTCTAGCACCACTCACAATTTTAATTTTATTAATCTATATATATTTTACTGCACTTATAAGAGTAGCAAATAAAATTTTCGCATCAGTGTCGTTTGAGCACTTAGCCAGCAGACTCCTATTTAGCCATGAACTTTTTACACGCTTTCAATATAACAAAGTTTTTAAAGAAACCTTCAAAATGTGTCCAGTGATAGAATCATCAGACTTGAAAATTTACAGACTCGTCATTTTCTTAAATTTGTTAATTGTTCAAGCTTCTGATAGCCAAAAAAACGAAGTTACGCTATACAATACAACCAGAAGTTGCAAGTTCGATGCGAGTAACGTCACACTTTCCATGTCTAGCGACTTGCTGTTTCACAATTTTGACGACAAAGCCATGTCCGTATGTGTGTCTGGATTGTAGGTTCCATTCAAAATTTTACTTTTCTTTGCTTTAAACTTGTGTATATGTTTGAGGGTTAATTGTTCTTGTTACTATGGACAGGGCATTATTCTACAAAGACCGTGATTTTGAAGGAAATGTGGAATACGTATACGGACCAGACAATTTTTGTACTGACTTAAAACATCTTGGTGTATCTTCATTAAGGCATCCGGGCTTCCCAGAAGATATAAGCAAAGAATCACTAACGCTTTATCAAGGAAGGGTATTCACCGGTAGAGATTATGTAGTACATGGAAAAACGTTTCACCGTAACAGAAATTTCGAAGGTAAATATAAAACGTGGAAGTCACTAATTGTCACGGGAGGCTCCAATTGGACCGTGTATGACGATGGCCAGCTTGTTGACAACATAGCATGTTTGATATCACCCGATGCAATTAATAAAACCCCAGGCTATTTAATAAATACCATTGAGATTTCCAGTTTTGGATCTTCAGTGACGTGGGCGGAAAGAGGATGTGATGCTAACTCATATCAAAACCAGGTTTATTTAAGCCCATTTTCAAAACAAGGTCCTGCATAAATACATTGACATATCCACCCTTTCATGATTTATGTTAGTACTTAGATTCCAATTTGCTCATGGATTTATTTTGTATATTTTGTCGTCATTTATTTTAAAAAATTAACTTGATTGAAAAAATGTTAACAAAAGCCCAATTTTTTGTCTAATTAAAATTAACCAGTTTTGATTTTATTCTAAGGGCTTTGCAAATTGGTGTAAGCACTACGAGCACCACCACTTTAATAAAAAACTTAACGTTTTTGAAGAACCACCATCAAATCTCCGTCGTGAGTTTAAAATTCTATTAAATTGCCATTCTACCTTACTTTGTTTACCCGACACTGGAAAATTATGTTTGCTTCCATTTGTGTGGTTGCATCTTTAAAGAAGTGGCACCTTGGCATATTTTCACGTGGCCTAGAACGCATTAGGTTAGAATAAAAATTTAAATTGTCCACAAAGAATACACTTATCACTGATATAAATAAACTCTAAATGAAAAACATGCCTCATTTAGAGCAGGTTTATACTATACTACAATTCAAATACAACAGGAGTAGGAAAATTTTGCAATTCAAATTCCAGTTTTGCGTTCAGATTTCCTAATCATATTTGTATTTTGACTCTAATTTTCCTTTTTTATTTGCATTGAAACTAAAAATCACACTTTTGCCTTTTCCGATATCCTCATGCTTAGATTTGCGTTCGAAACTTGAAATCACGAATTCGACAATTATCTAGAAACACTGCCACTTCATTTTCAGATATAAACCAAGGCAAGTCCAAACACTGGTAACAAGTCACCGTTTGTAATTACTTGGCGGCATGTAATTTTTCGTCTGCAAAAAATCATTGGTTTGCTGCATTTTCTAGGCAATCCTTCGCAAATGGAAAATAATTGTAAAATTTCCGGAAATGGATGATTTTTTGAAGTAAAGGCATGATTTACTGTAAATTAAGGTATTTTGTCATTCGCTTATGTATAATGTGCAGTTAAATGAGTTACATTATTACATTACCTATTACTTGTGGAAATTTGTATCTGTGAAGACATTGTGTTTCTTTGTCTAGAAGGTTTGGGTGTTTTTTTCCTTAGCTCATACAATTAAATCTCCAACACTGGGTTTATCTATCTGTTTTACCTGTCATTAAAATGTTACTTGAAGTTGTCCATCCCGTGTAACGCTTAAAGACTCATGCTTCTTATAAATGGAATTTGCGAAGGAGTTAAACAAAATAATCTGCCTGTTGTTGTTGCCCTGTAAACCGTTGCTAAAGATGTAACTCAATTAAGATAGGTATTTTTCTTTAAAGTTTCATTGAAGTGCTCAACTATATTCTATAATATCCCTGTTTCCAAACTTTTTTAGGCTTTACTCGTCAATCATGTGAAATATCTTTTTCCGAAGCTAATGTTTCTTTGCAAATTACTATTTTTTCGATGAGCACATACGCTTAAACACTAAATTATAATCACTGAAGATCTCGATCGTTAGTTTCTGATTCCAACCACACCCTGACTTTTACCTAACCTGTGACAAGATATACTTTTCTACAAGTAATATGTAAAATGTAACTCATTTAACTGCACATTATACATAAGCGAATGACAAAATTTCCTAAATTTACAGTAAATCATGCCTTTACTTCAAAAAATCATCCATTTCCGGAAATTTTACAATTATTTTCCATTTGCGAAGGATTGCCTAGAAAATGCAGCAAACCGATGATTTTTTGCAGACAAATAAAATATTGCCTTACTTGGCGTGTAAACAGATTCTGGTGTTCTGGTATTGCAGAGCAGTTTTTGATCATTTAAAAAACTCCCACAAAAAGTATTTTTTGAAAAAACCAATTCCAATCTCGTGGGACTGAGTCACAAAAGAAGTTGATTGCCCTCAATCAATACTTCGTTATTTTTTTCATCAAGAATCAATTGGATGCTGATATGATAGTCACTAAAGAGCATTGCTATGTTGGCAAGCAAAGTCGAAAACAATGCTAGGATGGTGAAAGTATGTGTTGGGGCTTGAGTGCTGAATGATTGTATGAGATCTAACTTTTTTAGATGCATATCACTTGCAATACAAAACTTCCTCAAAGTTCATGTGTATGCTTGATATTTTTATAATGCCTCAACTTGATTTTCTCTATTCAACAACACCAGACTTATCATATCTGCAGGATTTCTAGATCTAAATTTTTGATTCAAAATCATAACTATTTGTTGCGCTTGCTACCATGAATTTGAATGATAATGCTTATTAAAATTTTCGGATATTGGCAACATGTATTAGTTAAAAACCTATGTACGTGGTTTATGACTATGGAAGTAATCACAAGCAAACACAATTTGTTTCACGTAAATGTTGCAATAATTTATTCAGTTATAAATACATTAAAACACTTGTTAAGCATCTCTTTTATCTATGCGTTGTAAGGACAAAATACACTGAATCTTTTGAGGTACGCGTTTAGCGGGGTTAATGAATACAGTTTGTTACAATAATTTATTGGAGTCATACTATGTGACTAAGAAATGACGCATTATTATTAAGGTTTTACTCTATATCCCCAGTCCTGTTGAATACTTTTCTAGTAACAATTTACCACTTTGTAATAAACATTCAGGAATTAATTTTGTGTGGCCCATTTTTCTTTGTTTCCTAAGTAACATTAATTCATATATGTACTCAATATGTATAATTCCAAGTAGTGAAACCAGGCAAGACCATAAGGAATTTATTAAATGAGTACAATTGGTCACATGCGTGCACCACCAGCTGCTTCTTTCAACACTAGGTATTTATTTATCACTATTGCGTTGGCATCCAGAACGACTTGAATTTACTTAACTGTAAAACTCCATTTACGTTTGGTTTTTTCATCAAGAAGTGTTAAAAATGAATTAAAAACAGATACTTATTAAAATAGGTAATATCATTTAATAACATGCAAGCATGCCATATGCTTTACTTTCAAATGTGTGTACCAAAACCACAAATTCAAGTTCCGTTATTTTACTTTGTTGAGAGCATATAAAAACCATCAGCATTCTTCTAGAGTACTACGGTTTTGGTCACGGTATGACTACCTACCAAATTCTGTTTGTTTGGCATTCATACTTAATCTTAGTTCAGTTTATACGATTATTAAAGACGAAACGCAATGGAAACATACTCAGTTTTCATAATTTTCTTATTTCTAAGTTTTTCTGCCTGTCAAAGGAGTCAAGTTACAGTTATGATCGCACCCGAAACATTACGATATCAAAATCGACTGATTTACGATTGTACAATTTCGACAATACAGCTTACTACTTACGTGTGTCTGGCCTGTAAGTAAAATGTTATTTATGCAGTATTTCTTTCTTTCCATATATTCTTGTTTATACTATTTTGACAAATTTCCATTGATTTATGTTAAATCGTATATTTTTTCTGTTCTTCAGAATTTTGTTATACAAGGACCCTGATTTTGAGGGAAACATGGTTTACGTGTTTGGGGGAGAAAATTATTACGGTCAATTAAGAATTTTAGGCGGAGATGTGTCTTCAGTAAGATATCCTGGACTTCTGGAAAATATAACAAACGAATCTATTACGCTTTACAATGGGAGAGTTTTTACGGGTAGAGATTATGTAGTCTCTGGAAGCAGATTTACGGAACTGAGCCATGGACTTCCTTGATTGTAACTGGTGGGACCAATTGGACAGTGTTTGACAGTCCAAACTTCAGAGGTAATGCAGCTTGTCTGATAGCACCAGACCATGTAGATAAGACACCGGCGCTGTTACAAAACGTGCTAGAGATTCCCAGTTTTGGCAACGGGATAAAGTCCGGATTCAAAAGCTGCAGTGTTAATCCTAATCAAAACCACTTACACTTAAGTCCATTTGTTAGGGCGCGCTGAGAAAACAAAAACATACATTATTAGTTCTATTTATTACTCTACAGACTAAACTCATTTCCATCGTGCTACTTGTAAAATAAATTTATCACCACAAAATATTTTTCCCAATTTTGTTTCCAAAAGTTGTTTCCTCTATTTTGGTTTTATGAGCTTATATTATTATTTTTTTTATTATATATAAATTTGTTTACTACACAGTAACAAGATTACTTTGCGCTTTTCCTAAAATCAGCAAACTTTTTAAAGCAAAATTGGTTTGCAAAAACCACTAACACTGTATTATACTATGACAAGGTCAATTTGTATACCCATATGCACCTATTTGTTGTGTGCCAACATTCAGAAAATATATGACCTTGAAAAAGAAGCAACACAATTTTTGTTCTGTTGTGTCACTAACCTGAGTAAATATTAGCACATACTCAAACAGTGACACAAGTGTTACTTAGCTTCATCAGGACATTTACATGGGAACCACAGCAATTTTTTCACTACACTAAATTACGTAAAAAGCGTTTGGATTAATAAGTATTAGAGGAGCAGTGCATAGAGCCTTTTTGTATGCAGATCACGTTTCGTGCATTGTATAGGACAACAATAGATTTTTGTAATAGCAAGACACACAATGTTATGCTGTTTCATTGTTTAGCTTGGGTTTGCATTGTGATAGTGAAAAATTTTAGCATACATATACTTATACGTTACCAGGAAAAACGTTTACAGAGAAATACAAGTACGGACAAAAGTTCTTATTATCTTAGTTCACTAAGAAATAAAAAAACATTTGCATCACAGAAAAATGAAATTGAGAATAGCTTTTTTATTCGTATTATGATAATTTTTAATTTTGAACATACAAACTATGTGTATAGAGTTATCAATACTCCATAATCATGGTTAGTTAATTTTTTTCTTGGATTGGTTTGAGGCATCACATTTTCCTTAAGAAAGTTTCTAGCGTCAGAGTTTCCAGCAAAATCAAACCTTTACCAGGAAATGTCCTGGAAATGACCTGCAAATTGCAAGCAGCAATGAAAGTAAAAAGCCAGCAACCTAAGCTAAACATGTATGTGAACTGCAGTGGTGCACAATAAGCATGCAAGAGTCAAGAATTATCAATGATAAGAAATAGTTAAGAAGGTACAAAGTATTTATGTCTCAAGTCTGTACAAATCTCGTGCTATATGTTTCGTATTACGTGGTAAATGTAGAACCTAAACTGAAGAATTTTTTTGTATACGTCACAAATAGGATCATAGTAAACGTAAACGTAATGTATGTATATTTAAAACCTATGGCAAGATTATCAGATTGATGACTCCAGGCGTTTTGTGACAATACACTTTTGCTACGCCGTAGAAGTTCATTACGTTGTAAATACGGACCAGGCCGTAAGAACTGACAAAGCCGCAAAACCGCTTGTTTTTTGTTTGTCATTTTCTGAATAGCATCTGAAATTTACGTGATCGCTTGGCTATTTAAGCTTTTGAAAACTCGATTTACTCGATAGACATATTTTGATTTTACCAATATCAACCTCAACCTTTTAAAATCAGAGTTTGTATTTGAATGTACTCTGAATTTCAACAGTACGTTATCAAAATGAGGAATTACATATTATTTCTTCTCTTTTTGGCTATTGGCTTTACCCACTCTCTGAAGAACGAAGCCACGTTGTTTGACAAAGAAGGCAACAATATTACTGTTTCCCTTTCTAGTGACTTGAAGTGGAAACAGTTTGATAAAAAAGCAACATCTGTCTGCGTGTCTGGACTGTAAGCCAAAATATTTGTATATATTGTACTTGTACATCTAAAGTTCTTAATATTTATTTTTTGATGCTTTATAGAATGCTATTCTACTCCACCAGTGACTTCTACGAATTTCATTCATATGCGTATAGCAAAGACAACTATTGCACAAATTTGAAACCAGCAGGAAATGTTTCATCGATAAGATATCCTGGATCTATGAGTGACCTTAAAAAAGACTCAATTACATTATACATCGGCAGAGATTTTACGGGTCATGATAAACGGGAGTTTGGAAGTGAATTTAATGACGCTTACGCTTCGTCCTTAATACTAACTGGTAAGAGCAGCTGGACAGTTTTTGATGAAGATGCTTTTCAGGGCAATAGTGTTTGTCTGATTGCACCAAACCCGCAATACAAGTCGCCTGGCTTGCTAGTGAGCCCCAATGATATTCCTGAGTTTGGTCATTTTGTTCGATCTGGAAGAAAAGGATGTGATTACGCAACCACAAACACTTTCGAGCTACTTCCAGCTGCTAAATACGGTCCTTAAAGAACTATAGTATCAAATTGTGCATGCACCTGAATGAACATGAATAAATAACTCACATATAAATTCAAACTGTATTTCAGTTTCATAGGTTTATTTAAACAGTTTTTCTGGCACACTTGAAGTAGCCATTCTTGGCAATTATATGCATATAGTAATTTTTTTGGGATGACATTTCTGGGCTCATTGCACCTAATCCAAAACCCATGACTAATTTGCATTCAGTGTCCGTGAAAAGTTGATATTATACATAAATCAGGATTTTTAATGGAATTTGGCAAGTATATGCTACCGGCAACTGCAGACAGCAGGACACGCGAATAGCGGAAACACAGGAAAACATCTAGTACTACAAAAATATTACAGATTTATATGAGCAACGCTTTGCGACGTGGAGAATGATCTTGCTATGACTGTGAGATGCTCCTAAAGAGCATCTTTTTGTTCAAGCGGTAATAGTAATAGTAAAACGACCTTGAGAATAGAAGTATTACATCTTGTTTTGCATTGCGTTTTATGCACTGAAAGTGTTATAGTGGAAAATAGGTATATTTTAATGGAATAAAATATCAGCGTGAAAATTTTACAACCGAAAAATATTCGTCATACCGAAAGAAGAAAACAACCCAATAACTATCCAATATAATATGCTGTTAAAGGTGTAGGGAAAGCACATTGGACAAGAAAATTGTATTTCATCAGCAAACATGGACAGTGTAAACACAAACGCTGAATAACTCTCAGTAAACTCTGCATTTGTGTTTTAGAAGTAAGATGACTCATCACATTTTACAAGCAACAAAATTGCAAGCAAAAACCGAATTGTTGTTTTGAACTGAAACTATAGCCAGTAAAAACGAACCACCTCTGCGGGTGGCACTGAGACAACAATACAATGGCATTCCTTGAACGGAATTTGTTCACAAAAAATGCCAGCAAGCATCTTTAGTGTGTTAGCCATTCGTGTAAGGCTTTGAAATAAATTTGTGTCTCAATCGAACACAGAAATGAGTCACACTCATAAACATTTTACTTATTGAAAATTTATTTTTAAACCATGGCTATCCCATGCAAAATTTACATATCGCAAAAGGTTGAGAGGCAGCAAACAGCTATAATAGTAGAATAACATCGCATATTTGAATGAGACTTGGTGTCTTCTTCATTTTTAATACACAAGAATACGACCTTCAAATTAGATCATCTGTTTGTGCTATTGCAATCAATCTATTAGTGCTGAGGATGAGATAATGGAAATACGAGAATAAAAAAATGTTCCTTATGCAAGAAGGAAAACAAAACAATAATGAAATTATACATGCAGCTTAAATTGTAAGGCAAGCAAGTTTGTGAAGGAATTTATATTTCGCTACCAAATGATGTCTAAACGCTGACAAAGTGTCGATGAACTCTGCATTTCGTTTTTAGAAGTGAACGACAATTCACATTTTACAAACGACAAAACTGCCAGCAAAAACCAAATTGTTACTGTAAACCGTCAGAGTCAATGGAGTCAATAGCAAAGTCGGTAAAAGCGAATCACCTCTGCGGGTGGCATTCTGTCCGAATAACAATAGCGTTTATTGAACAGAATTTGTTCAGACAATTAATGCTTGCAAGCGTCTTACATGAATTATTCATTCAATAAAGTCTAATATCTGCCTTGCATCAATGACATAAGTCACAAACATTTTATTGATTGAAAATCTTTTTAAATTGTGGTCACGTGCGTGGCTATCCCATACAAAAATTACATGTCCCCTCTACTACACACATTACTTGGTAAACGTAGTACCTACAAACCAGGAAATTAGAAGAGGAAGCTGGATGTTCGGCTTGTTGCAGTTTGAGGGTTTAGTATAGTTTTTGCATTCATCCCATCACAATATCGCGTTGTATTGAAAATCAATATGCATTAGTATTTCTTGTAAATATTTTTTACTAAATTTGTTTAGTTATTAAACTGTTGTATTGAATTGTATCGACAATTTTTTAAATCAAATTTTATTCCAAATAATAACCAAAGCTAAAATGTATAAACGTTTCGTTTTACCTTGTATTTGTTTGTTCTTTCAAATTTGCTGCTGTCAGAAAAACCAAGTTACTTTTTATGACCAGCCTGATCAACAAGGGAATAGTGTAACTCTTTCAATGTCCAGCAATTTGGCATGGAACAATTTTGACAACAAAGCGGTATCCGTGTGTGTGTCTGGACTGTGAGTGTTTTTGTGAATTCACTATGCATAAAATTGCAATTGTAGCTAATTCCGGCTTACCTTTTTCCTAGAAGGTTGTTCTACACTGATACCGATTTTGCAGGGTATATGGAGTACGTCTATGGCGGGGATAACCACTGCGCCAATTTAACACATCGTGCAGGAAAAGTATCATCACTAAGATATCCAGGATTTTTAGAAGATATAAAAAAGATTCCGTTACGCTGTACTACGATAATGGATTTCGTGGTACGGATTATCGGGAATATGGGGATGCATTCAATGGAGGATATAGTTTTTCACTCATTGTAACCGGTGGTAGCAATTGGACAGTTTTTGATAACTACAACTTTCAAGGAAACAGTGCGTGCTTGATGGTGCCTGACCCAGAAAAAAGGACTCCTTGCTTTTTATCAAGAGTTCAAGAAATTCCTAATTTTGGATACGCAATAAATTCTGGTAAAAAGGGATGTGAGGATACCTCCCTTATTAAAGTTCATTTAGTTCCATTTGCCAAACCAGAATCAACTAATGCAAATAAAGACAAGAGAAAAAGTCAAAGTAAAAAAACAACAGAAAAGCCAACACAACTAAAACCGTATACTGAAGGTTTAAACCACACTGCTATTATCGTAAGTCATTCATATAAATTTTGATCTTATTCAAGTTTTCTAAATACCGTAAATTCCCAATTTATAGCCCCGGCTAAATTTTCAAATTTACTCCTCTCAGGGAGGGCTATAATTAGAGAGAGGCCATAAATAGAGAGAGGCTAAAATTTCAAAAACGCCTTGAAACCCAACAATGATTTTCACAAAAATAGATAAAAATCCAAAAATTGAAAGCACACTTCCTTAAATTTGAGTAAAAATACAAATTATGTCTTAATATTACTTACGTAGTGCTTGCTACCTTTAATTTGTTTTCTATTTTATTACGGAATTAAATTAACTAGTAATGACATCTTTTGATACTTGATTCTTCTGCTTGAACCTCTTTATGTCAAGATGGATTGTTGTATAGCCGTTTTGAAAGAACAAAATAGCGAATTAGTTTTTGAGGGGAGCTATAATTTGGGAGAGGCTAAATTTTCAATTTTTCTCCTGCCAGGGAGGGCTATAATTAGAGAGGGGCTATAATTTGAGAAAGGGCTATAAATTGAGAATTTACGGTACGTTTTCACTTATTTTTTTTGTTTCAGGACCCAATATTACGCCTTCTGAGGTCCAACAGTAACTCTCTATTGGCTAAACATTCCGAGAAAGGAAATGACACAATCATTTCTGTAACTGGTTCTGCAACTATCAATGAAGGTGGAAACAAGTTAATTTACGATCTTGCGGGACTATTTTTTCTGTGCTTATTATGCGGTGCAGTTTCACGTTGTATGCCCACAAAAAAGATAAGGGAGACTTCTGGTTGCTAAAACATGATTATCTGTCTCTGTTTACCCTATGCACATTATTGTTGCAACTTTTACTATATTTTTCTCACTGAATGTATAAATCAGTTTGTCTGATCGATAAAACAATACCAGTAAATGGCAGAAGCACCTTTGTTTGTCGCGGCCACTCACTTAATATATGAGTAGATTTACCATGATGAAATGATCCGTATTTTGTACACTTACTACTCATTTCATTATATAAAATTAAAATTCTCCTGTTTTGTAAAAGCAGTCGAAAATAAATATGCATTTTAAGTACCAAATTTTTATAACTTTTTACTTGAGTAGAATAAACAGTATAGTGTTTGTAACTTGACAAAACATGTTGACATACTATATTTTTATTTCAAATTTTATACATAGAAAAAGTACTTTATTGACTGCAATGAGGTTCTGAACTAATTTATATTATGAAGAAATTCCATAAAACAGTTATAAGAAAACAATTAATACTTTAATTACAAGTTGGTTAAAAAAAACTTTTAAGTACGTACACAATTTTGAAAGGCCAAAATATCCTTTTTTCAGAACCAAATAATACATTAATTAAGCGCTTGGACTATCCAAATTATTTATTACATAGTTTACATACTGCATATTTGTTTGATTATTTATGGAAATTAGTTCAATTCCAAAATAGAAAACTCTTGACAGCTTGAAATAGAAACTTTTTGCACGTGTTTCTGTTTTTTACATGCAGTTTGTAAAAAAGATTTATATGCACCGCTACAAGTTATTAGAAGAAACCACACATGCAAAGATATATTTGCGCGATTATGTAAATGAGCCCCTGTTTACGTAAATCCTACATTTTTGTAAACGTGCACCCATTAATGTAAATAATGATTTGTGTTTTTCTTACTTGCTACATTATTCTTGCATATAAGCCTGATTTTGGCTAGATAGTTCTGTGCATGCTGTTGATTGTAAATAAATAAGTAGAAATACCAACTATAGGGATTGACATTACGTTTGATTTAAATACAAGGTTATGTGAAATACGGCATAACTAAACAACCGGCTTTGAATATCAGCACATTTCCTGTTTCAAAAAATATTAACCGTGACACCTATTGAAATACTAAGTTTGAATATATTTTCGAGAAAGATTAGACAAAAGTATGTCTTGCGCAAGAAAGTAAACATTGGAAATTTTTTTACACATATGATTTAAACTTTACAAGAATCAAGTCTGTTTATGTTCATTTAGTTAAGAAATATTCTGAGCTTTCTAACTAACCAGATAAGCATAAGCTAACTTAATTATCATTTATAATGAATTGTTATGATTTTGTTTTTATGCTGATTCTCCTAATCCGTTTGATTTCACTTCTAGTTTTTTAATGCCAAGAAGGAAAGGACCGTGTGTTGTAGAAAGCTCGGCAAATAAAGAATTTTTACACTTTTAATCTCGTCATTACGATTATATGATGCTACTTTACATTCTTTGCCTGCTGCATTTGTATTTTCTTTTGTCTCTTAAATGAAACCTTAGCCTTACTCGAAGTGCACAACTGCTTACTTTTTTAGCATTTTGAGGAATGTATCGCTTTTTAATTTGCATGTTAAGAACGACTATTAAAAATTGTAAATTTTTGGCAAATTAGTAAATTCGGCATTATGCAATTAGCATATAGATGGACAAAAATTAGATGTTATTGGGTTAAGCACCAAATGAACTCTGGTTATTCCCATAAGCACCCACACAAAATACATACATGTAATGCGCAACAGTGAACAAAGGACGGTAAGCATAAACGTTTTTCTCTTTATTGCCAAACAAATATAGCAGTTTGGAGCAAGACCCAGTTTTAGAACAAAATGGCAATTGCAAATCTTATGCTTGACGGGTTTTTAGAGACTAGAAGAGCAACCCGTACTGTATTAGTACGAAATGTGATGGCTAAAAAATGCTATTTAAAAAAATACAGACGCAATTTTATAATATATTATGTTCTTATTAAGTTCTTTTGAATACGTACCCACACTAAATCCATGAATGTATAGTTGTCTGGACGCTGGCCTTGAGACCGCCGCATCAAGCCTGTCTATGGCACTCATTGCGCAAGCATTTAGTCGGCTTGCTTTTTTGAGAGCAACGACCAGCGTAGAATTTGTTGGCCAGCTCAAAAAACATCAACTACATATAGTTTTTGGTAAACCCGTTCTCCTATCCTAGTTCTTTTTCACTGCTAAAACTGGTGAGTTGGTAGCAGATGAAAAAGGAGAAAAGTTCAACCTTTATATGACCGCTAATCCGCAATGTATGTAGTATTTTCAATGTAACAGTGTGCAAAGACAGATATGTTCTTATTCAATTGGAGTTGGTTCATAAATTATTTGGTGATTACGTGACTGGAAATAACCAAAATCTGCCGTGTTATGTTATGCCCATTTTAATAATTCTGAATATTTCTATTTTGTCCACTTCGTCACTCGGAAACCCAGTTTTGTTAGGTCAGTTTTTTAGTAGTTTAAAATATTATGAAAGTGAAAAAATGAATTGTGGGAAAACTTTGTGGATAATTTAATACAATTTATCCCAGTTTTTCAAAATTTCACAACTCATATAATTTATTTACATTTTTAGTATCCCGGATTTTATTGTGGTGTTCTTTTAAAAAATCCCTGCCAGTTTTGGATGGCGGGGTCAACAGCTACCTGATGTGATAATACACTTGAATCTAATAATCTGGATAAAGAATTTCTGATGCGGAAAACTGAAACGGAGCCATTGGCCAAAAAATGTGTTAGAAATTGGCCAGGTTTGGAAAGTGTAGCAAGTTGTTAAATGGTGTAAATTTTACAATTACTAATGCCTCTAATGTAGAAAATGGAGTCTAATTGCCTCTCGTGATTTTTTAAAAGTTTAAGTACCTATGGAAACAATGATGGTGTTGGTGGAAGTGTCTACAGTGGTAGAAAAACTCACATTCTTTGAAACATTTAAATTTTTGGGACGTAGAAATCTAAGTTTCAGTTTTCAATTGGAATGCAACCCGTTCTCAAAGCTATCAGAGGAGTTGAAAGAATTGAGGTTAGTTATAACTTATAACTTGTCTTGTGTATGTATTGCATTAACCCGAGTTAATATTGAATACTCAATAAAATTATTGTTTGCTTTATCGAATGAATTAGGGACAAAATCTGCCCAGGGAAAAAATTGAAAATGTTACATGTTAGTAAAATGTAAATTGGTGTATCAGCGGAAATGAGGACAGGTAATTAATTTTGCTCTGTATTATTATAGTAGCCATAGCAATTTTTTAATGTCAGTTTGCTGAAGGATTTAAAATCTAAATTTACAGATTCAGCAACAGGTACAAAAGGGATGAGACCAGACTGCAGGACGGCTACTTGCATAAGCTAGGATGTGCTTTTATTGAAGTGTTTTATAACTGTGTAGAAAACTAGAACGGCGTTTACGCAATAGTCATGACTAGGTAGGTTATAACCCTGGTTTTTGCACCGTGTTTTGGTACTTTCATTGTGTCGCTTTGTGTGGGAACTTATTCCATACACAATACTGGTGTCAAAATGGGCAAGGTTAAATGAGTTTATAAGTATGTTTCCCGTTTCATAGATGAACTTTCAAATATCGTTGAGATATTTTAGTTAAGGCAGGTGTAACCCAATGGCAAATTTTCGGTTGGTTTAGTGCTTGGTTTAGAATTGCAATTACAAAATCTAAAAACTCTGAAAATATTTCTATTATAACTGTTAAAATTCTATCATTTTAAAGCTACATGATTATTCTTTGTGATAGTTTCGTATAATCACATAGTTGATTTAAACACATTCATTATCTGTAAATCGATTCAAATCCAAGGTGCATATATAAATATCATATTTTAGCGTAGCATTTAGTTTGTGTTCCTTCAAAAACTGTCGATTTAAATCAAAGAAACAGCACAGTCATTTAGTTGGAAGCCATAATTTACCTGATTGATTGCTTGATATTTTCCAACCTAAGGTGGGTAAAATTCAGACAGATATATAGTGCGTTATATATTTTAACTCTGTGGACTTTTTCTACGTTTTCATGCATTCAAATACAAAGTTTAGTTAATGATAGAATTTCTGTAATTGCAAAAGGCTTTGGTAAACAAGAACCAGAATGTGTATTTTAGCAACGTTTGACAGGTTAAGTACGGAATAGTCTCCCTGGTCTCTACAAAAGGGTTTTTTAGTTTCAAATTTTAAAACCTAATAAAACTGTGTTTCAGAAAGCTGCCTCAAATCGCTTTAGCTACGCAAATTTACTTGTTGCACGGGATGAAGAAAAATACGTCAGTGCCTAATTAAATAGACAAATAGGAAGATTAGTGTTAGTGCGGAATTCAAGGAGCCAGCATAATTGAAATGCAAACATGATAGTCAGCAAATGCCCATGGAATGCCGGGGGATGGCAACTTTTGGAAGCATTATAAGTAGGGCAATTTTCTGAATGACTAAAAAATTACGAAAAGTGGCTGGACATACTGTGGCAGCAAATGTGACACAACAGTGCTTATATTTCCTAGCTACTACTTACTACGGGAAAATTGAAGTTGATCTATATTTTGGTCCAAAAAGAGCGGTAGTGAAATTTAATTTCTGCATCCAAAAAGCAAGAACATAATGCATTGTTCTTGGCAATGTATAATAATAAGTTTTGTGTGATAGATGTCTTCAGTAATCAGACGTACATCAGCTGCATCGGAATAATGGTTTACAGTAGAAAAAATACAAATGGAAAGGGGTAATGTAACCTTATTTCATGTTATAAGCAAACGTTAAAACTATCACGTAATCACTGCTGCTATTAAATATCTCTCTGAAACGGGACAAATCTTTGATTCTGAGTTATCTTCTAAGAGGCGCAATAATGAGGTCTCCAAAGAGTATATAGCCAGCTAAATTTATCTCTTCTATATCAGAAGTCAAGTGCATTCAGCACGTATGTTTCAAAGTTAAGGGTAAAGAACCGGGGTATTTTGTAAAACGGCATATCTGCAACGAACAAAGTAAATGCGCAATTTTCGGTGCGGTATTCGTTACGTTTAACATCAGTTCGTCATTCGTCGCAGCTCAGTTGACCATTCGTTACTTATCAATTTCTGATAAGGTCAATGTCGTAACTTTTATCTTTTGAGTTCCTAAATAAAAGTTAATTGCGCAGTTTCCGAGAAAGAACTATCTTGTTATTTTAAAATGTTCAAGATTATCCAACTTTTGCTTAAAAGTATAATTTTAGTCAGGTCAACATTACAGTAGTAAGTCATTTGACGAACTTGTCGATAGGGCTACATACGAGTCACTAAAACCCTATCAAAACGTAGTTAGAAGCTAAAATCTAACATTACCTATCCAGTTTTGGGATAAGCTTTCTATTTAAACTTTGGTACGCTATTGATACCATAAACGCACTGATAAATTGAGAAAAAATTACAAAAGGTAATTTGCACAGGCGGGTTTAAAGGTAACAAAGCTTTGCACACTTTTTATGTTAATAGGTATTTGTGAACTGCATGCCCATCAGGCGTCGGTGAAAGGTACAAAAAGATCACAGCAAAGAGTGACCAGGAAATACGCACAGGACTAACCAAAGGAATTGTGAACATTTTTCCCAAAAACTTACATTCATAGAGTTTTGTGGATTTAAAGTAGGAATAAATTTTATGTACGAAAGTCAAATGAAAATACGTGGTGTTTAAGACCCGTTGTCACGTAGCCACTGTTTATTGCTTATGAGGAACACAATAGAGAGGCCGCACACATGTGCGCACATTTTGTGTGTGCCACAACGATTCTCATATTTTGGTGGTTGCCCCAAAATACACTGATATTATAATCAGGCATATACAAGTGAATATGGAGCATACGACCTACCACAAATTTGTTTGTGCTTATGAAGAAAACAAGTAAATATAAATCGGTTTTAAGTAACTGAAGCAATGACTTTGTACTTAAATACTAGATATCAAAGCAATCGTGTTAATTTCGTAAGTAGGTATTAAATAATTTTAGTGACTACGTCCTAAAATATGGTTTAAGACACGGCCATTTCAATTTCTCCTTTTTTAATGGTACCTAATAAAAACGAAATGAACATGTCCAAGTATGAGAACAAGTTTAGATTAGTGTTTTGAAAAACATTGTCAACGAAGTTACGTTTGAAAATATACCATCGTAAACTATGGGGATTTCAGGGAACCAATAGTGATTTCCGCATGTTTTCGGTCTTTGTATAAGTTGTAAAAGACAAACATTATTGCTGTAAACCTTCTGAAGTTACATTGCTTAGATCAGGATTCAAACAAAACAGTCAGTGTGAGAAATGTGCGTCATTATTGTGAACAAAGAGAAAGATCTGAGTCTACTAGGTAGCATGATACGGTGCTGAGCGGGAGTTTCCCGTCAGCATGCTGTGTGCCAGATCTTTCTCGTTCTTGTTTCACTCTTCTAAAATAAAAGGTTTGTCCGTTAACTTTCTGTCTAGTTGGTAGTTGGTGTCAGTGCAGCAGTTGTGCTGAACTTTTCTTGTAAAGTAGTTGATAGGTTTTCTGCCTGCGTGCAGTTCACTTTTTAAGTAGAGTTGGTCAAGTGGATAATTGTTACGCTAATTTCCCTTGGCAATTGTATTTCTTCAATGAAATAAAAGTTAATTGTTGCGAGAGAAAAAAGACTATTGTTCTTTAAATTAGTGTGCTGTTTATTTTTCCCTTAAAAGTGGTGACTTTTCGGTAGGGAAATAGAGAATTTGTGCACATCATCATAGTCACTGTGGACAGCCACATAACCGTCAATCCTGTGATACGAGCAGAAGGAATCTTTTTAAATACGCAGTCAGATTAGCCAAGGCCTGCACTAGTTAGTAAAAGGGCCATGTTTACAGTCAGATTTTAAAACAAAAACAACATAAATTAATTTAAAAC
The DNA here is from genome assembly GCA_029691765.1 of Entomobrya proxima. Lineage (NCBI taxonomy): Eukaryota > Metazoa > Arthropoda > Collembola > Entomobryomorpha > Entomobryidae > Entomobrya > Entomobrya proxima. The sequence goes on from CM056169.1 coordinate 55,550,037, forward strand.
AATGCCCGTAGTTGAAATAAATCATAACATCATCAAAATGGTCATAGTTTATTACCAAATGATATATACAAATGCGAGCGCTGAGTTAAATTTAAGGGTCGGATTACGCAGTTTCGAATGTTTCAATCTGTTCACGTTGAAACAAATTAACGAGTCATCGTTAGTTTAGAACATATTAAAAGGGAATGATGGTAGTGTTTATTCATTTATAAGTTGCAAGGATATTCTCATAGCAGGCAATTTAGGGGTGCAAAATAAACATATATTATGATCAGTACAAATGTATGAACTGTGAAATATTCAGACAAATTTTGAATACTCTGGGAAGGTTTTATTTGGTAACTTTAAACTAATCTGTTGAGTATATCTCATATATGAAACGCCGAAGGTACCATGTATTAACGAACTACTATGAATCAATTTGTTCACGACTTGGGAATTGATGAAACTATAAACAAAAACACGCAAACATTATTTGCCACACAAACCACATGATGAGCTGCATTCACAAAATATAGCATGCGTAGTACAACCGTTTTTGGTCTGGATATTGTTACATTTCAAAGTCAAAATTAATTTTACTCTACAAACACGCAAGTAATCTGAAATGTGTTTCAGATATATCCCACTACTATTTATAAGAATACTAAGATTTAAAATATAGGTGATGCTACAGAGCCATTCTGACCGTAAACTTTATAGTATTTTATAAATATTTTGCTTATTTATTGGGAAATGGATGAGTTATATATATATAATTTATTGGTCAGTTAAGAAGTACAAAAAAATACAACCTCACTGAGGCGTTGAACCATATTTGGTTATTACGCTCAATCAATGAAATAAATATATTTAATAATAATAATAATAAAAATGATGGTAATTAGGGAAAAAAAGTAAAATTGTAATTAATACAAAAAAGATTAATTAAATATATTAAGAGTTGTCGGGGGAGCTTCACTCCCTAGTTCTCAAGGCACTAGGCTTTGATCCTTTGTGAGGCACCAAAAACGTTTCCCCACAATCCGATCACTGGCCACCTGGTTTTTGGTCACCTCGTCACTGGTCACCTAGTTATAGATCACTCCGTCACTGGCCACCTGGTTATAGGTCACCCCGTCACTGGCCACCTGGTTACTAGTCATCTGGTCCCGGATCGCCTAATCTGGGGGATCCTTGAATCCCCAAATCGGTGGAGGCTCATGGATTGAGCTCACTCATTCCACTTCCACCCACAGGTCACTAAATGGATGGAGGGGGGAGTCTAGGAGCCGGTTTTGGGGGTGGTGGTGGTGGCAACATCAAGGTCACCTCCTCCTCCCTCCACAACAGCTCCTACTCAACCCCGGTGGTGAAATCCTGGTTAGGCAGGTAAGGAACATATGGAAAAAATACCGTGTTCCTACCTGACCCTAACCATCCAAATGTGAGTCGACCTGGAGGCTCACAAAAAATTCCTTGCCAATTCAAGGTTGTGTCCACCACTTTTCGCTCACTGATCACTTTTATTTTAATTAATTTGTCTAGAATTATTAAACAGTAAACAAAATTTATTCGCAGACGGCACACCACCAGCTGGGTGCACATCTGGTTCGCTCCGTCGTCGACAGAGGTCTAAATGGATGAGTTTCTCCTGCATCTAAAATTATCATACATCCTACCATAATCAAGTAAATGGCGGGTTTGTGCAAAATGGAAATTTATATACAAGTTTTTGAAGTTGAACAAGAATGACTGCATAAAAATGTTTTAATGACATTTAGAAATCTGCAAAAACCAACACAATGTATTGTTAGTTTTGTGAAATAAATAAAATTGAAGTATACTGAACTGCTTTAAGTTGCAGAAATATTGTTTACTAAAGTGTAATTAGAATTCATAGAAATACAAGAAAAATATTTAACTCAAGAACTGAAGGAGCATTATGGACTCAACTGGACTGGGACAACGGAACGCTTATGGCAATTATGCAGGGATCAAATTGAGTTTATATGGTTATACGCGTATATTACAATTGATTCGGTTGAGATAAAAAGTTAGTGCAAGTAATTATTTAGCTATGTTATAAGTAACATGTATAATTTGTGATTTGTAAACGAGATAGATGTGAATTGTGATGATTCATTAAAATGACCAAATTAAAAAATCATGTTTTAAGAGCGCTTATCTTGCATTATGTTTTAATTTGATACATCACACTTTAAAAATAATTGGATCAACACTTCACAACAAATGCATGAAGCCCTTGTGACAGGCGTGCATACGTTTACTTACACGCAGATGCTCAAAAAAAGAAAAAAAGTAAATGATCTTGACTTTCTCGGCTTATGTTTCACAAAGTAAACTTTAGAAAAGGGACTTTTGCATGCAATCGTATTGGATGAGTAGCTGAAGAACAATTATGGTCAACATGCATTCATTGTGTGATTGCATTCAAGATTACATAAAATGTAATCTAAGTTACGGTTTTTGTAGAGAAAACGGCACTGAAACAGAAAATGTTTGCATAAAAATTGATCATTTTAAAGCAGCAGCACAACGTAAGCAGCAATAAATGCGAACACAGATAAAAACCAAGTTCTACGTGTTGTCAAACCCGAACTCGGCAGAGTACAAAAACATAATAATGTGACAGGTGGCAAGCGTGAGTTTCATTCCAGTCAAGAACTAGGAAAGCTACAGCGCAATAAAAAGTTCTCGTGTGTCCTAACTTCCTTCTATACCTATATACCAGAAAATATTTGAAAGGTTCCTTTATATTATACCAGTTTTTGGGCTAGCATGAAAGCAAAAAGTGCTCTGGCAGGTGAGGCGAATGTCAAACATCTTTCAAATACGTTTCTGATTTGAATTGTGTTTCTCCAGCTTTAAAATACCTATCAGGCTTATTTCAATGAGAAAAAGAATGAAAAGGGAATGTTATATATTCTTAGAAACCGGTACTTCTTCAACACACCTAATGATCTGGTGAAGTAGAGATTGCTCGAGCCCACATTCCTTTTGTTTTCTTCTTCTTTTAATTTTTGTACCTGCTTAGTCAGTCTGGTAAGTCAGTTTGGCAAAAGAGGGGAAGCGATAAACACAGAAAAATTGGTAGTGGTGAAAATGAACAAAAAATGCTAAAAAGCTAAATTGTTTTATTGGTTTTAATTTTTGTAACTACACAAACTAATACTGTTAAATTATATATTCGGAATTGCGATTCCTGCATTGCCACACTTTTCGTCTAAATTTGTTTTTTGCAGTAAACGAGTAAACCTCTTGAAAACAAAGTTGTACTTTTTGTACTACAAAGGACATTGAAAAAAGTGAAAATTGTTATTGCTAACCCGCAACAAAGCAAAAACGTAGCCAGTAAAAAATTGTTTATTGTAGTAAAAATTTTGTTGGTTAATCTGGTTTTCACAAAGTGCTTTTGAAATTAGTTTTAAAATGTAAAGTTTTTATGACCAGCGAAATCACTATTGATTATGTCTTAGTCACCAACGTGCTGCTTGAAATAACTCCGGTGAGAACTTTTCTTGGTTCTTTATATTCAAACAAAACCAATTTAATTATTTTATTAATCGTTCATGCTTTCTTCGTTAGTTAGTGTTAGCCATTAATGGAAATGTTTTGTTTGTTTGTGACAGTTTATCAACTAATTTCCTGTGTCAGTATTTAATTCTTCATTTTGGGCAGAAATTCTGGAAAACCTTCCAAAAATTTGTGGCAGGTAAGTAATTCAAATTTCTAAAACAAGATTACATAAAATGAGTATTTATGGTAACCTAGAAACCACTAGAACTCACGTTATTCGTACGAAAACCAACAAATTTAAAAATTATCGTTTTTCTGGTTCACAGTAAAATGGTTATTCTACGTGATCGTGCACGGAATCAAAAACAAATTCGCCCGCTTTCTGGAACCGGAGGTCAAGAATCATTCAAGTGTGGGTAAGTGCATCCAGTGTACACATAATATGATTTACTTGGCCGCATTTATACAACATTGTTTTAAACGGTTTGCAGAATTGGTCGTACTTGACTTTTGCTACAACTAAATTGCAAGATATGAGCCCAACTGCACCGTTAAAAAATATTATCCTAGGCAACAAAATATTCCAGCCACCATCCACCTCTTGGAAAAATCCACATGGTAACCTAGCAACCTATGCTAAAGTCGTATATCAGCAAGTTTTTGTAAACAAAAACAAGTTAAGTTTAATTGTTAGACTTTTATACGCAAACCAATAAGAACATGAATTAGGAAAGTTAGATCTTACTAGTCGTAAGTAGTTATCACAGGTAGAAATCTAATGAATGGTTTTCGCAGGGTGGCTTTTTCTACATGTATAAATTGATTTTGTCCATTTTTACATATAAAAATGTATAAATACATGGAAATATGGAAATAACATGGGAAAATGCTGAAATACAACCACAGAAGCCAAATGACTATATTTTCACCTCTGATGGGGAATCAGAGGACGGTTTTAATTAATATAATAGCAAACGAAACGGTTTAGTGAAGTTTAAAAACATGTTAGAAGCTTAAAACTCAAACACTGACTTTCATTTTGCAGAAAAAAATCAAAATTTTCGGGAATATTTCCATAACTTACATTGTCCATGCAAAAATTCTAAGTATTTTTAACATGTAAAAAATAATTTTTCCATGTTATTTCCATGTTACATGTATTTACATCCTGCCACCCTGGGTTTTCGTAAAATTCTCACAAAATGCATATATTGTCCAATAGACCAATCATAACTTTTAAAAGAAATGAAGTTATACAATGGAAGCTATAAGAGTCGGGATACACAAAAAACCGTACAATCGTCGAAATCGCACATGTTTGAAACAAGCATCGATGCATCATTAAATTTACAAACTATTAAGTACTCATCCGTTACTGCTAGCAACATCATAATGATGGGGGAGGGAAGGGAAAATTCCATCATAATGATATATTATTCAATGTCTAATCTACATCAAGAGTGTTCATTCTAATATTTTTCGTATAGGAAATCAAGCATGCCACATTTGCGGTTTTAATTGAATGCATACTGCAATGGTAGAGAATTTGCTTTTAAGAAATCCGAAAAAGGCAATTATGAAAATTTTTATGCCGCTATTACCTACACGCGTCTAGGGAATACTACGCTTTATTTCGTATGTACAATTGGATTTTCCCTATTATTATTGAAATACATGAATATCGATAAACGTTATTACCTGGAAGTTTTAATATCCTATTGCAGACGTCATCACAACCTGATTATTATGCAGTTCTCTAATTTACCCAGCAACATGGTCCTAGGTTTCTAAAGTTGCTTCCTTTTCTGCAAATGTCCTGCTAAAAGTTAAAAACAAATCAGTCGTCAAATGATTTTCTACAAAATCCGCCATACGATTGAAAAAATGTTTAAAAGTTTCAATGAAAGAATTAAATACGCACAATGTAGCTGCGTACCTTAACAACATTTATTTCTAAATGTATTGAAAATATCTTAAATATAAAATACATAGTATGTATTCTCAGGACATACAATAAATAATCATTCAAAGAGAGAAGAACGCAGAAATGTTTGAAAATATCTTTTTTGTGGTTGGAAAAACGACTTTGTAGATAATAGAAAAATGAGTTTTGATGTAAAAACATTGCATGTTGGCTGAAATCAAACATGAGTTTTTAGAAATGTAATTACAATATAGGCAGTGTGGCACGCACGAAAGAGAATCCTTTTGATAATCGCTGTCGCAAGAGTCACTTGAGTGATCACTCGGTTGGTATTAAACGTCTTTAGATATTTAGGCAGAACTTTGCATGTCCTGGCTGACTAATAGTACAAAAATAGGTGTAAATGAATACGTTTTTTGCTTGAAAATGCATCTCAATTTTTTTAGTATTATGTATAAGTTTATAAATCAGTAGATAAGTTGCACTAAGTACCTAAAATGAACAGAATGTTGTAGGTCCTTAACCGTTTTGCTCTCAATTCTTATAACCTAGTAATATCAGAAGATACATTGGTATGGAAATATCTGTTGTTTGATGACCAAAAATTCTATCGTCATGTAGAAAATAATTTTTTGTATCTGAAAAGCTTTTCAATTAAGCTCGAGAAAAAATCTATAGTAAGTTTCGTTTATTGGAAAATAACCTAAATAAATTTTATAGATATTTAACAGATTTTAAAATGCACAAAACCTTACCTCTTGATCTTGAAAGCTTATACGGGATCAATGCTACATAGTTTGATTACAATGTCGGGTGATTTCCAACAAAAAATATTACATTTAACCGGTACGCTACTTTGGAAATGTAGAGTTCTACCACGACAAGCTTAAACATTGGGTTTTTAAATCTTTCAAAGTAAAAAATGGTGGCATAGGTTATGCAAATTTGCAAACAAAATGTACAATATTCAATTTGCCAAGGGAAACTGAAGACATAGAGTCGATCAAAATTATGATCGACTCAACATTATTTGGATTTTTAAAGTATGTAAACATTGTCAAAACACTACAGATATTTTTCTGAAACTAACAAAATAAATTTACCGTGTGTGAAATTGCGGCAGCATATGCAGTCACAAATCAGTGTTTGGGCAGTTTTCAAGAGTAGGACGAGCAGCATTTTGCTCCAATTTGTCTTGTTAAATAAAAGTTCTTGAAATAACAAGTATAACATTAAATATATCATGCACAATGTTGATGTTAGATATATCATATATATTTTTGCATGCTTAAATTGGCTAGCATATTGTATGGTTGAAACGTAAGAGATTTTGTAGTAGATAAATTAGCAAAGTTTACTGTAAGAATATGAGCAAACTTACGTGAGTATCCCAATCTTGCCAATACTAGTCCTGCTTCTTCAGGATTTAACCCATTTAAAACTGTTACTGATACTTTAATTTTACGGATACCCTGAAACCAGATGTTTTGAATATTAACTAGCTGAAGCCAAAAATGTACTTGACTTTAGTGTGTTTCATGATTTATTAAACAAATACTACCAAAACTATTTAGAACAATTTCTTGCACCAGTAAGAGCAAAAACAAGCACCTGCGACTTTGACACATGTTTACGATTGTTCGTTGTATCTTGTTTCCAGTCTGCCTTTCTTGCACACAAACGTCAAAATATTTTTGCATGTAATTGGTTTAATATAAATGAGCAGCTTCATGAATGTCACGCATTCAATTATAAGATTGAGTTACATGCATCCTTGCAGATTTCGTGTCCAACTGGTTCAGAACCTTATTTGAAATCCCATGTCGTATTTGTGCTGTTGTCATAAATACTTCATCATCGTATAAGAATAAAATGCTAAACACAACGTTTGTTCGTAGAAGAGGCAAGTTCTTTGTTTCTACCATTGTTAAAGATGAATAGTGCACCAAACTGATTTTATATGATGTGCGTTTGGCGGATTGAAAATATCGACTTTTACAATATTTTTAGCTGAGTTAGGAAAAGGTTAAGAACATGCCCAACTTTAACGCGATGCTAAAACGCAGGACTTTTTGTGTTTACAGTAATAGAATTGTATAACTGGTTTCTGCACTAAAGTTTCGTAGAAGCACGGTTAATTCTTCGAATTCTTTTCAATACTGATTTTGTTCGGGTTTGTAAAAGTCTTCTTCGAATTTATGAAGAATTACTCGTTAATTGTTTTTGGAAACCAAAGAAATCAGTAGTTTACCTGATAATTTGTTTAGATGCAAATTCAGGGATAGAACGAATACGTTTGTCTCATCATAATTTGTATAGGATGGTACAATGGACAATGACCCACCTGTCGCTGCACTTCCAGATGTCTAGAAATAATTGAAAGCTTTAAAAATCGCATTTTTGGTGTCACAATAATCAATCTCATATTTTGAGAAAACTCGCAACAGTAAATGTGATTTTACGCTAACCGATTGTAATTATTTTGACAATCAAAACAAAAATTGTGTATCGTTGCAGGCAGTAACCTGTTAATGTTGACTTTTTTTAAACGCTATCCCATAGAACATAGTTTAAGGTATTTGCTATGTCAAGCTTTATAAAAACGCTTAGTGGTGTATCGTTCTCAACAAGGTGGTAAAAATTTTGATCTTGTGTTAAATCGGGATAATTTTGAACGTAACGGCGGTGTACTTGTTGAGGCAAAATACTAATGAAACCTTATTTTAGTTCAAACCGTGGTAAGAGGTCAGCAAAAACAGTATCATCGAAGAAAACCCTGGTATTGACTGCTTTCTCTAAGGCAAGTTTATTTACGTTTTAGTGAAAACTTGAAGACTACGAAATAATATGGGATTTGTTTTGCTTATTTGATTTTTTTGTATTGGGAACGCTGAACTAACCGTCATAGACTGATTTTCTAAATAAACGCCTAGTAGTTTGTGCACACAAAAATTCTAAAATGTGTTCGAACGCAAGCAGGGCAGCATTGGTCACCAAAAACGTGTTAGTAGTTATGGTTTACGTTGTAGTTTGAATAGTTTAAACTTCGTGTATTTGAAGTTTTAGAGATGAGTCCTAAGTTTTGTTTGGTGTGTTACTTCTGTTTATTCTACATTGAAAACTAGGGGAATAGAAGGCCTATTTGCTCGTCAAGCAACTAATTCCAGATATTTTAGAATCCAACAGTTAAGGATTCTATTGATTTTCTCAGATGTGTGCTCAAGGCACAATCGTTTCTGAGATAACTAAAACGTTTTGGTGTCCGGTTGAGATCCATAATAGCACTTGATGGATTGATTTGGTTCGTGTTGTAAACACAGTTCTTGACAATTGTCACTTTGAACCTTATAAGTTTGTCAAGTGCCAATCATTTTACTTGTTGGTGACATCATCAAACACAAGCCATAGCTCAACTGCAAGCATATCAGGCGTGGTATGATACATTTGATAAGTTATTATGGCAAAAATGCACTTTTCTTATTTTGCAACATTATGTGTTAGCTTTGAAATGTCAGGAGGCAATTGTCTTAACAGTTAGGATTAAAGGAAGGAATCCATCTCCATTGGGTTAACTAATTTTTTGTTTTAAGTAATTACTGCTTACTCATGTCTGGTTAGATATACTAATTTATTTAATTAAGCATAGAAAGATTGTACTATTGGCTACAGATTAATGATAATTATAGCGTAAGTATTTTGACTCTTACAAAATAATACTTTTTAAACTATTAACACAAAATTCAATGTATGTTGAATCTTCGTGTATGTTGAATATGATTCCATCAAAATATTTACGTAAGAATACAAAACCATGGTTTAAGGTATTCAATGGAAATAAAAAATTCCAACAGTTTGAGTTAACATGTTCATACGCTTTTTTATCTTTGATTCCGCTGATGCAAAAGTATTCCACAAAGCAATGTTTTTAATACGTATTTAAAGTTATATCGTGTAATGTGATATTTGTAAATGGGCTGAATACACATTTTGATGCTTTACTAAAAATACTAAAACCTAAAACAAATAATTCATTTTTGAAGCATACCGTTTGCATCATGTTTTATTTTGCTGCCCCTAAAATAATTTGGAGACAAAACAAGCATACTGTGTCGTTCTGACAGGTGTAAAAATATTTCTTTGCACACGTATACTCAGTGAAAAGCAAAAGACTGGATAACCTGGATCTTCTCTGTATGTATGCTTCACAAAGTACGCGTTACAGTATTTTGCATCTTTCATGTTTTACTCTCAGCATTGCATGCGCTGAATGTGCTTGCTATTACAAGCAGGTGTTTACCCCAACAGACATATTCAATAAAAAACTTATTTATGAAATTACCAAACTAATTTCCTTTGACAGCAACAAAATTTTCTGTAGCAGTTTAAGATCGGTGCACAAGACCATACCATCCATTTCTGCTGAACAGGTAAAATGGTAAGAACTCTAGCAAGAACATATGTACATAATAATGTTTTTCAATATTACTTTCAGATTATGTTTCAACTTATTCGTGATGCTAATGCACACATTAAGCCATAACTTTGTCACGGAGGGAGTCACAAAGTCTTTTTTTCAAGTAACCCATTTCAAACCTTTCCGGGTCGGATGTATATTTTTGTGAGAAAAAATCAATTTTATAACTTTATTAGGATGCTTATATGCAGAATGAACAAATTTTTTAATTTTCTTCGCCATAGCAAAAACCATATTCTGACAAAAATGTACAACGACACAGGTGAGCTCAGAAAAATGTACACATGTTTATTTTCAAATTACACTAAACGTTTATCCAGAAACAAGCACAAGTACAGAAAATACGTGAAAACAATTGATCATTGAAAGATGGGATGGTCTTTGAAAGAGCTTAACGTAGATTTCACGGCACTGGGAATATGCTCGTAGACTGAGTTATTTAATTGAATAGGGAAGCACTTTGCAAGCAGCAAGAGCTGGTGAACTTTGGAGGTTCAAAGTTTTGCAGTACACAATTTTGGAGGAAATTTAAGTGGGTGGTAGGTGCTAAATTGGATCAATGTTACGTTTTTAGGCAGAGTGACAACCACGTTGTACAAGGTGGTGGCTTATGTTGGACAAAATATGCTTAATTCACAGTTTATAAATAAATGATTTGTGCGCAACTTGTTGACTTATTTCAATGCTGAGTTTAGGGAAAAAAGTAAATAAAAATTCATTTTGTTTCAATCGGATTTATTCACGAATGTATAACTAGAAACAAGAGCTAAGCTATACGTGTACTGTAAGCAATATATTCATAGTGTATATAATAATAGATAAGAAATAATTAGGGATTGTATCCTTGTCGAACCTTGCCACGCCATAGTATAAATAAATAGAGCGTAATGACAGAAGTTTTCTTTTGTAGTACTTTTTCTCCACCACAACAAAATTGTTTCTACAGTTTTGAAGCAAAACACTACAGCTTTTATCACACTTTGACCACATTGGCGTTGTTTGGAAAAATATTATATAAGCCACAACCAAAAATGAAATAAAGAACAGGTAAATCTCTAGAGGAAAAAGTTCCCATCCTTGTATAATAATCCAGTTTCCAGCAACAATTATGATAAATCCAATTAACATTAGAAAAGCAGTTAACACATGAAAGGCGTCGTAGCCTGTTTGGCAAATCAATTGAAGTTGTTTGTAGTATTGTATCGCAACGACCACGGTTGAAAAGGCAGCATGCACAATTTGAAGTAGATACTGAATGCAGTGAACAGTTGCATTTGAAATGGTCATCAAAATAATAGCAACATAGACGTAACCTCTTGTGACTTCAAGAGCAATCCAAGTTCCAAGAGGAATTTTAAAAAGTAACATAAACCAAACACTTTGCATAAACCTAAAATTTCTGAACAAATAGCTGAGGGGATCAATTCCGGCAAGGACTAAAACAGAAGCAGCGCAGTATCCAGATATACATTGCAAAATAACTAAAAGAACTGCCATAATGCCTTGGCTGTCATATTCACTTCCTTTGATAAAATTACAAAACTCTAAAATTTAAGAACATATTCAATTTACATAGTTTTATTAAAGTACTTATATATACAGTAATAACCTACCTTGTTTAAGTGAACTCCATAAATTATGTCCATTACTCAAACTGCTTGGTGGTTTGAATTTGTTGCATAATGTATTTAGCTGATTTAAATATAAACCAAGCGATTTTCTAAACAAAAAGCAGGCAATTGACAATAAAGTTACTAGCAAATAAATAGCAAAAACTAAAGCATAACAAACATGAACCGATACTGGAACTACTAGCTCCTTTGAACGTGCTAGTATCCAGATTATGCACCAAAACAAGAACAGTACAATCAGCGAGAGTATTTGCGAACAAATAAATGGAATGGTGTTCTTAGGATTGACTGAATATTTCCAAACTTGTCGTCTGGTGTCAGGATAAACTGGATACTGAAACCGAACACAGTATCCGTATATTTTGTTAGCTAACTCCGCAGCTTTCCAGGTTAGAAGGCTTGTCATTTTAAAGCTACAGAAGTTAAGGCAAATAAAACCAAAAATATGTTTTTCGTTTACTTCTGCGTTCAGTACTAAATCAAGAACATAAGCAAACGTTATATACTTTATTATACACATAATGCTCCTTGACATGGCTTGTTGTTTCCGTTATGCAAGGTTACACAAATATCATACTATACAGAGGGTAGCTCGAGACTTTTCTGACAGTTTTTCGAAACGCATATTTCAAAAATTAGACGGTTTTCGGAAAAACGGTTTAAACTGTGTAATAGCCCAACTCTTTATCTCCAAACTAGTACCACTATTTCTGTATTTTGTTGATTTTCCCAGGACCTGTGAGTCTGTGTTTGCCCCACTATGTCCGACAAGGTTTCCAAAACGCCTTATCAATTTTCAAAAATTTCTCTAAAAATATATGTGGTAGGTGCCCGAAACAAAGGAAAATCATACCTAACAATTCCAGAAGACCCTTTAATATTATGGGGTAGTTTGCATTTTTCTAACTTTAATATTTTAACTTCTAGACGGAATTTTGTGAAAAAAGTTGCGCACCTCAAAATTTTCGACGTTTCAATACATATTGTTACTTTACTCAGGCATTTTTTCACCAAATACTCTCAAAATTTACACAATTAAAGAAAAGAGGATACAAAACAATAATTTTGATGTATCAACTTAAAAAAGTCAACACGTTGACTATTTTAATAGCGCGCTTTTTAAGGTGTCAGAAAAGTCTCGAGCTACCCTTAGTACTTGCCAAGAATTTTAAATATATAGTCTGGTATTTGCGAAAATATAGGTTGATTTGTTTCTAAAATTATTTTTCAGCTTTTGTATTACGTGTTCTCATGTTGTCAAAAAAAATAGTTTAGTGCTCGCCGGAAGTGCATGTATGATAATATATTTTTTCAAATACTCTATTTAAAGAAATCAAATAGGAAAAACCAGCAATGATTTTTGTGTATACATCAGTCATAAATAGGTTATTAAATAAAAATTCTACAGTAGGCTACATGTTAAATAAAGCACAGTTTTCTGCACGACATATAATATGTATAATGTAGCCTTTGATTGGAACTAATTATGGGTATTTTTGGAATGATAATGCGTACTTGTTAATAATGACTACATATTTTCATATCATCATAATACACACACATAGTTTACAACTCAACTTGTACTCTAATATTAAGATATATTTCTATTAAATTGTACGCTATCAGAATACCTGACATGTATATTTAAATGTTATTTTTCATCACTTTCAAGTAACTCGCCTGTGTGTTTGGATGATCGCCTTATGACAATTAAAACCTTACTTTTTTGCGCAAGTTGTCTAAAATTGCTTCTGAAATGTAAAAAAAAATGAAAACATAATATCGTGCTACAGCAAAACTAACAACTACGTATAAATTAGTTTTATATGTATATACCTGTTTACGTTTCAAATCACTTAACTCTTATTTTCAGTTACAGATACAATTACAATTTAGGACGCTTACGCTTGCTTTGATAGTGATAATATTTAGTACTCAAATAACATATGCGGTAGTATATTATTATGCGGTGAGTATGAATGACACCAAAAGTTTGTCAGTGAATTTAAATTACCGTTTTGTGTCAATACACACAGGCATTTTTGGTGCATTGTTATTCTGTTTGCCTTTTTTACTCAAAACTCTAAAAGATCTGTTTGTTATTATAGTATATTAGCACCATGCTCTACGACTGCAATACCAGCGCAAAAAAATGAGACATTCGTTCAATTCCTTCAACGCAGATGAATAACTTTATAATGTAACTTTTGTCATTAAAATCATATGTCATATTAAAAATTAAATCATATTAAATCCTATACTAATCGACTATCTACGCGGTGGGCCATATTTATTTTATTTCGTGGTTGTTAGCTCTCTATAAATTTGAAAATTTACTCAAGACGCATAATGCAAATGCAAATGGTCATAATAATTCATCATCAGCTGCTACTTGCATGGTTATAAGGGTATGTTTCAAATATCGGTCATATCAGAAGTGATTTGAATTCACGTAACTGTAAAATATTTATTAGTATTTTGATCACTTCACCAAAAAATGTGTTCAAAATAAATATGTATGCGTGCGTAATACCGTAAGTAGATCATATATCAAAAAAGTTGGTTGAAAAACGCCGTTTATCATTTGCACTTGTAAGAGAGATGTATATAGCATATAGGATAGCATGTTAGATTTAAAGCTTGTTGCCCCAGAGGAATGAACAAAGTCATGAGCGAAAAGAAACAGAATCCCGTTTTGAAATACCGGTTGGACCAATTGTGTGAAAGAGAGGAGAGCACGGTGGGCAGCAATGTGCAAGCACGCTTGAGTTGAGAAGTTTCGGTCACCAGAGCAGCTACACTAGCACCAGTACCAAAGCCCATCTCTCAGTAGTGTGTCAGTATCCTAAGGAGCCACTTGTCCAAAGTGTAGTAGTAAAGCGTAATCTCTGGCGTATAGACTAGGTAAGGAAACTTGGAAGAAAAAGTGGAAATTTTGTGTAGGTTTCTGAAAGAATCATATCGCCCCGAGATTAAATCCAAAATTCCTTTCTGTGTATTTCAGTGTAGCGTAAAATTCCTAGTTCGTGTCAAGGCGTGCGAAGGAAAGAAATTAATCTTTCACCTTTTACTCAAGATTAAGTAGCAGTGCATTATTCTGGTAAGAATTTGAACAAAATCCATAGAATTGAGAAATTAACAAGTAAAATTCTGTGAATAACCAGGCGTGTGATTTGCTATTTTCAGTTGGAAATCATTCATTCTGGTCGTGTTCAACAAAAGGTGTCCATTTTCCCAAATAAGGCCTGGTAGTAGAATAGTAATCATCAGCTATACAAACTCTTAAGGTATATGAGTGAAAATTAACAATTGACAATGACTAGGAGCGGAAATGAAAATATGAGTAACTTGGAGTTTCTGAAATTGGTTTGTTCTCAGGTTGCCCCGTGTGTGAGTGAATTTCTACTGCTTCCATTTCCCTAGTGATCTGAGACAGAATAGGAGTTCAGAATACTGGTAAAATTGATTAAAGATTATGAAAAGTGTAAAAGATGAGCTGGGATCTTGAACTACATTATTATGATTTAATTGATTTTTTAGGAAGGTGTAAAATAACAAGATAGCGATCATCATCAGTTCGGTTAAGCTGCCCTGATCCCTGTAAGCTACCCTGAATACCCTGTCGTGAATTAATTGGTGGTGAGTCCAACTGAATTATGAAACTAGTGTCAGTTAAATAAAAATATCAGTTAGTTAAAGTTCAGTCAAGATGTGTGATTTTTGGTTGGGTTTTAGCTCCAAATTCGGTGATTTTCAACTAGGCTGTCGAATACGCCCATTTCCTGCCCAACTTGTGTCCTTCCATCCGCCACCTCTAGTTTCATCCTTTTGCTTTCTGCTCATCGAGAATTAGCTTGTGAAGGTGAATGAATTTTCTTGTTAACTTTAATTAACTTGTGATGTACTTAGTTTAAGACTAAGGCCTAAGGTCACGCATAAGCCTGCCCTGGGTCGAGGTCACTCTATTTGTCTCGCTCAAAAATACTGGTCAACACTGCCCCCGTTGCCCGATTCTGTCTGAGCGAGTCCCTTCTTAACTTAAGTTAACATAAAGCATAAGTATTAGAACGTTGTTAATTAAGTAGCATAAAAGAAAATAGTTAAGCATACTATAAAATTCAGCGCGCGCTGCTAAAAATAACGCTTTTGTAAATATAGTTAATTATTAACAATCAGTGCTACTTCTATTTGGTACATATAATACCACAGTTCAAAATTAGTTTGATATTACAATTCAATTTCAATTTAGCTATTCAATTAAAGTGTTGCGTTCATTAGTTCCCATTTGTTCTTTGCGTTTGAATAGAATTTGAGTTTAGAATAAAATATTACGTTCGTATAACATTGTAATCTTTGTCTGTATTCTTGTATTTATTCCTGATTATGCAATTAATTGTATTTGTCTTCAATTAAGCTTGTATTTCATGAAAATCCGATGCCAGTTAGTAGAATGTTTGTACAATGTCATGACCTGAGCCAGTACAAATCCGCAAATCGTTACCAATTGTTAACTTGTCATTCATGTTACATTGAGCACCAGTCATAATTTAGCCATTCCGGGATTTGTACCGTGACAACGTGGTGACTCCTTTAACTTTCGAACCCTCAATCAAGTGTTATTAAATTAAAAGTATGTCTACTCAGGGAATAAATACTGGTGAAGTGTTCATGCACATTAACGTTATTAGCAATACAGAGCAAGAGTTTCTAGTTTGTAGAAAGGTATCATCTACTGAGGTAGTAGTGTTGATTAAACAGAAACTTATTCTGGTAAATGGTGTTTGGACAGTAGTAGAGACAACTCACTTCAATCAATAATTATAGATGTTACGGTTTATGGGAAAATCTTATGAACGCAACTTAGGTATTGTGTACTTGGAATAGAAGTAGTATTGATATATAAAAGCTTTAATCGCATGCAGGATAATGGCAAAGTAGGTGGAACAAATGTAGGTGGCATTCATTGAAGGACATTACACCCATACGGTAATTAAGGTTATATTGAAAAGGTCTTTGTCCTAGAATAAGGTACAACGAAGGGTATTAGGTAAATGAGATTGAACATTGGTAAAATAGTAGCTATTAGGAGTTTCTATTGGTTTTGTTTAGTCCGTTCGCTTAGAAAGAACCTTTTGTCATTTTAGAAAGGAAATTAACATAATTCCTTTAAAACGCGGAGCACCTCTTCACACAAACTTTATTCCATACTCTTAGTCTAAATGCAGTCACCTCTTAATATCGATCAGATACAGAAGCGACGTACACGCTACGGGCAAGTATATACCCTAGATCGACACTCATTACAGGCTGACGTTCTTGCGAATCCACCCTTGGGTAGTCCAAATAGAATGAGTTCACTGAACGGTCAGCCACCTGCCTCTGTCTCTCCGGCAGGTATTGTAGATGGTGCGAATTCAAATGACAATGATAATGTAGCAAGACCACCTCTTAGTTCAAGTGAAAGGAACAATGCAGTAGATCTAGGCCATTCCCGAAATAGTCAAACTGACTCTGGTGTAGAGATGCCTAGCACTTCACAAAGTCAGAGTTTTAGTACTCCTATGGGAAGTACCCCTCACTTGGAAAACAATTTGAATCATAATGCAAATATCGAGGGTTTCCAAATCCAACCCTCCAGTCGCAATATTCCTCTAAATTCAAATGAAAATAATAGCGCATATGGTGCAGACCTGCAGCATGGTCGTTTACACATGCCAGCGGGACCGGTTCTCGCACAACACGTTCGTTTTCCTCCAAACCCAGTTAGCAATATTATACAAACTGAGGGTCAAGTACCCCCAATAAGCAACCCAAACCTGCCTGAGTTTTCTTCTGGTCCTAGTCACTGGACAAACTTACAAAGGCAAGAAATAGGTCAACGGTTAAGACAGGAATATGAAGCTTACATGCACTTTCATTATCTAGGCTGGATTGAGCAACGTGCTCAGGCTTTACAAATAGCGGGAATAGAGATGCCACCCCAGGCCATTCCAGCAAATGAAATATTTCAAAACCCCGATGCTTCACACAGTGTAAATGAACACAGTAATTAACATCAAAGATCTCGGTCGGTCGAGCACAGAGACTATGTGCGAAATCAAAGAAGCCGAAGTCGTGAACAGATTAGAGAAAGGAACAGAGGGCCCGCGCCAGTAACTCCTGCACCCCTTCACGATAGGCAGGATGGGTTTATCCCAGTTACCCGTCCCTCGGTACTAAATATTCAGGTTGAAAATGAGCCTTATGTTCCACCCCCAAGGCGAAATACCCCACGTCAAAATGAGAATGAAAATGAGAATAGATCACGGTCAGGCATAAGTTCACAAATGCAAAATTTGCATCTGCGAGATGGGCCTTCAAGCGAGCGAGATTCTAATTGGAGAGGTTTGCTTGTTGAGAATAATCAAGTTTCTCAACCCGTTGAGTTATCAAGACCCAATATACAGGGTTTTAGACCCTTGTTAGGTAATCAGGGTTGTAGATATGAAGTTGGGTGCGAATGTTTGGCTTGTGTAAGGGAGGCTCAAGTAGATGGGCAACTGCGTCAAGCAGCTTCAAATGCAGAATTGTTTGGTCAAGCTGCAGCTATTCCAGCGGCAAGTTACCAACATGTGGCACAAGTAAATTTAGGAGTGCCTCAGTGTTCTTCAAGGCAAAATTTTCCAACGGTTCAATCTGTTCCATATTATAACCAACCATGTAATCAGACAATAAATCGAAATCCGTTAAATCAAGAAGGTCGTAACCCTTCAGTAAATTTTCTGGGAAGTAGCTATCCAGTAAATCCAATGCACCGTTATCCATTTCCTTCAGTCAACCCATATTCTAGAGGCTTTCAGCCAAACTTGGATCAGCACCCTCATCATAGTTACCCAGTCAATCATGGACAATCAGCCAGTGGTCACGCTGGTAGGTTCAGTACTTCGGGTTACAGGCGGCACGCGCAGTCAGACCCGGATTCGTACTTGTTGAAGAACCTTGATTTGCCAAAATATAGTGGTGCATCAGATCGTAAAACCCCTTATGATTTTCTTTGTGAAATCGAGAAATATGGTAGAATCACTGGAATTTCATTTAATAAGTTACTAGATAGAATACAAATTGCGCTGACTGATGATGCAGCGTATTGGTACGAAAAGCAAATGTTATGGAACCCCTTTACAGATTGGAGTAATTTCCGCTTTCGATTTAGGGAAAGGTTCCAGCCACACGATTATTATGAGAAGTTACAGATTGAATTGCAACTTCGGCGTCAAGGTGTCGATGAGTCTTTGCCTGACTTTTTAAGAGTTATTTCGGGCTACTATGAACGTCTGGATGATTTTGATGAAATGAGAATTATTCGTGAGGTTTTAAAGAAGATGCATACGAGTTACAAATTATACTTGAGCCCTTCAAGTCAGTTTCAGTCAATGGCTGAGTTTAGCGAGGTTGTTGATAATGTTGAAAAGATGGTTCAGCAAGATAAATGCCATAAGGAACCTCAAGCAAATTTTTCCATCGAGCCAAAGTTGGCGTACAAACCTCACCTGCTTGCGAATGAGACGCCGCAGGTCATTAAACAACATTCGTCAGAGGTGAATCGATCCACAGATTCTCGAACAGAGTTTAAAGAACAGCGTATCACGCCTAGTAACGTCTCAGGGTCAAGACAAATTGGTTTTCCCTTGCAACAAAAATCAGAACAGGGCGTACAAAACCTTAGAAATAACCAAAATGGAGTTAGATCGCCCTCACCCGGCAGAGCAAGTCCGGGCCCGTGTTTTGGTTGTGGGGGCCCACACTTGATTAGAAATTGCCCAAAGAAAGAGCAAAGGTCGCCCACACCGTCAACGTCTTTAAACTCGAAAAGCCTGGGCCCCCAACAGAACCAATAGGGTGTCCAGGCGACAGTTCCTTTTTGGCGGACTTCAATGCTGCCACTATAGTGTCGAAAAATCATGTCTCCTACATACCGATAGAAATTTTGGATACACAATGCCCGGGTTTACTAGATGGTTGTTCAAGTTTCACAATTGTCGGTGACGCAATAATTGAAAGGATTAGAGATAAGAAAATAAAAGTTTACGACTGTCAGAGAACTGCAATATTTGTAAAAGGTAGTTATATAGCACGTGAGTTTGCTACATTGACAGTTAAATATCAGCATGGGAAACGACGAGTAAATTGTTATATGATACCCGGTTCTCCGGTTCCGGTGTTGTTGGGAAATGATTTTATGGTTATGGAAGATATAACGGTGTCTCATGCTAGAGGAGGATACATGTTAGGTTTTGATTTATCCACTTTGACTCCTTTTGTTAGCGCCGGCCAAGTACAGAATAAGAGCATAAAAAGTAGAGACTTTTCTGCACTTCTCCACAAGACAGAGAATAGGGAGTTAAAAGTTCAAAAGTTAGACAGTGATGACGACGAATTCAACAACGAGGAAGTACTCGAAGAATCTCAGAAAGAAGGGTTAGATTTTGATATGATATTTTGGATGGAACAAGTTCATGCAGAAATGGGTGAAATAGATTCGGAGGACAGCGACGATGAGTTACAAAGTTTGTTTGCTGGTGAACATGATTTTCTATTGGTACCGGTTGACCTCGATAGCGACAAGAAAGCTATGCTACGGGAGGCGATGGCTCCATTTTTAGATTTGTTTTCGGGAAAACCTGGAAATTGTAAGTTGTATGAACATCGCATTGAGATAGACCCTCCACATCACTACCCTTTGAAAGCGCGCATGCGGTGGATGTCCAAAGGAAAACGGGAAGTTTTTGATAAAACTTTTTTCGAGCTTCTAGAGCTTGGTATAATTAGGCCTTCTAATAGCCCATGGTCTTCCCCTGCTTTTGTCCTTCCAAAGAAAGATGGCACGTGGCGATTTATAGTTGATTACAGGGAATTGAACAAAATAACGGTGCCGGATAACTACCCACTTCCAAACATAGAAGATATCCTTGCCTTGTTGGGTGGATCAGAATGGTTTACAGTTTTTGACTTGGCAAAGGGCTTTTACCAAATTTCAATGGCTCAAGTGCATATACCATTAACTGCGTTTATTTGCCACCATGGTCTTTTTGAGTTTCTTAGATTGCCAATGGGCCTACGCAATTCTCCTGCAGCTTTTCAGAGATGCATGGATTACGTTTTGCAGAAAACAAGGTGGCGATGTAACTGCCCGTATGTAGATGATTGTGTGACTCACAGTCGCGAATTCCTCCAGCATATAGCAGATATAGTGGAGACGCTAACGAGATTCCGCGAAGCTAATTTTACACTTCACCCAAAGAAGGTGCAGCTTTGCCGAAAGCGGTTAAAATATTTGGGATACATAATCGAGCCCGGGAAATGTTATCCAAACCCGGAAAAGGTGGAAAAGATTAAGCGTTTTCCTCGACCTAGAGACCGAAATGATATTGCCATCTTCTTTGGGTTGCTCGGGTATTACAGAAAATTTATTCCTGAATTTGCTATGCACGCGAGACCAATATATGACCTCACAGCAGGTGAAAAAGAATGGAAATGGACAGAGGACTGTGAAAGAGAATTCGAGTTTTTAAAGAGAGCTTTGTGTGGTCAAGTGGAGTTATATTTGCCCGATTTAAATCTGGAGTTTATAATTACTTGTGACGCATCCAGAAAAGGATTGGCCGCCATTTTATCGCAAGAAAAAGAAGGCATTAGGTACCCCATATGGTTTGCGTCGCGGTCCCTTAAGCCAGCAGAGACTCGATATAGTGTGTCAGAGATTGAATTGTTAAGCATTTTGTATGGAGTTGAGAAATTTAAGCCATACATCGAGCTCACACATTTTATTATTGAAACCGATCACTCTGCACTCCAATGGTTGCAGAAAATTAAGCACCCAGAAGGGCGACTGGCGCGGTGGTTTATGATCCTCCAAGGCTATGATTTTACGGTTCGTCATAAGCCAGGAACATCTGCGTCAATTCGAGTGGCTGATGCCTTAAGTCGCACTACAGAAACACTATCAGAAGTAGATTTGAACGAGGTTGTGTGCATGGTTAGAAGCAACGAAGGAATGTTAGATAGAGAGTGTATGATCAGAGAGCAGGACGCTGATGAGTTCCTCTCGGATATAAAAAGATTTCTGAGAATGGAAAGTCTCAGCGAAAGAGCAAGTAGGGATCGGGTGGCAAATCACGCTTCCAGAGCGTACTTAAGTGATGATGGCTTGTTATGGCGGTATGTAGGTCCCAAAGACAAGCTCTGGGAAGATGATAATTCATATTTTCGAGTGTGGGTACCAGAGTCCTTAACGAAACAAATAATATCGCTATTTCATGACGACCCACAAGCCGGTCATGTCGGTAGACATAAAACATACAAACGGTTGGAAGATCGCGTGTTTTGGTCAGGCATGGCAAAAGATGTAGGAAAATACATACGCCAATGCGATGAATGCGCTAGAGCTAAACCCAGTTTGTTTCCACCGGCTCCAAATTCGTCATATGTTCCAGAGGGTCCATGGGAAGTGTGCTCTGTAGATTTGGCAGGCCCGTATTCTAAGGGTTCTAAGCAGTCAACCGTACTTTTGATAGTATTGGATGTATTTACCAAGTGGGTAGAAATTTTCCTCTCCGTCAGGGAAAAGCTGAAAGGATTGTCGAATGTTTACGGAAGGTGTTTAGTCGATTCGGGTTACCTAGGGTAATTATTTCGGATAATGGTTCTCAGTTTATTTCCGCAACGTACACGGAGTACCTAAAACTAAGCGGCATTACTCCATTTCATCAAAGCCCTTATCACGCATGCAGCAACCCCACGGAGCGGTATGTAGGAACTGTGAAAGGGTTGATAAGAGCAGTTATGACGCGTACAAAAGACTGGGATAAATTTACTGACGAAATATCGTTTGCAATAAACACTTCAGTAAGTATGACTTCCGGTTTCACCCCGGCCTATGCAAATTTTGGTCGCGAATTGAGAACTTCGTTTGATAATATGTTGAAAATCCGGTGTTAAAAGGCCGGAGATGTCATTTTGCTGAAAGAGCGCATGATTTTGATACATGATATTATGCGCGATGAGATAAGTAAAAGCCAAGATAAATATTTGGAGTACAAGAACATGCACACAAAGTCGCGTTCATTTGAGATTGGTGATAAAGTATGGATGCGTACGCATATTTTATCAGATAAGAGTAAAGGAATAAGTAGAGGTCTTGCTCCGCGTCGCGAAGGTCCCTATAAGATTACTAACAAAGTTTCCACTAACGTGTATGACTTAGTGCATGTAAACACCTCGCAGGAGGCATATAAAATTCATATAAACGATATGTCTCCGTATTACGAGAGTAATGATGATGCCTTTTTGGTATATTTTACAGATGAATCGGGTTGTATTCATGAATGCAGCTTCGACCAAGTCGGCGAAGCACCCGGTAAGAGTGCACTCTACGGGCACGGAAACTCCTCCTTACTATCAAGCTTTGTCGGAGGAGTATCAAAGAAAATTTAACTACCCAAAGATACGTTATACTTCACCTCTCACCCCAAATCCTGTAGACATAATTTATGATATAGACAATGATTTGTCGCATGTGTACCCACCCGACCCTCTGTTTTCTTCTACAAAAATTCCATTTCCCGTTGAAAATACTCAAAACTGCTTAACCTCGAATACCGATTCCTCATGTCTTTTGATTCCTCAAACTTTTGATTTGTACCCAAACCCACCAAATCGGCTCAAGAAAAATGTGTTCCTACAACAAACTCTAGCTCCCCATAAGACAGTTGAATGGAAATGTAAAGAAGAAAGAGATTACGATATAGCCACGCTATGTATTGAGGATGATCTGTTAGAATTAGAATATGAAGATTTTGACGAGACGAAGTTTGACAGGGTTCTTTGTGAAACGACGTGTGTGCAGAAAAGAACAGGGAAAAGGTTGCCTATTATTCCGAGGAATATTCAGGTTACGTTTAAGAATGACAGGTATGAAGGGAAAGAGTCTACAATATTAGGAGCAGAGAAATATGATAGCGTTACATTTTGCAAATGGGACCGTAATAAGTTACATCATCGAGATGTTTTATCTCATTCCAGTTTTTCACCTCGTGTCTATGAAAATGAGCACTTTTTAAGGTCATCAAACCCTACGAAGGTTAATGAGATACCTAGATTAGCAAAGAAATGTTTCGGTCCAATCTACACCCCCGCATTACCTATAGACAGACAAGATGGGCATATAGTTTATCCTGATGTTAAGATAGTAAAGGCAGGTTCAGTGGTGTACAAGTGGGAGTTGGAAAGGAAGGAGATTTTACAGAAAAGAAGGAAAGAGTTTGAAGAGAAACAGAAGAAACAGTCACAAGAAAAGTTAAGAGTTGTAGGAAGAGAGTTTGAGGCAATGACAAGGGATGATGCTAAATTGAGAGAAGTAGAAAGAAATAGGAATGAACAGAAAAAACGAGAGCTTTATAATAAATTAATGTCTCATGTCGCAGAATGTAAGAAAAAGAGGGAAGAAGCAAAGCACAAAAATGAAAAAGAAAAGGATAGAATCCTGTCTGCTGTAGATAAATCTCTTCCTACCCCATCTTCGTTCTGTGAAAGCCCTCCACAACCTCCAAAAGCCACAGCTACTATTCCAAGTAAAAAGTCAAGAAAAATTCCTTTTGTACTCCCTTCAATCCCACCCCCGAGCTCTTCAGTTATCGCAGTGCAAGATTTATTTGCTCCCTTTGTTCCCCCTGGTAAAACTGTTAGTTCAGCGGAAGTGATGGAGGAAGATGATAATGCTTCTGTTGCCTCTTTAGATTTCTCGGTGGTGTCTGCGTTCAAGCCAATTGCCTCAAAAGGCGAAAACATAAAATATTATAGACCTTGATATAATGTTGGTTTCGGTTACAATCTCATTTTTGATTAAATAAAAGTTGTGTTGAATTAAATAAAATTTTTTGAAAAGCTGATTATTTATTGCATTGAAGTTGAACTATTGTGGGTTAATTACAATTAAGCATTCTTTTGGAATTTTAGATGTCTGCATCGAAACTTATCCTAATACAACAAGCACGCAAGAAATGGGGTTTTGTCAAGACACGGCCTCAATCATTTTATCCCGAGTTAATGCAACAACGAGTAGAAATAAACACAAGAAAACCTCCCTCTATAAATCCAAATGCAAGTCAAATTGATAACTGGAAATTAACTGAGCGTTTTTTAGATAGTAGCTATGACAATGAAGAGTTACCGTTTAGATTTGTAGAAACAGAAAGTGAGTTATCAACATTCTCTTCAGAATTAGAAAATGATAGGGTGCTTAGCTTGGATACAGAAGGAAATAATGACTCAAGTTTTGTTCATATGATTTGTCTTCTGCAAATTTCGACATATAGAAAGGATGTAGTAATTGATTGCATTAGATTAAGCCACCTGATACAACGGTATTTGAAATCGATTTTAGAGAGTCCAGACCACCTAAAGTTGGTTCATGGAAACATGGAAATACGCGCAATTCAACGCAATTTTAACATATTTTGTGTAGGAGTAGTGGATATACAGGAGCTTCATTATCGATTATATGAAGGAAACCCTACAATGAGTCTCTCTGATATAGTGTCACATGTATTAGAAATAGATATTTCCGAGAGTAAGCTTGCGCAGCTCGCTGACTGGCGTCTTCGTCCCCTCCCAAACGATTTGGTAAATTATGCTAAGAAAGATTCTCAATTAATCTTGAAGTGTTGGGATAAAATTAAATTGCAAATAGGTAAGGAGATATTAGACCTAGATTTAACAGTTTCCAAAAAGTTTACGAAATGCATTTATCAGTTCCCAGTATACAATCATGAGTCCGAATGGAATGAGTACTTGAGAACTCTTAAACCTGAGGTAGAAAGAATATTTAACACTGTGGGTCAGCGAAAACTTTTCATTGACTTATGTGATTGGCGCCTACAGACAGCCAAGCAAGTAGACATTCGACCACAAAATCTATTGGGTTTAGGAACGTTAGGTATGATTAGTAGGTCGATGCCTTATGATACTAAGTCTTCAGTGATCTCCAAGATTGCGGGTAATAGTTATTTGGCGAGAGAAAAACGTGAACAGATTATAAGAGTAGTCGATCAGCACAGGATTTGCATGCATTCAAGAGAGAATGCTAGATATATTCCGTCCCTCACTCCAGAACCAAAACCGTCGAGAGTTGTTATGTCAAATTATGAGGCAGACAAGTTAGGGTTCACTGAAGAAGATGAGATAGATGTTAGCGATTCGGACTCGAATGGAACAGAAATGAATTATGATTTAATGGAGATTGAGCGAGATATACAGAAGTGGTCAGAATCAGCTATAACCCGCACTGTGACTTTAACGAATGAACCCCCTAAAACGCCAGCTTTTAGCGAGTCTCAACGAAAGTTGAAACGCAAGCGAACCAGAAATGGGAAGGCCCTTAAGGCAAAAAGAGTTTATCATTTAGCTGCCAAGATAGGTTTAAAAAAAGAAGACTTGCTTAAATATATCCACAAATTTCCAAAAGTTAAGGTTTTGAAAAAGAAGACGTCTGAGGAAAAGTAAAACTTGTCAGGGACGACAAGTTTCCGGGGGGAGGCATGTAAGAGAGATGTATATAGCATATAGGATAGCATGTTAGATTTAAAGCTTGTTGCCCCAGAGGAATGAACAAAGTCATGAGCGAAAAGAAACAGAATCCCGTTTTGAAATACCGGTTGGACCAATTGTGTGAAAGAGAGGAGAGCACGGTGGGCAGCAATGTGCAAGCACGCTTGAGTTGAGAAGTTTCGGTCACCAGAGCAGCTACACTAGCACCAGTACCAAAGCCCATCTCTCAGTAGTGTGTCAGTATCCTAAGGAGCCACTTGTCCAAAGTGTAGTAGTAAAGCGTAATCTCTGGCGTATAGACTAGGTAAGGAAACTTGGAAGAAAAAGTGGAAATTTTGTGTAGGTTTCTGAAAGAATCATATCGCCCCGAGATTAAATCCAAAATTCCTTTCTGTGTATTTCAGTGTAGCGTAAAATTCCTAGTTCGTGTCAAGGCGTGCGAAGGAAAGAAATTAATCTTTCACCTTTTACTCAAGATTAAGTAGCAGTGCATTATTCTGGTAAGAATTTGAACAAAATCCATAGAATTGAGAAATTAACAAGTAAAATTCTGTGAATAACCAGGCGTGTGATTTGCTATTTTCAGTTGGAAATCATTCATTCTGGTCGTGTTCAACAAAAGGTGTCCATTTTCCCAAATAAGGCCTGGTAGTAGAATAGTAATCATCAGCTATACAAACTCTTAAGGTATATGAGTGAAAATTAACAATTGACAATGACTAGGAGCGGAAATGAAAATATGAGTAACTTGGAGTTTCTGAAATTGGTTTGTTCTCAGGTTGCCCCGTGTGTGAGTGAATTTCTACTGCTTCCATTTCCCTAGTGATCTGAGACAGAATAGGAGTTCAGAATACTGGTAAAATTGATTAAAGATTATGAAAAGTGTAAAAGATGAGCTGGGATCTTGAACTACATTATTATGATTTAATTGATTTTTTAGGAAGGTGTAAAATAACAAGATAGCGATCATCATCAGTTCGGTTAAGCTGCCCTGATCCCTGTAAGCTACCCTGAATACCCTGTCGTGAATTAATTGGTGGTGAGTCCAACTGAATTATGAAACTAGTGTCAGTTAAATAAAAATATCAGTTAGTTAAAGTTCAGTCAAGATGTGTGATTTTTGGTTGGGTTTTAGCTCCAAATTCGGTGATTTTCAACTAGGCTGTCGAATACGCCCATTTCCTGCCCAACTTGTGTCCTTCCATCCGCCACCTCTAGTTTCATCCTTTTGCTTTCTGCTCATCGAGAATTAGCTTGTGAAGGTGAATGAATTTTCTTGTTAACTTTAATTAACTTGTGATGTACTTAGTTTAAGACTAAGGCCTAAGGTCACGCATAAGCCTGCCCTGGGTCGAGGTCACTCTATTTGTCTCGCTCAAAAATACTGGTCAACACTGCCCCCGTTGCCCGATTCTGTCTGAGCGAGTCCCTTCTTAACTTAAGTTAACATAAAGCATAAGTATTAGAACGTTGTTAATTAAGTAGCATAAAAGAAAATAGTTAAGCATACTATAAAATTCAGCGCGCGCTGCTAAAAATAACGCTTTTGTAAATATAGTTAATTATTAACAATCAGTGCTACTTCTATTTGGTACATATAATACCACAGTTCAAAATTAGTTTGATATTACAATTCAATTTCAATTTAGCTATTCAATTAAAGTGTTGCGTTCATTAGTTCCCATTTGTTCTTTGCGTTTGAATAGAATTTGAGTTTAGAATAAAATATTACGTTCGTATAACATTGTAATCTTTGTCTGTATTCTTGTATTTATTCCTGATTATGCAATTAATTGTATTTGTCTTCAATTAAGCTTGTATTTCATGAAAATCCGATGCCAGTTAGTAGAATGTTTGTACAATGTCATGACCTGAGCCAGTACAAATCCGCAAATCGTTACCAATTGTTAACTTGTCATTCATGTTACATTGAGCACCAGTCATAATTTAGCCATTCCGGGATTTGTACCGTGACACACTTCAAAACATTTACATGAAAATGTGTTTAGCTTAGTCTATGTCCTGTTATTTCTAATATTTTGATGAAACTACATAAAACACATCCGGGTGTTCTTAGAACAGTACGTTTCTGTCCAGTATAAAAGTCGCCTACCGTTTCAGTGGTTGGTTGATTGTGTTGGTTTCTTAAAAGACTGATCCGGTTTTGTAGAGACAAACGTAGCAACAAAATGAAAACGTACATAGTTTTTACAAGTTTCCTGCTTTTTAAATTTTCTGCGTGCCAAAACAGCCACGTTACTGTCTACAATTACGAACGTAACAGAAACATTACTTTGTCAAAATCCAGTAATTTGCGTTTGTATAATTTTGACGATCTAGCATACTACGTACGTGTATCTGGCTTGTAAGTAAAATATTCTTACATTTTCTGTACAAGTTATGCTGAAAAGTTGTTGTTTGTTTGTTTTGAATATTTAAAAAATTTTAGAACAAGAACATCGATTATGAATTATGCCTATGTGCTTAATCTTTTGAATTCTGTTTTACGAGGACGCGGACTTTGAGGGAGATATGGTTTACGTATACGGTGAAAACTGGTTCGGGCAACTACAAAGGTTGCGCCATTCAATCTCTTCATTAAGATATCCTGGCCTTCTGGAGAACATAAGCAAAGAATCTATTACGCTTTATGAGGGAAGTGGTTTTTCTAGCAGAGATTATGTAATAACTGGAAGCAACTTTACTACTACTGAGTCTTGGACTTCTTTGATTGTAACTGGAGGAAACAATTGGACAGTTTTTGACAATATAAATTTTAGGGGAAATTCCGCTTGTCTGATTGCACCAGACCCAGCTAATAAAACTCCGGCGCTGTTACAGAACGTACTGGAGATTCCCAGTTTCGGTAAAGGGATAAAGTCGGGATTTCAAAGTTGCAGTATTAACCCAAATCAAAACCACTTGCATTTAATTCCATTCGTTAGAACAACTTGAGAATGCAAAATAATGTTTTTCTCCCATTTTGTGTTTTGGCAATTGAAATGAACTAAAATATATTTGTAGTTTGGTGCAATTAGCATCAGTGTATAGTGTAGTTTACTTTACTAATTTGTAATAATCATTCTTAAACCTCATTATAAATAATTATTTATTATGCAGTGACTAGATGTTTTTGCTGCTTTATTAAAAGTCATAAAACTACTTTAAACTCATTTTACATATTAAAGCTGCATGTGATTTTCCCGAGAAGCACTACACCGCTAAAACATAGGTTTATGTGTTGCCAACAAATAAACAATACCAACATTGTCTTATAACATACAAACAACTCAACCATTACGTGCACATTTTCATGAGCTAGCATCCACAAAAAATACGACCTTGAAAAAAGCAGCACTGCTGCTGCAGCAGCACATTTTGTGTTGGGTTATTGTATCAATGGCTTTTATATTTTCTTCGACTAAGATACTTGCACGTAGATTTTCTTCTCTCGGTGTAGAAGTTTACATGAAAGAAAGAACAGAAAAATACTAGTATTATAAAATGGTAAAGAAGCAAAACTAACCACACTGTTATGACGATCACGTTTTATGCATTATGTGGAACCAATTGTGTTTTTGGAATATCAACACCCACAGTTTGATGTTGTTCCTATTTGATTGCTAGATTTAGTTTATGCATTGTCATATTAAAATATATATATTGGACCTGGAGGAAACGTGAACAGAAAAGAACGAGCGGAGACAAAATTCCCATTAAGCTGTTGTGCTAAAAGAAAAAAATCATTTGCATTAGAGAACAATGGACGCAAGAATAGCTTTGGATTTCGCATGATGGTAACGACATTTTCCTTGAACCACAAAAAATAATATACATCTATGTAATCACGAATGCTGACAGCAAAGCCATAACCATGATTACTTCTATTCACTTTACATAACTACCCGATTTGACTCATAACATTTTTCCAGGCATAAAATCTACCAGCAAAAATTTGTTGTAACCCGGAAATATCCTGAGCAACACAGACTTAAAATGTTACGAGCAACAGTGAGTTCAAAAATCTCAGCAGCTGAAACAATAGAACTTCGTGAACGACAGAGGTGAAAAAAGATCGACAAACTCACCCGTAGTAATACCCAAATTATTTATGTAAAACACCAGCATCTCATAAACAAATCAATGATAAGACGTCCCAAGTAAGAATGTATTCATAAGTCTGAAGCACGATATAGGAGTAAGTGTATTATATGCCGTGGTCTGAAGCCTGCGCCATTTTCTTGTAATATTTTTCGTATTACTTGGCAATCGCAGCACCTAAGTTCCAGACTTTTTTGCTTACGCCAAAAATAGAATCAGAGTAAACGTATAGCATGTAAATTTTCAAAACTTTGTTCAATTTGTCACGTATATGACCCCAGGCATTTTCTGAAATAATACAGATTTACTACGCTGTAAAAGCTGGTTACGGTGTAATCACGGACTAAGCAGTATAAACTGACAAACCCGCAAAACCGCTTGTTTGCTCTCTGACCAACACCTGAAATCTGAATGACCACTTGACTATTTAAACATTTAAAAACCCGATTTACTCCACAGACAAGTTTTAGTATTCAACAAATTTCAGTCTCAAATCAAAGTTCGTATTTGAAAGCAATCTGAATTAAAAATTAGGTTGTCCAATATGAAGAATTGCGTAGTATTTCTGATTTTCTTTGGCTTTGGCATTTCCCATTGCCAGAAAAATGAAGCCACGTTGTACGACAAGGAAGGAAACAGTATAACCGTTTCCCTTTCTAGTGACCTGAAGTGGAAACAGTTCGATCAAAAGGCAACCTCCGTCTGCGTTTCTGGACTGTAAGCTAAAATATTTATTTATACGCTATGTGTATACCTGAAGTTCTAAATAATTATTTTTTGATGCGTTTACAGAATGCTGTTCTACTCATCCAGTGACTTCTACGTATTTCACTCATATGTTTATGGCAAAGACAACTACTGCACAAGTTTGAAACCAGCAGGCAATGTTTCATCGATAAGATATCCTGGATCTATGAGTGACCTTAAAAAGGACTCCATCACATTATACGACGGCAGGGATTTTACGGGTCATGATAAACGTGTGTATGGAAGTGAATTTAATGACGCTTACGCATCGTCCTTAATACTTACTGGTAAGAGCAGCTGGACAGTTTTTAATGAAGATGATTTTCAAGGCAGTAGTGTTTGTATAATTGTGCCCAACCCGCAATACAAGTCGCCAGGCTTGCTAGTGAGTCCCAATGATATTCCTGAGTTTGGTCATTTTGTACGATCTGGAAGAAAAGGATGTGATTATGCAACCACAAACACTTTTGAATTACTTCCACCTGCGAAACATGGTCCTTGAGAAAATATAATATCAAACTGTAAAATCTTGAAATGTGTTGGTACCTAAATAAATTTAAATAAATAATCAAAAATAAATCTAAGCAAATGTCAGAATTTCAGTTTTATGGGTTTTACATATTATGTATATTATATAGGTTTACTGTCAAACTTATATGAAGATGAATGAAATTAAATACAACAAGCCACAACTACATGGGAAGATAAGAAATGATAAAATCATTTTAAACCGCAAAGCAAAAGTCACTTTTCTATTTTCGTACTAAGTTTTGTCTACATGTTACATAATGTATATTGTCTGCTGAAACATTCATACCTTTCCCCTCTAAAACAAATTTTGCAGCATAATATTATGAAGTCTTTAAATATGTGAAAAATTGTTGTTACATAAAACGCCGTGCAAAACTTGGCTGAAACAAAACCACAAGTAACAGGTAGGGATAAAAAAGAGCAAACAGCTATAATAATAGAATGGCATCAGAGACTGAAATAAGCATCATAAAAAATGATCTTGCTGTGAGCTTAATGATGCGCTGTGAATGCTTTGCTTGCTGCCGAGCATCATATTTTTTACACGAGTGAATGACCTTGAAACTAGCAGTAATACAAATTGTTGTGCCATTGCGCTCTTACTATATGTGCTGAAGGTGAAATAATGAAAAGTAGGTTTGTTTGTATTATTTCTGTAGAAAGTACAAAATTTTGAAAATGTTTAGTATTCCAAAAAAATACAACTCAAAAAATTAACTGATACATGCAGCTAAATTTGTAAGGCATGCTCGGTTTCCAAGAACTTCGTATTTTGCAACCAAACAATGTACTTTTTTAACACTAAATCTGATAAATCTCGGTAAACTCAGCATTTCGATTTTAGTACCGAAATGACTCATCTCATTTTACAAGCAGCAAAAACCGAATTGTTACTGTGAACCGTCAAAGTCAAAGAAGTCAAAACCAAACCTAACCAAAACCAAAGGCAATTCACCTCTGCGGGTGGCATCGTGTCAGAAAAACAATAGCGTTCATTCAACAGAATGTGTTTATAAAAAACGCATGCACGCAAGCATCTTTAGCGTGTTAGTCACTCGTATAAGTCTTAGAAATCAATCTGTCTCAATCAATCAAATCTCTGAGTCACAAAGTCACCAACATTTGATTGATGGAAAGTTTATTTATAAGCCCTTGCCATGCGCGTAGCTAATGCATGCAAAAAATCTAATGTCACCTCCACTACGCATATTACTTGGTAAACGTAATACCCATAATACCTGGAAATTGAAAGAGTCTGCTGGGTGTCTTGTTTGTAGCAGTTTGCGAGTTTAGTATAGTTTTTGCGTTGAACCACAACATTACTTCATTACGTTTTGTATTGAAAATCAAAGTGCAAGTACTATTTACTTGTAATTATTTTGCAAATTTTATGTCGTCATTGAACCTAACCGATCTGTTAACCTATGTCAAAATAGTCAAAAAGTTAAAATGCATAAGAAAATTACACTACCTGTTATTTTTTTGCTCTTCCAAATTTGCCAGTGTCAGAAAAACGAAGTGACCTTGTACGACCAACCTGATCAACAAGGGAATAGTGTAACTCTTTCAATGTCCAGTAATCTGGCTTGGAACGATTTTGACAACAAAGCAGTATCCGTGTGTGTGTCTGGATTGTGAGTATTTTTTTTTAAATTCACTACGCATAAAATTGCACTTGTAACTAATTCCGATTTATCTTTCTCCTAGAATTTTGTTTTACTCCAGTGCGGATTTTAGAGAATACGTTGGGTCAATCTATGGCGGGGAGAACCACTGCACAAATTTAACGCAAACAGGGAAAATATCATCAATAAGATATCCAGGATTTTTAGAAGATTTAAAAAGAGACTCCATTACACTTTACAAGTACGGATTTGGTGGTACGGATTATCGGGAATATGGAGATGCATTCAATGGAGGATTTAGTAGTTCACTCATTGTTACCGGTGGTAGCAATTGGACAGTTTTTGATAAACACAATTTTCAAGGAAACAGTGCGTGCTTGATGGTGCCTGACCAAGAAAAAAGAACTCCTTGCTTTTTATCCGGAGTTCAGGAAATTCCTAATTTTGGATACGGAATAATTTCGGGTAAAAAAGGGTGTGATGATACCACCCTTAATAAAGTTCATTTAGTTTCATTTGCCAAACCAAAATCCAATAATGCAATTGAGGGCAAGAGGAAAAGTCAAAGTATAAAAACAACAGAAACGCCAAAACAACTAAAATCGTATCCTGAAAATTTAAACGATAATGATGTTAGCGTAAGTCATACAAAAGTTTGAAATGTAATAAATTGTTCTACATAAAGTATAACTTATCACTGATGTTTCATCATTTTGTT
Organism: Entomobrya proxima; assembly: GCA_029691765.1. NCBI lineage: Eukaryota > Metazoa > Arthropoda > Collembola > Entomobryomorpha > Entomobryidae > Entomobrya > Entomobrya proxima. The sequence continues at coordinate 55,583,890 of CM056169.1, forward strand.
TCAGGATCCAGTGTTACGCCTGCTGCAGTCCAACAACAACTCTTTAGCCGCAAATCATTCAGAAAAAAGGAATTACACGAACACTTCTAAAAATGCTTCTACAATTTGCCGTGAAAAACGAAGCGCGTTTTTCTGTACTATGGTGGAAATAGTTTCTGTTATATTCATGGTACTTCTTGTGTTCGGTGCAATTGTAGGTTGCATGCAGTCCGAAAAGAAGAAGAAGAAGAGAACCTCTAGTTGCTAAGAGCTTAGATAGACTTAAGAATTTCTCTAAAATTGACTATAAAACATGGTTGTCTGTCTCAGTTTACCCCGTACACAATATTCTATCAAAGCTTTTCTATACCTACCTAATAGTTTGTCTGATCGAAAAGCCATACCAGTAACTGACAGAAGTACCCTTCTTCATCATGGACACTTAAATAATATATGAGGAGGTTTTCCATGAAAATTTGTATATTTACTATTCATTTCAATTTATAAACTTAAAATTCTCCTATTTTGTAAAAGCAGGTAAAAATTAATGCCATTTAAATACTAAATTTTTATCATTTTATGCATTACTAGAATAAACAATATAGTATTTGTAACTTGAAAAATTGTTGACAAGCTATATTTTTTATTTCCAATTTTATAAACAAAAAGTACTTGATTGATTGCAATGAGGTTCAGAACTAGTTTATATTAGGGTGAAGTAAATTGCATTAAACAATTACAAGAAAACAATTAATACGTTATTTCCACTTTTGCATATAAAGATACTTTTATGCACCCAACTTAAAACAGCCAAAATGTCTCGCTTTCTGGAAAAAATAATACATTGAAAAAAAAACGTTACGACTATTCAGATCGTTTACTAAGTAGTTTACGAGCTGTATAAATGTTTTTTTATGAAAAAAAAAACGCTTGACTGCTTGACATAAAAGCTACTGATACGTATTACGGTTTTTCACAAACAGTTTGTAAATAAGATTTGCATGCAAACTACACGTTATCAGAAAAAACCACACATACTGAGATTAACCGCGAGATTACGTAAACACACATTTGTGCAAATAAACACCCGTTAATGTAAATACCCGTTAAAGCTTATACATTATTCCTGTTTGCTACACTTTTCCGACAGATAAGCCTGAAAATGGTTAGATATTTAGTTCTATGCATGCTGATGTTTGTAATTCAATAAGTGGAAATATCAACTATAGAGATTAACCTGACGTTTCATGCAAATTAGGACATACGTAAAAACAAACTTTGAATTTCAGCACATTTCCTGTTTACAAAAATTATTAAACGCGACTCCCATTTCTAGGGAACTTGAGAGTTTCATAGAATCCACTTGTTCAAATCATCCAAGTGCATAATAAACCTATCAGGTCAAATCTGTTAACATTTTTGAATGCATGGAATGCATGAGCATAAAAACCTTTGGAAACGGTGCCTGATTTATCAGAAGCTTCTCACTGGCCGTTTTAAGTTCACTACTTCACGTTTCATAACTCAGCTACATTCAAGCTAAAATAAAGTTTCTCAAAATGAGAATGCTAACACTTTTCTTTACATTGCTTACATTTGGCATTTCGCATTGTCAATGGAGCCGAGCCACGTTGTACGACCAACCAAACCAAGAAGGCAATAATTTTACCAGTTCAAGGACCCCGTATTTTTATCTCGAATTGTTTGATGATAAGGCATCTTCCGTCTGTGTATCTGGACTGTAAGCAATCTTTGATAAGTTTTATAAAGGTTGTATTTATTATTGGAATATTAAAGGTTAGTTTTTATTTGATTTTGTGATAAATAGGATGCTCTTCTACACCGAATATCATTACGAGGGAAAAGTGGAATATGCGCATGGACCGAGAAATGGAATGTACTGCACAAACTTAATCAACAATAATGCTATATCATCGCTTAGATATGCCGGTTTGTTTCAAGATCCAGAACAAGAGGTTCTTACACTTTTCGACAATAAAAACTTTGTCGGTGATCAAGATTTCGTTGGTAAGGATTTCACTGGCGAACTTTATCACGCTATGTCGTTGATACTTACAGGAGGAAATAGCTGGACGGTGTTTGATAATTATTGGTTTAAAGGTAATGGTGTTTGTTTAGTTGCCCAAAACCCAGCAGTTCCCAGCTTTTTAGCAAGTGCTGGTGATATTCCAAACTTTGATTATCCCATCAAGTCGGGTTATAGTGGATGCAATGGCAGTATTATAAACACGTTTGCTTTATTACCAATGGCCAACCATGGTACTTTAGCATCTTGAGTATGATCTTGTAGTAGGAGGAAATCCGGGAAACGACCGCTAATTCTTTTTTGGAAATGTTTTCTTCCGCATAAATGCATAAGATGTATGCAATTGTTGTGTTAGTTTATTTTGTTTAAATACAATTTTTTACTTCTCTATTGAATGAGTTTGAGAATTTAGTTGACAGTAGTAATACCTATGTTTACATTATAAATCAAATGTAATAAAACGTGATTTGTCTTGTATTAGAGAAATAAAAGCTGACAGCTATTTATTTGTGTGAAACAATCAATGAATAACTATCAAGTAAACTACAACAGCTTTTTTCAAGCGCTGATACTGCTCTTTATGGTGTTGACTAAGTAGTTTTACAGGTGTTAAAAATTATATTTGCGTTTGTTAGTTGGTTAAATAATATTTCAGCAAGTTTTACACATTTCTGAATGTGAATAGATCATGAATCATAAGATTAAAAATGTGTTCTGATTTGAGTTTAGAATCAATGATATATATTTACAAATATAATCCATCACTAATTTACTTCGTTGTTGGTGGCTTTTCTTTTTCGAAACCCACGTTTAGTTAAAAGAAAGCCAAATTCTGATTACGCCACCGTGTTGTTTTTATTTTGTATGTTAGCAATTACAACGCAGGTTTATCATTCAGATGGCGAATTGTTCAAAGCGCAATTTTTTACCAATTTGTTGGGCTTCACGGTTTGTCATGCAAATTTCCAAACGCGTGTTGTAAATGTTGTTACAGTTTCATAACCCAGAGTGTATTTATGGCAGATAAATTTCCAACTGATAAGTGTTGTTGGTTTCCTTCTTTTCCAAATGTGTAAATCAAAAAACAGCAATAACAAATAATGAGCTTGTTAAACAAAAATCTGCCTGAATACGCTCACAACACTTGTTTTGAAACATTAACAAACTTTTTATGAACACAAATAATATCCATTTATGACTGGTTTTTGTACGAAACTAAACAAAAAGCTGATAAGACACCTGTTATTAGTAATGCTATCACTTGAAAGCATAACAGCATCCGACGTACCAGGCCAGGGTTATAAAATTGGAATATTTGAAACCATAAGAATCGCCGTTGGCTGATTAGAATGTTTAAAGAGTTCTCTTGGTATTAACATTTTAAAGTTTACATTTGCAGCAGTCTACAATTTTAAAAGCCAAAGTTATGGCCATCAAGAATATGCAGCTAAATTCGTAAAGAAATCCAGTGGTTAAAGATTTTGTATTTCGTAAGTTAATAATGGTCTTTCTAAACTTTAACGCTGACATAATCTCGATAAAAACTGCATTTTCCAGGAGCAAAATGATTCATCATATTTTATCAGCAACAAATATACAAGCAAAAACCTAGTCGTTACATTGAACTGTCTAAATTCAAACGAGTCAAATGCTAAGCCAGTAAAAGCGAATCACCTCTGCGGGTGGCAGCCTGTAAAAAAACAATAGCGTTCATTGAACAAAATTTGTTCACAAAACATGCATGCAAGCATCTTTAACGTATTATTCATTTGTAATAGTATAATATGTAGATTTATATCATATTATGATATAAATCTGTGGTGCACGGATATCATTGATATGAAGTAACATACGTTTCATTGATTCAAGATTTATTTTTGGCAATATTTTATTTGTCAGGATAAAATCGTTGGTTTCCCGGAAATTCTAGGCATACTCTCCGAAAAGTCAAAAATTAATCATCACTCTGCAAAAAAATGATTTTTTTCGGGAAATGAATTATTTTTGTCATTTTATTCAAAATTAAGATTCTATTTATAATACAACCAATGTGTTTATCAGTTATTCTTCAATGCACTACTATCCTTTTTGGACGACCAAGTCCACTTTTGGTACCAAGTCCACCTCTATTCGTTTCAGAAGTCATCTCGATCTAACAGCGAGAGCGACAACATAAATAAAAAATATTACTCCAAAACCAGAACAAGTAAAGCCGTACTCGAAGAGATACATATTTTTCAAATGAAATACGATGTAAATGAAACTCGCTATCTACAAAATCACTGAGAATGAATTTAAAAAATTGCATACCATAAAGCCACAGAGTTACTAAAAACACATAACTCTATTTGACAGTGACTTTTTTCAATCTAGCACTGCAACTGCTGCTAGTTGCGCATTAGTAATCAATCGTTTCACAAGTTTTGGAAGTATGTCCTTTGTTCTCCAATGGAATGAAATATCTTCCACAGAAATTAATACTCCTTTCCACTTTAATCGTTTTGCAACGGTTTTACATCGGTATTACCCATTTGTATTTGTACTTGTGTTGGTTCTGACATTCTGTCAGAGACCAGTTTCTTTGCACAACAAAAATTTGCATCTAATATTTAGTATTCTAATGACTGTTAAATTTAAAAAATATGACAAAAATAATACATTTCCCGGAAAAAATCATTTTTCTGCAGAGTGATGATTAATTTTTGACTTTTCGGAGAGTATGCCTAAAATTTCCGGGAAACCAAAGATTCTATCCGGCAGAGAAATTACATGCCTTTATTATTTACCCGAGGCTACGCAAGTGGCACCTGATGAAAAATTCGCAAGTCACTCTCATTATCCATGTTTAGTACTTGGTAAACGTATTACCTGGAATACCTGAAAACTAAAGAGAGTTTGGGGTCCTGTTTGTTGCGCTTGCAATTTTAGTAAGGTCGTAGCGTTGAATCTTCACGGTATCCCGATTGCGTTTTATATTGAAAAGAAAAGTGCACCAATATTTTCCTTGTAAAAACAATTTAACAAATTTCTGTAGTTGTTGGAAATAATTTGGAAAATTGTGTCTGCAGTTTCTAGTTCCGCAAAAATTGATAAATCTAAAATGTATAAGGAGCTTGCAATACCGATTATTTGTCTGCTCTTTCAAATTTGCTGCTGTCAGAAAAACCAAGTTACTTTGTACGACCAACCTGATCAAAAAGGCAATAGTGTATCTCTTTCAATGTTTAGCAATCTGGCGTGGAACAATTTTGACAACAAAGCAGTGTCCGTGTGTGTGTCTGGACTGTAAGTATGTTTTTGAATTTACATAACATGCACACTAATAGAGTTGAAACTATTTTGGACTTATCTTGTTTCTAGAATACCGTTCTACACTACTGCCAATTTTGACAATTTGTTATTCGGAATGATGGAGTACGTCTATGGTGGGGATAACCACTGCACAAATTTAACTAATGCAAGGGATAGAACATCAATAAGATATTCAGGATTTTTAGAAGATGTAAAAAAAGATTCCATTACACTGTACGGCAGTGCATTTCGTGGTCGGATTATCGAGAATACGGAGATGCATTCAATTCAATGTATTGATATAGTTCGTTAATTTTAACTGGTGGAAGCAATTGGACAATTTTTGATAGTGGTAACTTTCAAGGAAACACTGCGTGCTTGATTGCACCTGATTTTACGGGAAGGACACCGTCGTTTTTACCAACAACTCTGGAAATTCCAAATTTCGGAGACGCAATATATTCGGGTAGAAAAGGATGCAATGCCACAAACCATACTAGGGTTTATTTATTTCTATTTGCCAAACAGGGCCCCAGATCTGTCCAGATTGACAAACTTCTATATAGTAACATGTGTACAATATGTATTTTGATCAAGTACTATCACAAAACGCGCAAATTTTTGTGTCCTAAAATTTCGACTTAAGTACCAGGGAGTGAAATTACATCTTCCTTACCTAATTAATTATTAAGCAGACAAGGGCTTCAGATCTCAGTATGCTTTCTGAGATTGCTCATCAAGTCTTTATTAGCAGTCCGCCCTTTCGTGGCGCGATCACCATTTGAATATATGGCAACACCATATATTCAAAAGCTGATTCCACCAATTGATTCCTAATCACTAAATCTTGGTACTGGGGCACACAAAATGTTATCCCAGACCCCCCATCCCAAAAATACTTATCCCAAAAATAAATCTTTCACAGCGACGCTTTGATATCTAATTCAAGATTTTTCTGGTTTTTTAATGGAGAACAATGGAGTTCCTGGAAAAATTGAAAACCGACGGAAGGGACCAAGTAGCATAGCAATAAGTACCCGACACAGGACCCTGCTGATTGAAAATGTATATATACGCACAGCAATTTCCCCACTCAAATACACACACGATTTATGCATTTGAGTAACTTTGGGTAACTTATTTGAGTCATGAATTTACACATTGTACACTTCCGAAAGTCACGTAGGCCAAGTTTCCATTCCTAATCCCTGCGGAGCACAAAAGCTGTAAATAGAAAGTCCTTCACAGCTAATACTTCATGCATTTATATTTTTAAGCATTCCGCAGTACGCTTGTAAAATTGGTAACAGGGGTTTACAAGTTCTTCAAATAAAATCTTGCTTTTATTCCGGCGTTGCGGTATCCATTTGTTGGAGGCTACCTAGAAAAATATTTTTAAAACAATCCGATAAATCTTTCGTCATTTTTACTTGTAATTTCAATCAATAAAAACAATATTTTACTTCTATACTTTTTCAGTCCAGCTAACAAGTGCTTGTTCTGCAGTACCATATACATGTTTGTATTTTAATTTACAAACTGCTGCTTTGACTACTACATTTATTAAGTATTATTTGTTTTGTTTGGTCTGTGGTGCTGTTAGTCTTCAGTATTTAAATTAATATGGCTTCCAACCAGATTAATAAAAGAGTCAAGAAAAATGGTATTACAGAGGTCAACAGTATTTTGACACACGAACTGTTTGATTTTAGGGACAATTTTTTCAATTTAGGAGACCACGAACGCCTACGTACTATATTTCCGGAGGAGGAAAATTCGTAAAAGCCTTAAACCATTCATATTTTAAGACTAATTAAATACTCAACTAACTATAAAGCCTTTATTTTTTAGATCTGGCTAATAATCACTGACAAATTAAAACATGCCAGTGATTTTGAAAGCGTTCGAAATTCATCCAGTTTATTCTGGAGAATAAGTTTACACAGAGCACCAGAGTTTAAATTTTCATCAGTGTTACAAATTGTGCTAAAAAATATTGGTATCAATTTTTTGACCTTGGAAAATGTTCCAATAATTAAGAAACCAAAAGATCCTAACGACGAGGACGACGAGGAACACAGTAAAGTTTTGGCCAATTGTCAAAAACAAATTTTGAACCTGCGTCTGGTTTGCAAAGCCTGGTGCCAAGCAGTTGACTCGTACTACCAAAGTATAAACTGTATAAATGTTTTACAATTTGATCCAATTAGTGCAGAATTCGACCAATATGACAACATAGTCATAGTCCACACATATTACAAGTGGACGCAATCCATTTATTGGCAGAAGCATGGTTATTTACATAAGTGAATTAGATCAGGAATTTATTCATTTCAACCAACAACTTGAACGACTACTTGCACTTTACGGACATCATATTTGGTACTTGTGTTTTCAATTTCCGGACATTCCACAAATAACTAGGGAACACTACATGGTCATTCGTCATTTGCTACAATTTTTTACAAATTTGAAGGAACTTGAATTAGACTTTCAAGTTTATGAAAATGAGCCAGCTAATACTGAACCTTCATTAGAGATACAAAATCAATTGATGACTGCAGTGGTTCAAAATCCGTTTCCAAAAATTGCAAGTCTTAAAAATGTACAAATAAAGGACTTTCCTTATTCAGTTTTATGTGGAATTTGTCTAACTAATAGCCAGATTGAAATACTTAGCATTTTTCACCAAACCAGAGATGAAACGTTTGACGACATAAACTACTTTGACGTGCCTAATTTGCACACCTTAAATTTATATTTGGGCTACGCTGGGGAAATTTTAGACATTGCAAATCGGTTGAGAGGATGTTCAATTAGTAACGTTTTTGTTGAGTTACCGTCCGAAACAAAGGAATGGCGTGAGGCGATTCAAGTAATCAATACAACTTGGTGCGGAACGTTAAACAAATTAGCGCTTAGTGGACCAAATAAGCCTACCGATAGCACCACAGTTACTCAAATTCCTGAACCAATGTACATCAGTTTGGCAAACCTTCAAATTTTAGAAATTGTTGTTGACACTTGGGAAAACCTGGATTTTATCTGGCCTTTAAGGCATAGTTTGAAAGAATTGAGGCTAGAGGTTAACATGAATACTAGAGAAATATCAGTTCTAGACTTTTCTGTAACAACTTTAAATGTTAATACCATTGTAATTATTGCTTACGATTCCAAAATTTGGCAGTATTTTATTCAATTGGAAACTCTTCTAGTATTGGCTTCTAAAGCTGGCAAAGACAAATTAAACGCAATGAAGTACACTAGAAAAGCCTGGAACCGATATTTTTTTATGCAGAAAAAAATGTATGCTGAATTGACTCCATTTATAGTTTTATAGTATTCAGATATTTTGTTATTTAATTGAAATATAAACTATTTTTATTGTAAAGACTTTTTTATCCCTTTTTAGCCACCAGTTTGTTATTGGCACTATTATAGGTATATAATGTGGCTTTACTAATATTTAACATAAAAACATAAATAGTAGACTTGGGCTTGTATTCTTTGTTTTTAGACAATTACATATCTTATTTTTTCAAAATTTATCTTATTAGGAGCTTACTAGGTAAGCTCAAAAAGTGCCGCTTGCATACACAAGAATCTAATGTCGTTTTTAATTAAATTTTAGGCGTAGAAGCCGAAAATGAAATCAGTTTTTTGTTTAGAACATTGGTTTGGGCTGTGCCGGCGCTTGGCCATGCGTAAATGTTTGCAAATTTGACCACAGACTTTATATGTAACTTTAAATAATAAAACTGATTTCATATTCAAATTCTACGCAGTTTACTTGTAGAGAAAACATAGTTCTACTAGATTTATTACAAATTGTAATACGGCCTATTCCCAACGTCTCAATTTCCCCCGTTGAATCCAAAACAGCGTAAATAACAGGCAATTCTAAAATGTGAATGAAACAAAAAATGGACTTCAAATTCGGATTCTAGACCCTAAATTATGTTAAAAACGATATAAAATTTATTGATATGCGAGCGGCAGTTTTTGAGCTTACTTTTTGAGTTAGTATCATTGAATGCTTAATAGTTTCATCCAAGCTGTGAATAAAATGTTTCCGATCAACTTGTTGAATCTACTAATATTCATGGTAGACGGAAAGATCTACGTAAGCTTGACGCACTTAACAAGCATTATCCTTTTTTGTCCTGATAAGAAACGATCAATCAGTTGTCATGATTAATATTATAGAAAATGACATCCCTTATCACTTGCTGGTAATTTAATATGACCTGAATATTATACTTGGGTGGTGCACCAAACAAAGATGTTCATATTGCTGCACTAGATGCAACTTTTAGAACTTTGCATATTATATTTGAGCCGTTTTACAGAATTTAGGAATTATGAACTATTTTATCGCAAGTTGGTATTGTGTTCTGTTGGGATTAGGGTATACGCAATGTTGTGACAATAATCAGGTAACTCGAATAATTTTATTATGTGTAAGTGCATCACACTTTTACTAAAATTTAATTGTTTCAACAGTTTGAATGCGGTAATGGTAAATGCATACCAGCCCGTTTTGTGTGCGATATGGAAAACGACTGTGGAGATAACAGTGATGAGCCTCCGAATATAGATCCAGAATTGTGTGAAAGCTGTCCTTTGCCGGATGTAAATTTTTAAAGAAATGTGTTCCTTCTATGCAAAATTTATATACAAATTCATTTGCATTACGTAGATACAATTTCGTTGCGACAATGGATACTGCATTACAAAATTTTTGCTCTGTGACATGGAAAATGATTGCCTTGATGGCAGCGACGAACAGAATTGTCCAGCTTGTCCACAAGATTTTGTAAGTTGAGAAGCTCCGTATTTCCAGGATATGAATATTTCAATGTTTTTTATTTATTGTAAATATTTAGTTTGAGTGCGCACTGGGCGGCTGTGTTCCTAAGCAATCCGTATGTGACGGCAAACAAAACTGTTACGACTGGAGTGACGAAAGCGTTGAAAATTGTCCCTGTGGAGACAATGAAATCAGATGCGTCATTCCTGAAGAACCTCCAGGACTTATTACACCACCCGGAGCTTGTATGTAAAATATGTAAAACATTTACAGTAGCTGAATTTCACACTTATTATTTACAAATTGCAACTTTGTTTTTATATTACTTAGGTATTCCACCAGAATTCATTTGTGATGCTGATGGCATTTGGGATTGTCCTGACGGAAGAGACGAAAGAAACTGCACTGGTTCCAATAGAAAACAGGCTAATTTACGTCACTGATGACATTTAAAGTTTTAATAATTTAAAGGAAATTTGACGTAACACACAAAACTAAACCGATTTTAATAGATTTTACAATTATAAGATACCCAACATGTTGCAACATTAAGAGTTTACTGCTATCATAATATGGATCCATAATATGTATCAATGGTCACGAAATTTTGCTTAAAAGTTTATAATTATGTTAGTGAAGGTTTAGATGGCAAATATGTGCAAACTATTCAGATGTTAACGTAAATTCAAAAATTGGTAAGCGTTTCTTAATATTCTTGATTTCTAGTAATTGTATCATTAATCCAAAAGCCAGTCATGGTAAACCGTAAAAAGGTCTGCTGCTAAAGATAAACAGAGTTCGTACTTACTAGTTTATTTTAGCTGATTTATGGTATTTCTAGCTAATTTAAGGCCTATTTTGCTGGTTTCAAGCCCATCTTTGCTGGTTGGAAACCCAGTTTCGCTGGTTTAAAGCCGTTTTTCTGATTTTGAGCTCGTTTAGAAAAAGTAAAGTGGACGGACACACAGACAGACAGATACACTAATAGGCTCTTCTGCTGAAGCAACGAGCTAATAAACACAGCTGATGCCCTTTAAGGCAAACAAGGTTCTTTTATTTTTTAGAAATGTCCAAGAGGTAATCATGATAGGTATGACAAACTGCAGCAATAATAACATAAAACCCTTTTGATGACACAATCGTTACGCACGTTACTTATCACAGGTCGGCTTTTATACACGCGTAATACTTAACGAAGTGCTACGACCAATTGTCATATGTTGTCAATCAATTATTCATTTGGTGTTGTGTTGTCACGACTACCCACTTGGAAGTACTTTTACTCAGTTCCACGAATAAAAATTACTGATTATGATTGCGCACGTAAAACAGATATATGACCTACGGAGTGGATGACCTAGATCACATCGTATAAAAAATTTTCAAGAAAATTACTTTGCATTCTATTACATAACTCTGTATCGCATCTTTTTCTTGTTTTTGTTTACTTTGCAACTATACTTTTTAACTTTTTATCGTAGGATTCAGGATTAAAGTAACGCCGCATTGGTGTATTGATAAGACTTTAACATCCACATTGGAACAATGAAAATGCTTATGTCACTGATTAATTGGTGTACTGTTTGTTCACGTGCTGTGCAATCAAAAGTGATTGTCATATTTCTGAATTCATGATTCATTTTATTTCAAAAGATAAAGGGAACTTACCAAAACATGGAACCATTATTTTTTATGCATTATTGTTTTTTTATTGTGTCAAATGTCACATGCAGAATGCTTGGATAACTAAAGTGAAGATAATGGTTCATATTACGTAACCCTCTCTCCGTGAATGATTAACTGTGACAGCACGCTGTCATTTCCCTGCAACTCTGGTAAAACCAATGTTCCTAATTAATATTGAGTGATTCATGTTATCATATATGATTTCAACGGCGTGTTTCTGTGTCATGTACCTATTAGTTACTTCTACTTCCATTTAATTCATCATGTGCTAATCTGCAATATCTCTGGAAAAGCTTACGTGCGTCAAACAAATCCTTGACATAAGTTCTGTATATAAAGCTAACACACTTTCACAGTTTTACCACAGATTAATTTTTTGTTGTAATAAAAGCACTCCCATTTAAAATGAAGGCCTTTATGCTTATTGGGCTATTTGCCCTATTTGGTGCTACTTTGGCCCAAAATTGCGACCCAAGTCAGGTACTATTTTTCATACAGTTTTTTTCATTTCAAGCAAGAAAATAAACTTACTTTATGCTTTATATTATTTTACAGTTTGAATGCGCCAACGGCAGGTGCATTAGCGCCAGCTGGGTTTGCGACCGTGACAACGATTGTGGAGATGGGAGTGACGAGCCACCAATAGTTAACCCAATTATGTGCCGTAACTGCACTGCATCACAGGTGCGCCCTGGAAACTTTATTTCAGATTAAATGGATGTAAATCGTGCTAAAATGCTAATTGTTTTAATTTAAATTTCAGTTCAGATGTGACATTGGCTACTGCGTTTCTGGAGGGTACGTCTGCGACGGTTAGTAAAATATATGAGTCTGCTAAATTATTTGCATCTAAATTCCTTCAAAACATATGCTTAATGTCATTACAGGTGATAACGACTGCACTGACTGGAGTGACGAAAGTGAAGACGCTTGTCCATGTGGCGATAACGAAATTAGGTGCGACGTTCCTGAACCACCAGCAGGAGAACACAAGCCGCCTGGTGCATGTGAGTATTTTTTTCCAATAAAATTACTAAAATTATCTGGTAAAATTCTGGTTGAATACTTGTGTGTTTTTAGGTATTCCGCCAGAGTACGTTTGTGACGATGATGGCATCTGGGATTGTCCTGATGGCTCAGATGAAAGAAATTGTACCGTTTCTCACATAAGCATTGTTCCCAAGCGTCGTGCTCCTTCAGCTGCTCAGTTGAGAAAGGCTGCTAAAAAGTTGGCGCATAATGAAAAAATGCAAGCAAAACGCGCTTTTATGAAACATTAAATGAAACTTTGTTGCAAAAAAATCTAGGAAAATTTCAATGTGCCAAATTATATAAATATAAAACAAATATAAAATTTGCATTTATGTCTCGACATCTAAACATAACTGTTATTACAGACGTTGGCAACTGCTATCTGCATTTGTTTTAGCGTATGTGTATTATAAGTTAGACGTCATTATATTAGGTTCATATACTGTGACAGCGTATCTATATCACGATAGATAAACTTGATTTCGATAACAACCCTGATTAGATCAAATGTCTGTTTTATCAAGATGTCACTCTATCACAACTGAATTTGATTCAGTTATTGTGTCATACAGTGATACATTCTCTGTCAAATATCTGGCATGATTATTAAATTTATGCAAAAATCCTGGAGATATCCTAGAAATATTCTCTGAGAATCTAAAAGAGCAACTAGATTTCAGATTTATAATCATTTTTTGACCAAATCAAGTACCCAGAGTTTAAATTACAAAATTAAAATAATGATCGTCAATACGTTACATTTTACATTTTATTCTAACCTTATTATATTTTTGAAACTGAACAACTTTAAATTTATTTGTATTGCATGCTTGCTTTACCAGCAAACTTTCTTGAATAAAGTTTATTCTCAAGGCCATCAATAAAATATCTGAAAAAAATGCAAAAATGCGCATGTTAAAAGATGGTTTACTATAGTGCAATATAGTGGTGCGCACAACATGGTATAATACATTATATTGAATAGAAAGGAGCAAGTGGCGTATGGCTTGAACCTAAGCTTGCTGCTTGTTTTCAAGGACAGAAGCCAATGCAATCAAAAATCACTATAGCGCAACGCGTGATGAAAACGGAACACGTTGCATCAACGTTGCCCGGCTAGCTCAGTCGGTAGAGCACGAGACTCTTAATCTCGGGGTCGCCGGTTCGAGCCCGGCGTTGGGCGTTAAATTTTTGCTTTTTTGTACCATGCATTAAGTGTTTGTAAGATTGCATCCTATCAACATTTACATGAACTTGTTTCTTTTTTAAAAAACAGAAAATTGTAAATATTTTTTGTACGACGGATAAAATAGCTCTGAATTTGCTGCATTTTACGCTTGGAATATTTTCCATTGCGTTTTAAATTTACATAAATCATTTGCTGTTGATTAGTTTTATTTAATACCGAAAATATTTACTGGCTGGCTGTTTAGCAACTAGAAAAATGAAATGTCAAAACCGAACATAAGTACAAGTTACTGCAACAGATTGTTCTTTTCGTCATTTTTGCTTACCACAAATGGAATTGGATGAAATTTGATTTGAAACGTGGTTTTAATTAGAACTAGTATTCTGAATACTGAAACTATTTTGACAAATAAATTGATATAAACTACAAAAGATAAAGCTAAAAAGTTTCCAAAAAATGTTGCTATCGATTTTGTCAGAATTGCTAAAGTCATTTGCTCACTATTTACTACCAAATACTTGATTGCTGAGATTTCAAAGACATGTTTTAAAAATGGCCACGTCATATCTGTCATCAAATTTCAATCAATTTTGAGTGTGTGCTTAGCATTCCCCGCCAGCTGCTGAATCCCACTCGTTGATTTTTCTATCTTGAATACCGCATGTGCCAAAAATAGGGATTGATAAAAACTGTGAAGTAGTTTGCAAAATGTTCATTTTTTAATAAGTTACAAGGCCAGTAAACATACGTTGCTTTGTACAAAGACCCGAAATTCCTTGAATTACATTCCATTGTTTAACTATAACAAAAAGAAATTTTTTCCTACAAACTGACAACTTGCCAACAAGTAAATCAAAAATAGCTTCTCAAAATCAAGTATAAATAAACATTCCTGCAATTCTTCGCTTCACTCCTTATTTGCTGCCGTTTACCACTACAGGAATAAGTACCTAGATGATTATGTCCGGTATTTCTTCGAAACGTCAGAATAGTGAAACTGTTTTTGAGTATAACGATAATAATTTGATACTACATTGTATTGTGTTGTGAAGTTTTTTGGAGAATATAGCTGTCAGGTTTGTCTACACCCCTGATTCAAACAATTTTAACAACTTAAACCTATTTGATAATAAAGAGTTTTAAATGTGTACTTAAAACGTTCAGTTTGTAAATATCATATATAAATTAAGCTGCTAGTAGCAGAAAATGCAGAAATTATCATGCTAGTAACACTAATAAGAAAACAATGCTACTTTTGTTTTCTGGTAAGCTTAAATGGTACCATACTTAAAGCCTGTATAGGCAATAACACTTCATGAAACCCACACCACAGCAAAGCAGCCAGCAGCAGCAGTATTTATCTTGGGTTTTCAATGCTTTTGAAGAACACTGAGTTGTTACCGGGAATTAGAAATAAAATGAACCGCAAACTCAAAACCTTTTTAGTGAAGCACCAATTTTTTGTATTACTGTTATAAGCAGCACATTCGTTTTACGTTGTCTGAAAAGCCATAATCTGAGAATAATGACAGTAAATCCTCCTTTACCTTTGATCAATAATACATCAACAGGTACTTTTGAGGTGAGAATGCTTAACCTTAATAGAGCACGGATTTTGGGTAAACAGATAGGAGTGTAAATCTTGGGTGTAGTGTTTATTTGGCAAGGGAAATCGAAAATGCGTGTCACTTATAGTCGGCAGGCTGAAGAGAAAACAAGTAAAAATACGACAGTAGAACCTAAATGTGTATTTAAAATACATTAAATTTTGTAGTTGTTGAAAACAGCATTTTTAATGTGCTTGTTTTAAACTTATATTGGCATAATAAACGTAAACACAGTAATGGAGGATATATCAGCTGAAGCAAATCAACATATAGTGAATGATGAGGCAACACTTCTCAGTATTTTTCCACTTGAGGTAAAAACAAATTTAAAAGTATCATAATATTTATTATTGCAACATATTATTGAAAGTTTGCTTACCAGATCAACAAAATTATATTATTTGCAGATTTGGAGTATGATTTTTCAAGCTTGTAAGAATGAGACGTTTCTTCTGCTTATCAATAGTTCCCCTTGCATCCGAAATTGGTTACTTTCTAAACGAGCTGCTGATCTGTTTCCTGAAGTCTGGAGCCTTGTAATAGAACAATACATTAGTATAAAATGGAATGATTTTCTTCTGGAAAATTCTTCCATGCACAATCAGACTTACGTTGGCCCACCAACAAGCAGCAGATCCAAAATACCGTCCAAACAGCGTCGTGTTCTAAAAATTCAATCACAGAAACCGTTAGTCACAAAAATGCCGCAGATGCCGCTGATGACAAGTACAAATAATTTGTATGCAAAACCACTTAATCACTATCAGTTATTGGTTCAAGCAATGGTTCTACGATTCCGGGCCTGGCAGAAGAATGAAAAAATAAAAAGACAATGTTTTCGAAACATAGTGGTATTGCGTTTGGTGTGCAAGAATTGGTTGGCTGGTATTGATGCAATTAATTTAAGGGAACTAGAAATCGAAACAAATTGATCACGATGCATATCCAATAAAACCCGTCTACTGAGGAAGTATTTTATTGACAGAATCTAAAACTTATTTTAATTCTAGCTAAACTTAATCCAATCAAGCACTTTGCTAGTAACAGTTTGCAGACAGTTTAATAAATAAGTAATGCACAATTTTCTAACTTATGTTTAGTGTATACATTTTTTAATTTACTCTTATAATATGAATATTTATAAATAAAAGGATATTCACTTTGGAAAAATGCTTATGTTCATTTAATTCTTATAAACCGGAGGATGTATAAAACATTGTGAACAATTGTAAAAATTAGTAACGTCAGGATTTTAAATATAATCCATAGGTACATGTTTTTTCATGGACATATTTATTTTGAAATCGGTCCTGGAAATTCAAAGCATACAAGGTCTGTGTTGCTGATGGTAAAACACGTTGCTTCTGCTTTTTGCTGATTAGAAACTGCCAATCCGCTGTTGCGATTGATGGATGAAATATCAGCTATTTAGTGATATCGCATTGCCACCGCGTTTGATAATCAGATATCACTACGCTGGTAAATTGTGCACAGATGGCACGTAATTTTTATCTTTATTCGCTCAGTAATCAGCATTGACGCATACCCATTAGTGATACGTTAAGCCTTTGAAACACAGTATAAAATGTATTCGAGACATTACAACTGCCCAATTTTTACGTGAGATTTTCGCTTTTATCGTTTTCTATATAAAATGAAGTCTTTCCTTCTAATTGCACTTCTTGGCATGGCCACTGTGGCCTTGGCACAAAACTGCGAACCACATCAGGTAATTTATTTGTCATTTTTGTGTTTAAGTCTGATGAATTGTTAGAGATTGTATTATAGAACTGATTTTGCAGTTTGAGTGTGCTAATGGACAATGCATTCACGCTGCGTTTGTATGCGACAAAGACCCAGACTGCAGAGACGGCTAGTGCTGGACTCATGTCATGTCATGTACAAAAAATCTTCTTCATGGCATTTTCATTTTAAAATCCCCATGTCATGTCATGTCAACTACTGCTTCATGTACTAGAGCTTCATGTCATGCCATGTATCATGTACATGCATGTACAGGGTCATGTACATGAACAATGAAATTTATTTTTAAATGGGAGGATTTTCAAAATTGTGAAGGTTTTTTGGGTGTCTTGTGTTATAAACATAACGTAAAGTCCAACCTGCTTCCTAAGTTTTACTATTTACAAACCTTTCAAATATAAAAATAATTACTTCTATCTCATTTTAAGTAAAGTATATCTACAAAAAAACTACTGATTAATGACTAATTTGTCACTTATTTCTTCCTTGCTTTACATGCATGTACATGCATGTACTTCATGTCATGTACTAGTATTCATGTCATGTAATGGGTCATGTAGCAGTCCCCCATGTCATGTCATGTAATTGGCATGCCATGACATGACCAAGATACATGCCATGAGTTTTCATGTACATGATGCATGAGTCCAGTACTAGAGACGGCAGTGACGAACCTCCTATACTTAACCCGGCATTGTGTTAAAACTGCACTTTGTCTCAAGTAAATCAAATTATTACATTAAATTTTCGCATGCGTTTGAAACAAATCCAATTGGATACTGATTTTTAAATTTTCAGTTTCGATGTGACAATGGATATTGTGTTTCCAGCAATTTTGTTTGTGATCAATATAATGACTGCCGTGATGGAAGTGACGAAAGGCAGGATTGTCCGCCGTGTCCTGAAGCAAGAGTATTTCAAATATTACATGAATTTCATTATCTACTTCAAAATCTCACAATTTCAACTATTTAGTTTCAGTGTGCAATGGGCGGCTGCGTACCCAAAATGTTTCTATGCGATGGTAAGTTTCGTATTTGTATTTCTGTAAACAATGTGTGTTGGTTTTAAACGTCTAAGATTTATATTGGAATAGATTTATTCATAATAATTTTCAGGTGATAACGACTGTTTTGACTGGAGTGACGAAAGCGAAGATACATGTCCGTGTGGAGATGGTGAAATTCGATGCGATGCTTTGGAAGGACCACCTGGTGTTGTAGTTCCACCACCACCTGCTCGTTGTACAAAAATTTTTAAATTGTGTTTACATAGGCAATAAAAACGCTTTGGATATAATTTATTATAACATTACAATTCTGTAGGTGTTCCAACGGAATACGTTTGCGACGACGATGGAATCTTGGATTGCCCAAACGGGTCAGATGAACAATGTTCCCTTTTTCATCAGTTTCCACAAACTTTAGCGCGATAGATGTAAAATGTTTTATAAGACAAAACTCTCAGAATGTGTTCTGTGTACGTTTAATAAAATTTTATTGTTCTGCATTGATCGAATTTTGTAAAGACAAAATATGTAAATAAACTGGAAATATTTATTTGGCGGTGTTTCGTATTACTGGTTGGCTTACTGGTATACTTTCTACCATAGCTTTTACCATATTGCTTAATGTCAATATTTCTAACAGAAGTTTGTTCGTGGAAATTTCTTGTTTTCAGTTAATCCATGCATTTTTTAAAAATCAGCCACAATATTCTTGAAACTATTACTTGTTGGTTTATAAGCATGTTTAGAGCATCTAAATTATTTTACAAATTTGTAATAATTCTGCTGGCTAACCCCTAGAACACAAACTGACAGCAAGTGTTTTCCGGGCATTTTTGCTGCACTTCCCTTTTAATATCTACTTTTTAATATTTACTTCACTGATAGTATATAATGTATAAACCATATGTATTTGTAAGCTTTGAAGTAGAATTATTCGAGTTTGTGCGGTGTAAATAAGGTAAGAACTTTGTTCGCAAATTTGAAGTACCTGAAATAACATTCAACCTTAAAACATAAGCCTTGTTCACAAGAATTCTACATTAGGGTTTTATAGTACACGAACACCCATCCTTTTCCTAGCTTCTAAAATACTCAACAATCAAAAGGAACAATGCTATGGTATGTTTCTTTTATTCACGAAGAATGGACTTTGACTTGCCCAGAACCACTCAAGTACCCGAAATGCTATTAAAACATAATCCCATTTCCAAGAAAAAAACACAAGAGTAATACAGGGTAGGAGCACACACTCAGCTGTGCATTATACATACGTGTCTCAAATGCTATAATCCGATTACAAAGAAAAAATATAATCCTATATTTTCACGTTGTCACTTGTACTACCATTGAAGCCTTTGCTTAGTGTACGCAATAGCATTCAAGCTATATTCTGACGACTTAATTTAAACGGAGGTTTTCTAAGAACAAGTGAAACGTCAGTACTGAATTGCAAATGTAAATAGACAAATGCACAATGTACACTGAAATTCATTTTGAAAAAGGAAGCTATAACACACACATACACTTTTAGAGTTACCTTCTCGTTGTCTTGCAACTTTTTAATTCGTTTTGTTCATTCGACATTTATCGGAAAAGCTAATTCAGTTGCGTTAACGTTTTTAGTACTTTTTCATCGTAAATTATCAAAACTGTTTATCAAACGTTATAATAGACATTTTATCTATCAGGTGACAGTGGAAAAAAATGTCTGACACGGTAAATCCGCAATTTACCGAAGACGAAAGAATTCTTCTCGGTGTCTTTCCAGCTGAGGTACTACGTTATTTATTTCATAAAGTCAACTTCAATTAAATGAGCTTGATGTTTACAAAATTAGAGGTGATCATATGGATATTTTTTATTGTTTAAGGTTTGGAACATGATATTGTCAAGCTGCGACAGCAATTCAATAATCCAACTCAGCAACAGTTCACACTGCTTCCAAAACTGGATACTGCCTTACAAAACCGCTTACTTGTTTCCCGGAGTTTGGGAGATTGTGAAAGATCACTACCTAAATTTGCATCTTCCAGCATACTGGCCACGAAACTGGTCTCCACGTAAAAATCACAAAACGCCCGCACAACTTCAGAACCAGCTCAAACCTTTAATTCAGGAGCAATTGTCACAAGATGATGAACTAATGCGGCTTCGTCGTCAGCAGGAATATGACGGTGAACGCTATTATCAACGTCAAAGAGACAAATGTACCTTGCAAAATGGTTTACGAAGCGCTCTAAACTTTCGTCTAGTTTGCAAGCATTGGCGTCGGGCGGTTAACACAACTTACCTCAAGGAACTGGAAAATCAAAGAATGGACATGAATCGGGTTCTAGAAAATGAGGCCGCCGGAAGTTTAATCCCTTATATAGAGACTAAGATTAACTTTAGATTCAACTTTGAAAAATTTGATCAAATTATTTCGAACCCTGTGTGCTTTACAGACAATCAATTTATTGGTAGAGCTCTGGTTATTGAAAACTGGAATAATAAAACGGTTAACCTTTTGAAGCGAATTGGAGAAAGGGTGTGGTACTGTAGTATGGTAGTTAACTCTGGATTTCCCAGTAAGGATGTGGCTTATTCAGATATTAAAAATGCGCTGAAGCTTCTTCCAAACCTTAAGTTTTTAGAAATTGTTGATGTGTGGAAGAAAGAATATTTTGTTAGAAACCAGGAAAGTGAAGCAATGTTAACAGAACAATTACTTAAAACGGTTAGCAGTAAACCCATTCAAAAGCTTACTAAACTTCAAGTTTTGAAAACCAAAAATTTGTCATTTCCAATTTTTAACGAGTTGATAAGGAGCAACGGTCATGCGAAAACTTTAGTGGTAAATCGCGATATAAATTGTGGAGAATACAATATTTATACAGAGCCTTTGCCAGAATTAGAAAAGTTGTCGCTTCAGATTTTGAAAGATTCAGACCTGGAGGAGCTAAGTTCACAATGTGTTGACTGGAGGTTAGCAAAGTTGCATTTATGTGTCGAAACGAGAAACGCTTTCAACTGGAATAAACTTTTTGAATTGTTTCGGGAGAAATGGAAGCATACCAGAATAACCCTGCGATATTTTGGGCATGAATGGGAAGGAATTGGAAAGGAGTTCAGTCCAATTGAGTTTTAGATGATTAATGTTTATGCCAATTGAATTGCTAAATTCGCTTATGTCACAAATAAGATACTCTAATATTTATGATGTGTAAAGGGCTGAATGTAAGTATAACGGCGTTTGGTCTTGTATATATATTTAGTTCAAAGTGGGTGTATTTGCACATAAATAATGCATGTTCTGGTGGGTATTCACCAAACCCTAACGTATAGTTTTATGATTTGCTATTTGCATTTGTGTAATTTTCTGATCATATAAACTACCTACTGCGTACTTGTGGTAAACATGTGTAGAAATTATTGTTTGCTATGTACACGCATAGACAAATGTAATTTAATAAATAATATTAATGGTTGTTAGAGCAAAAAATTGTATACATATTTATTTTATATTCACTTTTATAACGTAAAGCATCTGTGCACAATGTAAAAACATAATAACCCCTTTTTTGTTCGCTCGTGTCACAGAACTAATAAACGTGATCACAGACCTGATTTGGTAATAAACGTGAGGTAATCATATTAAGAATCAAGCCAACAATACAACTTTTTTGCTTTTAAATCCAAGAAATCAAAATGTAGATGACCTTCTCCCAACTTGTTTTTAGGTTTTTAACAAAAATTCAATATTTTTTGTTGAGATTTGTTTTTCATTTTTTAAAAATTGTTCCAAATTATTACAACTGTTAGAGTATAAGTACAATTTTTACATTTTTTCTCTCAATTCCTTAAGCTGCTCAATTGTTTGCTTCAAATGACTAATTATCGTTTTCACCTCCATTACCCCCTCCGGTCTAATAGTCCAATCTTCAATTATTGCGTGCAGAGCCAATCCTCGTATAATATCTTGTATCTCTAGGCCTCTAGACAATACCTGAATACCGCTAACTCCTTTGACTGGTTTGCTGTTTACCATTTGTTCTTCTAAGTATTCCAAATTATGTTCTAGGATTGTTATTGATTTTAAAATATCTTCCGCACGGGCTCTTGAAGCTGTAGAAATTCCCTTTAACGGATCAATTCCGTATTCTTTTGCTGTGATTTTAATAAAATCTGCTATTCTCTGGTCTGTTATAACTGCGTTTCTCTGTTCAACGATTATTTCGCCAATTGTTCTAAGGCACTTGTCTCTTTCAGCAAGTTGAGTTTCTATTTGTTGGGCCCATGTTTGATATTTTGTATTTTGTCTGGAATTTTTATATGCCAGTAAACCCTGAATGCCTCCAACATCCAAACCCCCTACAGCAGCTGAAATACCCATGTTAGCCGGTGCCAGTATAAGTCCTATTGTACCAGTGGCAATCGAAGCTCCATTAGAATGTCCCCGTATTTCGTCTCTTGACATTGCACTAACAGATAGGGAAGATTGTACACAAGTATTGTTAGAATAAATATAACCAATATGCACAGAAATATCATTGTGAATTTTTTTTTAAATAAATGAGTGCTGCCTCAACATCAAGAACATACTAATTTACCTTTTTTCTAAACAAAGATTGTGATGAAGATCAGTCAGCGCATCAACGGCTTCTTGTTCAACTGCTATCAGATCAGTAATGTCTTTTGAGGTTACAACCCTCGAAGTTTCAGAAACTGGTAGACTCCTGACTCTTACATCTTCCCGTCTGTGTTCCTACTTAATTTCTGACGCTTTTCGTCGTCTTTGCTGGCTTCTTCAAGTTGTAGTTTGATATCAATGTCTCGTCGTAAAGCAGACTCCATCCGTTCTGTTTGCAAAAAGGCTGGAAGGGTATTATTTGATATAGATGGTGGGTTTCCTAGAATTTATACATAACCATTGCTTTTAGTTACGTAATATAGTTATAAATACATGAAAATTAACCCATTTACCAAAAAGTAGTGCTTCAGCACTCGGAAATTTCTCCAGCAAATATGTGGAAATAGGGTGGTAATATTTATAATATACATTTAGTTGGTCTTCAGTCTTAAACTTTTCAAACGTCCTCCATAAAATTTCAATAAGGTAAGGAAAAGTATCAATAAAGTAGGATCTTGTGTTTTGCTTTTCATAACTCGTTAAAAATGTTTGCACAATACTCGGCAAACTGGAAAAGCTATCCCCAAATAACAAATCGATTCCATCATGTCACAATTTGTATTATGAGGCAGATTTTTATCCAGAACAAAGTTCTGTAACTTAGCATCAATCTTTTTGAACCACGAACCCATTGATTCTTTTTGTAGAACAACATCTAACTCATTTAGATGAGCGGCAACGCATTTGTTTGTTTCTCGTAGCTTAGTAATTATTCGTAAAAACATTAGGATTTTATCCTTGGACCAAAACGCTGGATGTTCCAAAACCCCATTTATGGTTGGTCGGTTGTCAGGTTCTGACGCTACCATTGACGATATCAAAGGAAGCAGGTGATGCATTATTTCAGAACAGTGATTCATATTGATTATTTGTTCTCCATGATAAATCCAGTATGTACGCTCTAAGCTAGTTCCAAAAGCATGACGTCCACCAGTAATTACGTCGTAAAATACACAGCCCAAGGAAAATATATCTGCTTTCTTAGTCTAAGACACAAAATAATATGTTTTAACGTTCATAAAAACTTTTGTTTTCTGAACAACTAAGCAATAAATTTACGTACATAAATTGTCGCATAGTTGTGCTTAGTTTCAAACTTGGCGACTTCAGGTGCTGTCCAATCCATAACCCCAAATTGTACTTTGGCTTTTAAATATCTGTCCTGAAGTTCGGAGTATACAATACGCATGCCATAATCCGAAAGTTTTACAGTATTATCTTTCACAAATATATTGCACGGTTTTAAGTGTCCATGGAGTATACTCTTATTATGCAAATGCAAAATTCCACTGGCCATTCCGTCCAAAATGTTATTCACGGTCACACTTGAAACAAGATCTTGTAGGTAATGAGCTAAATCAGTTTCACCGTTTTCCATAACCCAAGCTAATTCACGCAATTCTATTTTTCCACCAATGTATGAAATCAAATTTCTATGCCCTACGGTGGATGCAAGTTTGTTGATTTCCTCTTCAACAATCTGAGCGTCACTGAAAACGCCTGGAATCTTTTTAACGATTACGGATTTTTGCTCAAAATTACCTAAATAAATTCTACTGTTGAAATCTCCAAACTTGAAAATTTCCTCTGTTACATAAACAGTGTTCCTCTCATTTTTTATTTTATCTTCGTCCGAGGAGGACATGTTTATAAATTTAAGTCCCATCATTCAATCCCAACTGCAAAAGTTTTTTACATAAACTTTTTTTTTGCTTTTTAGTAATGTGCCCGCAGAACACTCTAAAGGGAATAAGAATTCAGACCTTCCTTTATAGGCAGGAAGCCGTGAAACTAGAGTAGAGTCCAAAAAATGGCCGTTATTGAACAGCACAGCAAACCATTTTCTGATAAATAAACCAGTAAAGCAGTCATAATGGTTTGAGTTTTTTTCGTTTCTGCGAATGACAACATAACACATATAAGCGATAAGCCGAAGCAAACGTATTATGGAAGTAGCGGTAGAAATTAGTTAGTAGCTGGTTTAACTAACTAAGTGTTGAGGTTAGTTTGACTATTTAGGCGCATTACTAAACTAATTTAGTATAATAACGTATTTAGCGCAAACTATTTAAAATGACCTTTTACCTTGGCGTGGCCTTCTTGGGGTCAATCAAATAAATGTTACAAGAGCTTTCCAACGAGCCCATACCAAGTATATATAATAAATGTTAAGTGAACTTTGACACCTATATGACCCTCGGGGGTTAACAGATTTTGACCCAAATTTAAAGCTTCTTGTGTTAAGCATATAATATGTATACGCACTTTGAAGAGAATTGGACAAGCAGTTCCTTAGCTAACGCACGGGCGGACGGACACGCATGGATGTTCTTAGTAAGTGGGACGCTACTTAGAAATTACGCTTATATCAAATAAGTTATATGCTTCCTGCTCAAGAATAATTTGGTTATACAAGTCCATTTCTACTTTTGATGCATGCTGAGCAATACAAAAATATTCCCATACAAAACTGTTGGTTATTGGTTCATGTTGCTGAGTTTATTGATAAGCGTGTTCTGTTTGCATAATTCCACGTCTTATTAAAGCACATACCAATACAAAGCTTATAAATAAAGTGATAAGAAAACAAGCATTCTTTTCATTTGTGATCGGCATAACGGTTACTCAAAATTCAAGCAATTTTTCTTTTGCGCTGCCTTGTCGAATTTGAAGACTAATACCTTACAGATTTAGATCAAAATTTTGCCAAAATATAAATACAAAAATGCACAAGTCTCAAAACGAGTGCATAATGTCTAACCTTGACAAGCTTGTGGAGTATACTGAATGTAACATTCCGTTTCTTGCCATACTTGAAGCCAGAAAGGTTCTACACAGATCCGAGGCAGCTGAGCTGGTAACAGTACATAATAAATCGTCATTATAATAGAATATTTTTAGCTAAATACTCTAGTTTTGTTTCTAGTGCAATTCAAGGTTGCCAATGCAAGAAAGAACCAAGCGGTTGTACGCTATTTTGCAGAAGCGCGTTGATTCACTTCCGGCGCTAATAGAAGCTCTTCGTCAGACATATCAATCTGGTGCATACAAATTTTTTGAAAACACAAATTATTGTATGCTATCAAAACACAAAAGCGTTAGCCTTGACAAAGCCAACGAGAAACCATCTCCAGGCAACAGGATTTCCATTTTTAAGGGCACCTTTGGAATCAGAAATATTTCAGCTAAGTTGTACCGAAAAGACTATGAGGACCTACTTATGCAAGCCGATAACGAGATTTACATACTTACAAATTTGGACTGGCACAAAAACATAATAAGGTTTTTCATTGCTAAAGTTGTAATATTGGAGGAACAACAGCGGTTTGCCGTGGTGTTGGACGACACTGTTCCAGTATCCGAATTTGTCAAAACTGATCCGAAATTAGATCATTCAACAAAAATGAATTTGTGTTTGCAAGTTTTAGAAGGCGTTGGACATCTTCACAAACACAATGTTCTGCACCTGGATATAGATCCCGACACTATTTCTGTGTGCACTAAAGATAGCTCAAGGCCAACAATTAAAATTGGGGAATTTGGAGTGTCAAAGCGACTTAAGGAAAATGAAGTGGAAGTAAAGATGTGTCTTGAAGACATAAAACGAAGGGCGTCCTACTTTACCCCTGAAATATTAGAGAATCATTCGGACAAGAAGGTCTCTATGGAATTGGTTCTTGTAAGTTTTTGAAATAGAAGTTTTCTGTATTGCAATTTTACAATTTACAATTCCTTAATGCTTAACGTTTTCAAATTTAGGGCTACAAAACCGACATATTCTGCACTGCAATTTTATTGTATTATCTGCTCTTTGACGGAAGTAATCCATTTGGTATACCACTGCTTCGTATGTATAAAATGGTATATGAGCCACCTGCCTTTCCGGATAATATGATCAACGCAAACCAAAACATTTTTTAAAGCTGCTGGCTAAGAATCCGTCTGACAGACCACCTATATCTGTGGCAACAAAAATGTTTGAAGATATTATGACGACTTCAGAATAATCAGCACAAGCACATTTATTCAATGCACAGCTGCGAATGATTGCACATTCATTTTCACCTTATATCGTTTTACTAATAGCAGAATTTCATTTAAAAAATTATTACATTATGCTAGTGAAATGTCTTGTAGTGATACTTGAAATATTTTTTTTCATATTAGCAATATTATTACTTGCATGTTCTTATATTTTATTTTAACTTACTATTTTATAGCAAATCACTTTGAAAATTTCTATGGGATGGCATATCTCATATACTACAACATATATCAATTATACATATTAAATATTTGTTTATAATGCCAACGAGATGCTTCAAAATGTAAAGATTCAGTTGATTAGGCCTAAACCTTTTATGACATGACATGATATCCTGTTATGAGATAACTTAAATGCTGAATCACGAAATCTATTGTAAAAACATATCGAGGGACCTTTTACGGAAAAATATATGTGCAACCCAGTTCAAAATACGGAAAGATATAAGTGCAAACCAAATTGAAAAACGGAAAAAGATATGTGCTCGCCAGACCTCACGACGGAAAGAGATATGTGCATAGTTGGGGCAATGTGAGATGTTTACACTATAAGAACCGCCATAAAATTCTCTACATTTTAATACCCAGATCATATGGCTTCCATTGACAATCCGCATTTTACAATGCATCTGAATATTGAACAGACAAGTTCAGCTCTTTGCACATTCAGCATAATAATTTCAGTTTTTAATGACCTGAAACAACTCAAATGAAAAATTTGACAATTTAATTTATATATTTATTACGAACTCCGACTAAAATGGACACTGATACTTCTGACACGCAATCCGAAATTTTGGATGAAGCAGACTCGACATTTACTCTGGAGGAATTAAATGCTGCCTGTGAGGATAGTGGTGTTCCCGTAATCGGTATCCAAACCAGTTTTAAAAACCAGTTCATACGTTGTCATTGTTGTACCCAGTTAATAAAAGGTAATTATTTATTTGACATTTTCACCTAGAATTGCATCGCAATTTAAGAAGTTCCAAACGAACCTTGATACCAGATGTCAAGGTAAAGGATTCCAAGAAACCGTCAGGAGCTGTTGCCAAAGGTTCCAAAAGACACTATTTGGCACACGTTCCTCAGAAGAAGCCAATGACGCACCCACTTACCGAAAGCAGTAGAATTGGGAATGCTACCTCCTTCAAAAACCCATTTGCAGATAAGCCCACAAGTCCAGGATTGAATTTTGTTGAAGATTTATTGTCGGCACCACATCATAATGTACGATTCGTTAACGATTTTATCAAGTTTTTATGAAATTGTATGTGTCATGGTATCGTAATGTGTAACATGTCATTGTTATGCTTTTTGTTAACTTATATCAGGACGATAATAGCGTGGATGAAGAAGTTAGTCCAAAGCGGAAGTTGTCAGTTCGGGATGAAAATAAACTTAAAAGAATGAGAGGTCAAAGCTACGTTGGATTTTCCAAAGTGGTTGACAGTAGTACAAAAAAGCGCCGGAGCCCACAGGATGCACCTAGGGAAGCCCGAAAAATTGGAAAAGCTTGCCTGTCAGCGAAGTGCCGGAAGTGCAAAGTACGGTTTTGTAACGAATTTCCGGAGGACCTGCGGTGCCAGCTATTTAACAGCTTTTGGAAACTTAACTGGGGCGAGAAGAAAGCGTATGTAAAAACACTTGTGGACCGGACTGTGCCACGTCGCTGTACGAAGAAACAAGGACCCACAAGGAAAAACGGCACATTTATCTACTATCTTAAGTTAAATGGAGTACGGAAACAAGTATGCAAGTGTATGTTCCTAAACACCTTGGCAATTAAAAATAAGCAACTTTATAATTGGCTAACGGAAACTGGATCAAATTCGGAAAGAAAATTACCAGTTGTTCGAAAAGGAGGAGACACTGACTTTGCAAGAAGGTTTTTACGCTCAATTCCAAAGCTGGAAAGTCATTATTGCCGAAAAGATACAAAACGTAAATACCTGGAGCCCATTTTTCGATCAGTTGCCCAGCTCTACGAAGTATATTGTCAAAAGTGTTCAGAGGAGGGAGTTTTGCCTATAATTTACAATACGTTTCTAAAAATTGTGGATGCCATGAAAATATCGGTACACCAGCCTAAGAAAGATATGTGTGACATATGTACTAGCTTCAACACTGGAAACTTGTCACAAGAGGAGTTCGATGAACACATTTTACGGAAGAACGCAGCAAGAGACGAAAAGAAGGCCGACAAAGATAAAGCAAGAAATGGTGAAATTCACGTAGTTACCATGGATATGCAGAAAGTTCTTTTGTCTCCTGTGATAACCGCTAGTACAATGTACTACAAGACAAAGCTAATAGTGCACAACTTTACAGTTTTTGATTTGACAAGTGCTGATGTAACCTGCTTTTTGTGGAATGAGTCTGAAGCTGGACTAACTGCCCCCGTATTTGCCACCTGCTTAGTATCATTTTTGGAACAGCATTACAATGATAACTTGCCTATTGTAATATTCTCGGATGGATGTACTAACCAGAATAGAAATGCTACTATGTCCAATGCGCTTCTGCACTATGCAGTCAAGCATAAGAAGGTTATCATACAAAAATACTTGGAGAAAGGTCATACGCAAATGGAGGTGGATTCAGTTCATGCCAAGATAGAAAACAAACTTGAAGGAGTTTCAATTTACAAGCCGTCAGATTATGTAAATATTTGTAAAACTGCCAGGAGAGAGCATGGAGGTTATGCGGTGAAAACAATGCTGCATTCAGATTTTGTCAATTACTCTGTAAAGATGGCATACAAGAGCATCAGGCCTGGTTCAAGAAAGTTGGACCCACACGTAACTGATTTGAAGCAACTTAAATATAATCCCGACGGAACTATCGTGTATAAACTTAATCACAACCAAAACTGGATTCCTTTTCCAAGAAGATTCCGTGTGGATCCTGAGACAGTATTTCCTAATCTCTACTCTAGTCGGTTGCCCATCGCTAAACGAAAGTTTGAAGACCTACAAAGCATGCTTTATGTTCTTCCTAGTCAGTGTCATGAATTTTACAAATCATTACTGCATGATTAAAATATTAATTGTTGGTGACCTAGTGGCGATATCTGAATAAAGTGCGAAAAACCTTTTCGCGTTTTTCTCGAAACTTATTGTTGTGCACTTATCTCTTTCCGTCGTGAAGTCTGGCGAGCACATATCTTTTTCCGTTTTTCAATTTGGTTTGCACTTATATCTTTCCGTATTTTGAACTGGGTTGCACATATATTTTTCCGTAAAAGGTCCCTCGATATGCAATTGTTGCTTGTTGTTCTATTACACCTATTTTAATCCCAATTATTGCCAATTATTGTTTATTATAGTACCAAGTAATTGTTATCCTACACTGGCAACTGAGTAACCGCTGCAAAAAAAGTATCATTCATAAGGGAGAAGACACTTCTAATCTGCTGTTATTCTAATCTGCTAATCTAATCTTATTTCATGGATTCAATACCAGTTAATTAGTGTGTCCGCATGACCACTATATTTCATTATCAAATTTCATTTATAAATATTGCCAGCTTGTATTATTATCTACACGCATATGAGAGTTTTGAAATTATACGTAAATTCAAGGGTAATACTGACTGCTTTGATTGGAGAGACGATCAAACTTTCCCATGTGTAGACGGTTAAATCCAATACAGAGCTACTGGAGTAATAAATGGGAATATTTCAGTCGACCCTCAAAATAACATTTGTTTTTCCTCATGTTATCATGCTTCATCCTCTCGTGCCCAAAAATTATTCATTATAGCCCTTACGTGATTCTTTAAGGGATAAACAATTCTTCTTGTCATTTTATTCAAAATTAAACTTAAAGTACAGCCTTATATCTATTTTAATCTTTTTCAGTGCTTTGCTGAATTTCTTTGGACGTCCTGGTCCTCTTTTAGCCCCCAAGCCACCAGTCGCCGCTTCTGGTGGCAACTCTAATTTGTGTTTAAAAAAACAAAGCAAATTTAAGAAGCCGTAGCGTAGACCCATTAAATATGCAGATGACAGGTATGGTCATTAGTGTCTCCACAAGAATAATCCAAAACAAATGGCTTATCATGATCCATTGGCACAACACCATTTTCCTTTGCCCAACTAACAACGTCACCAATGTCATTTTCAATGTTAGTTTTTATCAGATTTTTACGGTGCCAGTGGAGAAAATTATTCAATTTCATCTTTTTATGCTCTGGCACATTTTCTAACTTGTATGTTAGTAATATATTGTTTGGAGTAGTAATCCGTTTGGAAAAACACTCATTGGAAAAACTTTCGAAAAACACAATTTTTTTCCATCCACCTCTCCATAAGCACAGTAGTACTTTGTCAATTTACTATTGTTAAGACTAAATATGTTTCTTACTCAACAATCTCTTTAACGTGTTCCTCAGAAAACGAAACTTTGGACAATACTTGACGTTTTCTTGGAACAAGAACTACATGCTCTTGTTCCGATTCTGAGTCACCGCAACTGCTCATTATGCTGCTTACTTGTTGCTAGCCAAATGCCTGACAAATGAGGACGTACATGCACTTTACGCTCAAGGACACTAAAAATTGTTTATCCCTCAAAAAATCATTTAAGGTCTAATAACGATTAATTTGTTGGAACGAGAGGCATGATAAAAAGAGGATACTTTAATGTTTATTTAGGGGTAAAAAATTACATGCCATTATAAATCTACTTGCTTGTTATATGAAAACACCTCAAACTTTTTTGAAACCTCTTTTAGATCTACCTCCGTGTTAGTTTATTAAGTTATGGTCTTGGTGTTCCATCATTGTTCATCTGCGGTGAAGGCGGCGATAATGAAGTCTGGAATCGTTGAAATGGTTCTGCTTCAGAAAACTGCGCTTTAGGTTTAACGTATATAAAAGTTTGCTTGGCTATGGTGTCGATGATGTAATAATCACATAATATGTGAAAATCATTCTTACAATATAGACTTATTTTAACCTTTGAACAGTATGACTTTGGTTCAAAATGAAATATGGTAAGAAACGCAATGCTCTCATGCGTTTCGGCATTTACTGTTTATCCTAAGTTTGTTCACATAAATTACTGTTGCTTAAAATCATCATTTTACATGAGAAAAGAGTTCCAAATTTTGTACTTGTAGAAAATTGTAAATTACAACCGCACGGTTTTAGAAAAGCCATGGTTGCAGATCACTACTGAAGATATTTGACATTTTGCTACGTTCAAAATATTAAATAAATAAAGGAAAAATAAACGTAATCTAACGAACATAAACGTAGTTTGCTGATTCTAAAACCTAAGAAAATGAGCTTTCAATATTGCTAGGACACATACACTAATAATATGTATACATTGGATATGAGCAGTAAAACATTTTACTTCAATGGTGACTCCAAAATTTCATTCGAAACAAGATTCGAAAAATCCGTGAAAATTTCGGTGCGTAGGGAAAATTCATGCTGTAGTAAAACGAATACCAGGTGATAGCTTGTCTAAAAGTCCATTCTTTAGTGAGTTTAACGGCAATTCAGACTTCCAGAAAATACGTCATGATAAGAACTATGGGACATTTTAAAAAGTCATACTTCAAAAATTCCGGAAAACTGCTAAAACGCATGACCGTAAATAATTGTAAATTCTTACTAACTAGCAGGTCGGAAAAGCGTGTTGTATTTTTTTATAAACTACATATTGTACAGCATCTAAGGATAGCTATGTCGTAAAATTAAACTTCAGTAGTTGGTTCAGACAAGAACATGAAATTTGTCGCTTTACATATTGGACAACCTTTACTTATGACAAGGCGTCTCTTGATGTTTTGTCCTAAATTATTTTAAATGCTACTGCATGTAAAATTATTTAAAGTATTACAAATATAGATTTGTTGTTCTTCATTTGGCCATGAAGTTCGCGGTGATCTCAATTTCTTGGAAACACTTTTCTTTAAAAAAAACAGTTAAAATCTCATTTACATCTGGCAAATTTCCAACCAATTGTTTTCACGAACAAAATAATAACAACTAGGCAATAGTAGATTGTCAAATTTTTCAGAGAATTCTGTAATCCGTTGTGTCAGAACTCTAATCCAAATCTTTGTTAATTACAACAAAAACCAGAAACATACACCAGTTTACATACACGTTTCTCTCTGTTTATATAAAATAATAAATATTCTTTGTAGAGAATATCCCCTTATATGTATAGTAATAAAGATCTAAAGTATTGTGTTTAAACGTTTAGTGTACGCGATGCATACAATCACTTGCTACAGGCAGAAAACGCAGTATTGAAAATTACTAGAAAATAAGCTTAAAATTCTGGTGATTTCATGTTTTAATGCAGATGGCAGCATACCCAACAATTTCGTAGGTTGCCTCTGTTAGAAATTAATCCATCATGTTAACAAAAGCTTGGTTAACCTGCCAGTAATAATTTTTGCGGGGTCCTGCTATCTTGGCAAAACCCAATATGCACTGCTCTGTAAAAAATGAGAATGCTTTAAGCCGCAACCACAAAATTTGTTTTTGGAAAGTACGGATTTACCTTAAATGCTGTAATCCGATAACAATTATAAGCAACCTGAAAGGCTTAACGATTTAGGTACTTTTAACTGTAAAAATGTCTAAGATGAAAACAGGGTATGGAATCTGTATGAATACAGAATGCGTGTTTCCAAATCGCAGTAGCCTTTAGCAAACGATACCCATAATACTTGTCCTGAAACAACCAGATTAAAATAAGGGAATACATTCAAGTGTGAGTTTCAATTTAATTTTTCTGCATAGTAAAATTTTGGGCTGTTTAAAATTTTATTTTTATTGTGGTTAACCTAAAGTTTCAAGAGCAAGTTAAAAACAAATACCGTCATGGAGAAAAATCTAGCAGAACAAATCCGGCGAATTGTTATTGATGAGGCAGTGCTTCTTAATACTTTCCCGGCCGAGGTAAAAATTACTACAAATTTAAATAGGTTTAAAAGATTTAATAAGAACCTAAAGCAGAGCAGAATTTGGATTAAATTTAATTCAAAGAATTTGACTATCAAATCAAAAATATTCTTGTATGTTTGGAAGGTTTGGAGTATGATCTCTCAACACTGTGACAATGGAAGGCTCCTGGTTCTTAGCAATAGCTCTTTATGTATCCGAAGTTGGTTACTGCCTAAAAGAACCGCTTTCCTATTTCCTAAAGTTTGGAGCTTTTTAATGGAATATTACATCAGTATCCAAAAGCATGCTTTTCTCGTGGAGGATTCTTCCATATCCAATCAAACACATAATGTTGTATCCAGAAGCAGCACAACTACTATACCGCCATGCCAGGGATTTCGTGCTATACTTTGTGCTATGGGATTTCAGCCACAAAACCCAACAGATCTGCCAACGATAAACCATAGACCAAGCAGCTTGCGCCAACAACCGTTAAATCAAAAACAGCTGTTGAGAAACAAAATGTTAAAGCAATACCGCGAACTAACCAAATACAGCAGACTAAAAGCACATTGTTTTAGAACCATAGTAGTTTTGCGTTTGGTCTGCAAGGACTGGTGTGCTGGTATTGACGCTATTAATTTTAGGAAACTAGAAGTCCAATTAAACTGATCTCATTCTTTTCAAGCCTAGCTAAAAGTTTAAATTATAAAAATGTAAGAATTTTTCGTGTGTATTTGTGGTTTGCGGAGAATTTTGGATATACTTTATAAGTACAACAATCTGTTTCTTTTGGTTAGCGTCTAATATCTGGTACATATTTCAAAATTAATGCACATATTTTGTAAAGCTCAAAAGTTCAATATGTTTTGTGTACAAGAAATTAAATCCCTCAGTATTTAAAAGTAACAAAATCCACATGTGTTTTATCGTTATCTTGATTTTCAATTGGTGTTGCATATTGAAGGTAGTAAAAATCGGTGTCATTTATAAGAAAACATAGCTTTGCACTGAGAGGAAAGTCTGCTGTTTTTTTTCATGGGTTTAAGACAAGTTCATGCATGACCACTACATATAAAATCTCATTGCTACATTGACAAGTTGTGCAAACGTAGTTCGCAATACTAACAGATATGCAGGTTTTAAAATAATGCAAATTCACAGGTGATTCCGCTTGCTCTGATTGGAGTAACAAAGAAACTTCACCATGGGCGTCATGGAAAATTTTCGGTGGGGTTACTTTATCTGCTACAAGTAAACTGACTACATTAACCAGTTTGAAAATCAACTTTGCTGGGATCTCAGATGCATGCATTTTGTTATGTTTGAATGCAACTGTTAAAAACAAAAACCTTTTCGTGAAATTTTTGTGTAACATGGAAAGGCTACTTGAAGTTTTGGATCACACGTAGGCATTTAATCCGTACACTTCAGCTTACACTTCCCACAATAATCACGCTATATTTTTCTGATACCCTGATCCTACATGCATGAAAATGCTGCATTTGTTTTATTGTAAATATGTTTTTTTGAATCTTGCAATAATGTACAGTAAAATATATTCTGGCTTGCTCTTTATGTTTGAGGTTTACTAAAAACAACAATGCAACAGAAAAATCTAGTTAATGCAAGTTTTTAAAAAGAAAAAAATTCCACACGAAGGATTAAAATCCTTTCAAATAATACCCAATAATGCCACCTAAACAACCTTTTCATAAATCTTGTATTTCAGTTTTATTGTGCTACTAGAGCCCAGCCTACGTGCGCGACCCTTCTGTGTACTTTTGTTCATTGTGGTAATCCGATTACTAAAAAGGAAAAACCACATTTTGTGTTGGTACCTGTTTTACAGATTATTTCCATGCCTAACATTGATGGTATTTGTGTTCAGACTTGCACCTGGTCTAAGAGTAATACTGCGTTTCAGTTAAACTTGCTTAATATCAATCTTTAATTTAAATCAATACTGCAAATCATTCGTTAAGGTGACAATGCTACAGAACAGCACACCCGCACGACTACTCTGAGAGAAGCATTCAAGAGAAGAACACTTGGAGAGCTGAATTCAAGTTTGTGTGTCCTTTTTTTAGAGTTTTGGTTTGATTAGAGTTAGAGAAAAAAGCTTTGATTAAAGCTGTAAAATAAGTCGACATTTATTTGGACAGTACATTCACAGCGTTATAAAATCTTAAAAAATAATATCACCGTAAATTTCGAGCTGAAGTTATCCAAATCGTTTTTCAAATAAACGTGCTATAAGCTAACACTACACGTAATCGTGAAGCAGCCATGGAAGAAATTCCCGTTAATGCAAATCCGCAATATGCGGAGGAGGAAGAGATTCTTCTTTCTACTTTTCCAGCCGAGGTAAGATATTGAAGCAAAATATTAAACAACTTCAATAAAATCAGGTTGTCGTTTTACATCTGGTGTTTCTTTTTTTAAAGGTTTGGAACATGATACTTTCGAAGTGCGAACCTGTATCGCTATTTCTACTCAACAACAGCTCACAGTGCTTAAGAAACTGGCTGTTGTCTAAAAGAACTGCCTACCTGTTCCCACTTGTTTGGATACTTTTAAAGGATTACTGCCGGAATTTGAAAGTAAGCAGGTTGGCGCTTACACCTCGCATTTTGAACGAGAGCCAGGAACAACCCACACCATTAACATTGCCCACTCCATCGTCACCCCAAGTGCCACCTAGTTCAATCAAAGTTATTTCGCCTCAGCGCTATATTGATAATCAGAGAAACATGTATTTCTTATCCCGTGGTTTACGAAGCACTCTAAAGTTTCGTATGGTCTGCAAAGATTGGTGTCAGACGATTAATGGAATGCTTCTAAAAGAACTGGATCAAGACAAAATGGACATCAACCGGATTCTAGAATTTCAGCCATTAGGAGGCATAGTTCCCTGGATCGACACAAGGCTGAAGGCAAACTTCAATTTCCAAGAATTTCGGCAAGTAATTTTCAATGAAAATCCATTCAGAAAAAGTAGACTCATTGCAAGAGCTATTGTTATTGAGCACTGGATCCCAAAAACATACAATATGTTGGAGCAAATTGGACATGAGGTCTGGTACTGTACTATGCTGATCGGTAGCGGATTTAATGATAAAGAAAGAGTTTATCTAAATATTAAAAACGCGCTGAAGCTACTTCCAAATCTTAAATATTTGGAAATTGAGGATGCACAGGATTTACAAATGCACAACGATTTTGATATTGATCCAGATTTTCAAGAAATTGATGCATTATTAGCACAACAACTGCTTACAATGGTAAGCCAGAATCCCATAGAGAAACTGAAAAACCTTCAAGTTTTACAAACGAAATATGTGTCATCTGCAATTTTTAATGAGCTTCTTAGAAGCAACTCCCACGTAAAAACTCTGGTAGTAGAAAGAAATATTAATTGCGGAATATACAATATTTACACAGAGCACTTGACAGATGTAGAGGAGCTGTCGTTCACAATTTTCAACAATTCTGACATAGAACAGCTGAGCCAGCCAAATGTTGATTGGAAGCTGACAAAGCTTTACCTGAAAGTAGATACTGGGTGCGATTTCAACTGGAATAGGTTGTTTGAGTTGTTTAATGAGAAATGGAAACATACAGAAATAACCCTAGCTTATTTAAGGCAGGAATGGGAAGGTCTTGGGCAAGATTTTTTGTATACCTATTCTTTAGGTAATAGGCAACATGACAGCTTTGGGCGACCGTTCTAATATTCTCAGATTTGTGTAAAAAGATTTTTCGTAGGTTAGTTGTATTAGGCAAAGAATGCAAAAGCATATGCCTTTGTAAATATTTACGTAGTATTGCACGTGTAAATTTGTATACCAAGTTTCAGCTTGCATGTTACATATTCATAAAAAGTCGTAAATTGTTCAGAAATATTTGCGGCTATTTTTGCAAGTATTTAACTCTATAAAGACAAAATTATTTGCAAAATTAGAATTACTTACGTTAAGACGTTTTGTAAAATTACATGTTGAAATTTAACAATGTAAAACGATGTTTTGTCAAACTAGAATATCTTGTTACGTTAGACGCGTACCTTGTCACACTTGGGTCTATCAAATAAGTACAACGTTAAGATATTGTGCCGTGTTCCCTGCAAATTTAAGTTTGCTCCCCAAGCACTGCTTGGTTTTGACTAATCTTTATAGTTATGTATTAACAGACATTTGGTATAAATGAATTATTGCATGTAATGCAATGCTTTCATGCACTTCAACAGTTACTATATATCCTAATTTTGCTTATATTGTTTTTTATTTTACAATTGTATACCGTCAGCGTTTTACTTACGAAGGTTCTTCAGTTTTTTCATATTTGTCGAAAATGTTAATATATGCAATAGTTGGTTGGAAAATTGAAAAAAACAGGAGGTACAACCTAATGCTGAGTCTATGTCCCATTTTGTGTGCAATTTATAATTCAACGCATTAGATATAATAAAATTAAGTGGAAAAGTATATTTAATTTTCTTCATGCCAGTACTCACATCTCTTACTTAGCATCGTGTTTACCCATTTTGAAGCAGACTACGAGTTTGTCAAAGTGTATTACCTTATCTGTAAAACATTCATCTCATTACATTGGTGCACCAAAGTCATTTTATTGAAAGCTTCTTACCGCTACTCTAGTGTGTTTTTACCTATTTGATGGCTGATCTACAACACATATACAGTCAGAATATCTGGAAAATTTGATAATGATAATGAAGGAGATAAGACAAGTCGAATATCGTTGAAAAAAATTGTATATGTTGTTGGTGATTTGAACTTATATTTTTAACAAAAGCTTATGAAGACGATATTTAAACAAAGCATAATTTTTTTAAAATATTAAGGAACATTAATGGGAACATAAAAGTTAGAACACTAAATTACGTGAAAGCAAAGAGCGGTTTTACTAAATAAGCGGACACACTGCACAATGAATGGAGTGAACTGAAACAATAGAACAATAGTGAATAGGTTGGTTTATTGTTTTGCTATTGGCATTTTGCCAGTGGACGAGCATTT
Organism: Entomobrya proxima; assembly: GCA_029691765.1. Taxonomy (NCBI): domain Eukaryota; kingdom Metazoa; phylum Arthropoda; class Collembola; order Entomobryomorpha; family Entomobryidae; genus Entomobrya; species Entomobrya proxima. Next base: position 55,622,970 of record CM056169.1, read on the forward strand.
CAAGAACAAGTATATAAATCAGTGTATACAAGCTTTTAGCACTTTTAGTTTTTTTTTACTAACGTTTGGTGATGACTTTGCTAGTGATATTACAAGGAGTTCTAATATGTATGTACTATCATATGTTTCCCTTGCTTGCTTGTAGTATTTAAACTTGGAGTTTTGAATTGCTCCCTGCAGTAATAATGTATTTTTCTCTATCACTGCTAATTAGTAATTTGTAGAGACAGAGATTCTATGCACGTGCATATTTTTTGTAAAGAGTCCTGTGATCCTAAGCTTCCGGATGTATCCGAATCACATCCAAAGGATTCTTTTAAGCCCATGTTGTAGTTGCATATTTTGCATATTTTGGATTTTAAGCGCATATTGCATATGCAGGGTCATATTTGGGCATTTTTGTGATTTTGAAAAAAAAAGTCACAAAAAGTGCATATTTTGTGGAAAATAATTGAGTTTCTGCTTGCCAAAACGCATTTTTGGTTTTAAAATTTGTCTTTTTTGCGGAAAATTGTTGCATTTTTTGAAAGCAAGACAAATTTTTGTTCCCTTAAATGCATATATTCGGTGTATAACTGCATATTTTGTCAAATACACGAAACTGACGAAAACGTTGCTGATAGAATCAACGAACTATAAATGAAGAAGTCGGTTACTACTCCCGTTCTATTAATAAATTATAGCAAAACTGGTACAAAACAGTTAATTATGACCTGGTTTCTAAAATCTACCAATTTTTTCTTCCAAAATATTCAGATTTTGACATAAAATTCGATTTTTAAGTTCATATTTAGCTGCATATTTTCAAATTTTTAGGAGCATATATATGCGCCTATTTTGAGGGTTTTAGGTGCATGTACCAGTCAGTGTACCTATGTATTGAAGCTTTTAGCACTTCCAGTCTTTTACTAACATTTGGTGATGACTTTGCTAGTGATATTCTAAGGTGTTCTAATATGTATATTCTATCATATGTTTCCCTTGCTTGCTTGTAGTATTTAAATTTGGAGTATTGAATTGCTCCATGCAATAATATAGATTTTTCTCTATGACTGCTAATTAGTAATTTGCAATTAAATTGCATTGTAAAATTGTGGATTGTGTAAAAAATTGATTTCTGGATATCCGATTGACAGTTGTAAAACTTCTGTGCCATTGTACTTCTGACGTGAATTTCGCAGCGCACATTCTAATAAAACTTAAATTAGTCAATAGCTTTTTCTTGCAAAAACCTGAAATCTTTTTTTTGTTCACAGAAACTAATACTCTGAAACTAATATGTGCATTTTATTCATTGTACTTTCTTTATGTAATGGGGTTTTTGGAAATCCCAACGTTGTGAATAAGTAACAGTAGGACAACGTATAATAATGATAACATCTCCTGGCAATATTTGTTCTTTGCTTCTATTCTGTAAAATTATAAATGCAGAAATTCTTGGGAAAGTTAAATATTAAAGGATTATAAGTAAACTTTGGCTAAAACATAAGATTTTGAAAATGAAACCAACAACTTTTCGCATCACAATTTTATTTCAATTTACTCATGAATAATTTTTATATGAAGAAGCAGTATTCGATACTTAAATACATTCTATCGGTTCTTTGTACAGGGAACGTCTATTTCAAAACGAATACGAACTGTTGTAATACAAAACCCAATTAAAACAAATTTTTCATTATTTTGGTTTGCCTAAAAGTTTTAAGCTCATCGCATGCTGACTAACAATGTAAAGTGACAATTTGATAAATATGAAATAATTAATTTAATAACTATTTGCCACAGGCACTTATGCAAAAGTAGGTTTCTTATATTTAAAACCTAGGTATTCTTTAAGCGGATTTTGACAAATGCTATCCTGTTATTCTAAGTGTTGTAATAACAAAATTTTGCTGCATATATTAGGGTAAAAACCATTTTAGGTTGTGTAACAATGGATGGCTTATTACATTTTTAATTCAAATTGCTTACTACAACTTACGGCTAAACCCAAACATAAGCACAAATAATTACCGCCTAATTAAATTTAAATGCAGTATTTCATTTTTATATAATATATACAATCATATTTTTTTCAAGCTTTGCAGAGAAATTCCATATAAGAGTTTTATAGTACAAGTCACATGATGAAATACTAAAACATTTGTGAATTTGCTGGCGGGTTGCAAAATGTAAAGTTGGAACTATTGTTAAAGTATATATATGCAGCACAAATTACTTTTCAACTTACATTATTAATAAAGAGTGAAAACAAAGTATCTTCTAATAAGAACAACAAATTAATAAGATTGTACAATGAGATACAAATGTATGTTTTAAATTTTTGTATAATAACAAATTTAGTTGATAACAGAAGGCAATGTGCAATCAAAAACATTTTAGCAATTACTAATTACCACTCATACCTAGGTACAATGTCCTGAAAGTAAAAACGTTCTTTAAAAAAGCAGATATCATATATTACATATATTTAGTTGACTTAATTAAAACTGAAGGAACTCACAAGAACAATCCTTTATTTATCCAGATGCTTCCTCTCATGGCAAGTTAAACCTTGTATCTGAAAGAATCTCTGGTGACAGGTTTTACATTCAAACCACTTTTCAATAATATGCTTCTGTATGTGCGAGTTAACCATATCCTTGTTGTTGGGAATTGTTTTTTCACAAAACACACAACTTTTATTCCGAGGAATAGAGTGTGTAATTTGATGAACATTTAAACTGCCTATTCGTGCAAACTCCTTTGAGCAAATCTTACACCAATGCGGTTTTTCCAGTGTGTGTGTGTGGCAATGTGAAACTTGAGTTCACTGGGTTCCACTAGAGCCGAGCACAAGAGACAACTTTTTAATCCGGATGTAGAGCCTGAAGTGTTCAGAAAAACATTGTTAGTGAGAAAACCCTATTTATTTTTACATTAGAGTAATTGAGAATATTATATTTAACAGACCTGTATGACTTCTCAAATGTGTTTTCAAACTATAATTAATTTTAAACCGCCTGCCACAAAACCTGCACTTGAACGGTTTTTCGTCTAAGTGAGATTTTAAATGATAAACAAGTTCTGAATTTGTGTAAAAGTTTTTCCCGCACATATCGCAAGAGAACGAGCGATCCATTGCATGCACCCGATTATGTGCTGTTAAAGCGTAACGTGAGTTAAAACCTTTTCTGCATGTTTCACAAATAAATGGTTTGTTGGCTTTATGAATAATTTTATGACGGTTTAGTGTATATGAATCACTGAAGCGCTTGTGACATGTAGTGCATTGGAAAGGTTTTAAGCCTAAGTGAACCCTTTTGTGGTGCTGGTGTAGGGATTTCTTAGTTGCAAAGCTTCCGTTGCACTCTTTACATTTATAAGCCTTCATTGCCTGATGGGTTGCTTGATGCGCTTTTAAATTATGTTTAAATGCAAATGTTTTCTCACAATCGTTACATTTGAATGGCTTTGTTTTTAAGTGAACATTGGAGAGTAGCTTTAAGGAGTACTTTACTGCGAATGATTTTGAACATTTGTTGCACTTGAATGGTCTGTGATTTGTATGTATACTTTTATGCACCTGGAGTTCCCCTTTACTGACAAACCGCTTATCAAAAAATTCACATTTGTGAGGTTTAATGCCGTCGTGTCGTTTTTTGTGACATTCAAAAACAACGGAATTTCCAAAGCTTTTTGGGCATTTTTCACATTTAAACGGCGTTTCACCAGTATGTGTTCTCACATGATCTTCTAAGGAAAGTTTGCAGTGGAAAGCACGCTTGCATATATTGCACACAAAACTTGCTGACATCTTGAATTTTTTAAGGTTCAAACTTTAAATAAAAACGTTAGTAAACTTTGATTTTAAAGGTGGATTTAAACTGCGAAGACTAAAACTATTATGGAAGGGTGCTAGATAATAACTATTTAGTTTGTTCTAATTCAATATAATTGGTTCAATATTACACTGCTTTTTCAGATAAAACCAAAGCTACTCTGTTGCTGAAGCTTCTCTCCTGACTAAAATACTGAAGCCAGTTATTGGTGATTATGAAGTTTTAAAGTGTCAAGAAACTTGAGTAATTTGATAAAATACGAAACTATATGTATTAATTGTCTAGTAGCTCATACGTATGTGCCTCAAGCTTAAGTTCCTGAATAGGAATGAAAAATAAAAATGTGAACGTTTGGTATCAATATGAGGAGCTTAATATTGTATATCAATATCAGTGTAGTACAACTCAAATATACAATTTTTGCATTTATATACATCTATGTTGAAATAAGAGTTTACTTATTTTATGTGCATAGGAAGTACCTTTTCCATTTTTGCTTGGCAACAGTTTTAAGCTACGTATTCTGCATACATTGTTCTACTTAGGCAGCTTAAAGTAATTAGAGCTGATAACCCGAAAACGGAGAATAAGTTTGTCATCAGTACCACATTTCTAAGCACACACAAGAGAAACCATATTGGTGTAAAATTTGCTCAAAGGAGTTTACAGAAAGAAGCAGCATGATTAGACATCAAACTACACATTCCAGGACTCGGTTTCTAACTTGTGTATTTTGTGAACAAACGGTTGCCTGCCACAGCAACAACGTTAGTTTACACATACTAAAGCATATAAACGAGATGGGGTATAAATGCAGAATATGTCACCAAAGCTTCCATTCCAAGCAAGGTTTAGTTTTACATGGAAGGAAGCATCTAGTGAAAGAATTTGTAAATGCTTTTTGGATTTCAACTTTGCTTATATTAGTTACGTAATTGGCACAAACGTTTTATGGGTTAATTTTTACAAAAATCTGATTAATTCTATGAAACCTTTCATATGTTTAATTTGTATTTAATTGATATCTCACTCTATAACATCTACATTTTTCTATTTTATGTTTGTTAGTTATGTTTTGTTATCAGTAACAAAGAATTTAGTGTTATACTCATAATTGGTATTGCCTTCTGTAAAAATGCAAGACAATTTGTAAATAGAAAATGAGAGTGCAAAATATTTCTCTAAAATTTTTGCTTGTGCAGCTGATGTTTCCATTAATTTGCTTACAATTAAGGAAACTCTTTTTCCACTACGAACACAAATCCCTAAATAATTTCATAAAAATAAACGGGTTTTTATTTTTAATACTTTACAGCTTAGCGTACAAAAAGTGACTAAGGAAAACAAATGTGAATCGATACAAAATATATGTCACACTTTGTTTAATTTAATCTAAAACTTAAAAACGCCGCAAAAGTTTAAAATTTTAGACGCATAAGTAGCACCTAACAAATTTTTAAATTTTAGTTAAGTCACAAACGTTTTAAGACAAACGGTGGCTTAAACAAGCGCGTCCAGCGCTTTTCCAGTCCCTAGCTTCACTTCTAGAGATTTCGTAGCAACGGACGGACGGACACGGACTTAATGCGTCATATAAATTCGCATACCTTGGAAATATGCCACAACTGTAATCTGTGTTTTTACGAGTTTTTACCCCGTCGGAAAGTATGCCCATATAAGACGTCGTCACACAGCAGATAGATCGTACTCCTGTCAAATTTGCCAACACGCGTTTCCAACTAAATTTGAGCTAAACAAACATGTTATTATAATGCACGAAACTGATAAAAAATCCTCTTGGTGTAAAGATTGTGGTTTTTATTTTAGAGCGCACTCCTGTAAAATTTGTCAGCACGCATTTACAAAAGAACATGAGCTAAACAATCATTGTATGCACAATACTGATAAGAAATTGCACAAGTGTAAAATATTTGGTTTTATTTTCGGCTCAAAGAAAATCTTGACAAGCACATAGACAAACATTCATGCAGAACATAATAAAAGCTTATATTCATGTCGTCAATGTGGAAAGATTTTTAAGGCTGGTAAAGAAATAAGAAAAAATAAATGGATACACGATGGACGTTATTGCTTACTTTGTAAACAGGGGAAACTGTTTTTAGGAAAATTTTCCATATTAGAGCATGTCAGTTTGCACGTTATGGAAAAAATCTCATTTATGCAAATATTGTGGAGTGGAGTTTGCTTGAAAAGACGCGTTACGTAGGCACGTTTACATAACAAGTAGAGGTAATCTGAATTTGGTATTCTGGCCCTATTGTCCAGCAAAGCATCCTAACAAATTTGCGTAATTCTGAAAGCTTCAAAATACTGTTGAGTAAGGTGGGAGCATTTGTAATAATATTATTACATTTTATAAATAATTCCGTTGAATGTTTTTGTAAATAATCTATTAGTCTGAGTTTGACTTGGGAATAAATATGTTTCTCGGATAGTATTATCTGCAGGAAATTTTGTAATTAGATCCTAACTGTTACGATTGTGTGTTCAACATTGTGATCATGCGGATAATAATATTTATTATAAGGAACAATAAAAGTTACCAAAATCAAATGAGTTGAAATTTAAGAACCATGTTTTGAGTTACAAACTATTGGCTGATCATTGGCTGAAACAAAAAGAACATCTAGAAGATATGTCTAAAGGAGTTTACAGAAAAACGTGATGTGACTAAACATCAAGCCATACATTCCAGGACACGCTTTTTGACTTGTTTGTTTTGTGAACAAGAAGTCATTCGCCACAACAATAACTTTGATTTACATATACTGCAGCATATAAAAGAGATGTGGTATGAATGCAGAATCTGTCACCGTGGCCTTCGTTCCAAAGGAGACTTAGTCCGACATGAGAGAAAGCATATTATGGCGAAGTAATGTTTAATGCTTTTTGGATTTAATTGTTGTTTATATTACTTGCATTAAGGTTATTAGTTTTAGCAAATTTTTTTATGTTTAAGCAGTGCGAAAAATATAGAACATATAGAGCAAGTGCAAGTAAAGTTTGCTGACTTCTCTAAGTTGTTTTATTTGTGAATCCTAATTTAAATTTTAAAAATTTTATTGCATTTGTACCATAATTGTGTGTAAATATTTAATCATTTCTGCAGTACTTCTAGTAGAAAGTAGTACTTATACTTCCGTTTTTAGTAACGTCAAACGTGATTTTATACTAATAATTCATAATTTCTTTGACAAAGTTACTATTAATTTTGCATGTACCTATTTGTATTTATTAATTAAATGAACGACTAAAATGCTTTTTTAACTGTTTTTAGCGTCTGTGTTCATTAGTGACAGATTCCTTTAATTGACTAACAATTCCTTCAGTGTACCAAATATTGAAAAGACAATCAAGTATAGGCTTTAAAAATATGGATGCACATTGTTTGTTAATTTAATCCGCGGATTATTGAATTCATACAACCTTATAGGTGCATACAACAACTGTTCATGCCCCATAGGATAAGGTCCAGGTCCCTGTGCGCCACTGTAGGTTATGCTGTGCTACTATTTCCCAGCCTGTGCAATGCCCAACCCAATGCCGACTGCAAGGATGCTTATGAACACAGGCCAACATGCCTGTAGAATGAGCCATGAGAGAACTACTCTCGACGGTCGCGGTTACTCAAGTGGCAAGCTGAACTGCCACAACTTTATTAAATATCTTAATCTTTGCTCTATTGAGTACAATATGAGTCATGTTGAATGCGTACGACGCGACGACAGTCACAGGCTGTCATACCCGCTACATCCTCCCCGGGTTTTCTATTAGTCCGTAGGACTCTCCTCCCCCGCTGAACAAAAAATCATTCGTCATTTCTCTTTTTTTTCTTTTTTTTACAAAATTAATTTTCGTTACATAAATCCAATGAAAAGAGAGAAGTGTACTGTAAAACTATTTCATTTTGGCATTTTAACATTTCTTGACTGAATTATACATGTCGCTTAAAAATGATTCGTACCTTCAATATTAGAGTCGCACTTCCGTAATGTATTTCCTTTCCAAGTCCAAATATTTGAGAATAACATGAAATGTTCACCACGACTGAGCAACATTTGCTTACATTTAAACATATACGACATACATAACATTTAAAAGTCTAATAATTCTTTCAATGAATCCAGCCAACTAGTTTCATTCGCAGTGTAAGCGAGATTGATAGTACCGCATTTCAATCATCAACACAATTTCTTTGTAACTTTTGTACTACACTTTTACATCACAAAACCAATACAATTTTATGATTCAGCTTCAAACAACCAAAATCAGAATGCCCCTGTTTCAGGCGACAAATCATTACATACATTTTCTATTTTTCTTTTCATATAAACTTTCATGAGTTCCTACAGAATATTTAATCTGGACGAAACCCAATCGTGTACTCGAATTTCTGCAATCGCTACACCATATTATGGACCCGATTCAGAATAAAAACGTAAATAACTATTAATGAGTTCCTACAGAATTTATCTGGACCAAACCCAATTGTGTACTCGAATTTCTGCAATCGCTACACCATATTGTGGACCCGATTCAGAATAAAACGTAAATAAGACGTTACATCATAATTTGATAGACCCGTCATGTCCGTGCGAGGACTATCTGCCGCCGTGGGCTAAACAACCAACATAACACAACAAAACTGCTAATTCCGGAATTAGTCGAGCTCTTACAGAAAACTTTACCCTTTTTTTGTCTGTCCGATAACGTCCGTACGAAAGCAAGAAAGAGGAACATATTCACTTACAAAATTCAACCTTTTCATACATTTTGCTGAACTACAGCCTTGGCGCCTATAAAGACTAAATTCAACAGAAAAACTACATTTTCTAATTTGCTTTGACATATTGGACAATTTAATAACATTACATACTGGCAGTCACAAGTTGATCAGGCTTGTCTACTGCTAAAATCATTATTACACGGGTATTTTCTTTTTGTCCGCCAAAAATCAGAAAAAAATTCTTTTGAACACAACAAATGTTTCTCAATCATTCTTTGAATTTCTTAACTGAGTACACTTCTACCCTTTCACAACCATCGATTCTAGCATCATTACACAGCTTATACTTTTACAAAATCTCAATTAAAATTTCCAAACATTTATTTCTATCTTCAAGTTACATAACGCACACAAGTTTCGGCATTCTTCAACGTTTTTTTTCTTTCTAAATTTATTTCAATTCCTTTTATCTCGTAAGAAAACCTCAATTATTCGCTTCATTCCAAAACCAGTCAATGATAAACCAATTAAAGATGCTCGCTGCTAAAGTCAATATAAATAATATAAGATTGACTGTCTTAAAGCCCATTTAGCCTGGTATAGATCCTATTTCTTATTTAGGACCCATTTAACCTGGTTTAGACCCTATTTAGCCTGGTTTAGACCCTATTTAGCCTGGTTTAGACCCTATTTAGCCTGGTTTAGACCCTATTTATCCTGGTTTAGACCCTATTTATCCTTACTTAGACCCCATTTAGCCTGGTATAGACCCCATTTTTCCTGGTTTAGACCCCATTTAGCCTGGTATAGACCCCATTTATCCTGGTTTAGACCCCATTTAGCCTGGCTTAGACCCTATTTATCCTTACTTAGACCTCATTTAGCCTGGCTTAGACCCCATTTAGCCTGGTTTAGACCCCATTTAGCCTGGTTTAGACCCCATTTAGCCTGGTTTAGACCCCATTTAGCCTGGTTTAGACCCTATTTATCCTTACTTAGACCCCATTTAGCCTGGTATAGACCCCATGTATCCTGGTTTAGACACCATTTAGCCTGGTTTAGACCCCATTTAGCCAGGTTTAGACCCCATTTAGCCTGGTTTAGACCCCATTTAGCCTGGTTTAGACCCCATTTAGCCTGGTTTAGATCCCATTTAGCCTGGTTTAAACCCCATTTAGCCTGGTTTAGACCCCATTTAACCTGGTTTAGGGCCCCCCAAAAATAAAGTGGACGAACACACAGACACACAGACAACGATATCCTAATAAGCTCCTCTGCTGAAGCAGCGAGCTAATAACACAAGCATTTACATTTTTCTTACAAATTCCCTTGTTCCTGAGATTGGCTATTATAGTGAACCATTTGAGTGCCAGAAGTACCAGGATTTTGACCTGAAGACTCGTTGGTATTTCTTGGACAATTTCTAGCATTATGGCCTACTTCGCCACACGTGTAACATTCTTTGCCAGAATGATCTCGAGTATTTAATCTCGAATATTCAGCCCCAAGACTCGATCTAAAATTAGAATTGTCACTGGAATGCCGGTATTCATGAACTTGTACCTTACCGCTGTCATTACCATATTCATTAGCATCGAAAACTTCATCATTGTCTAGTAGAGACTCTTGGTTGCTTGCCTCAAATGTGCTAGCACAAAATGGAGGTAGGCGTGTGTGACGATTATTCATCTTGTCACTTGCTCTTACAGTTTCGATTGCTAAACTGGCTTCTTCCAAAAGTTCATTTACCGTAGTGCATTCACCCATGTGATTACGCCAATCAGGAATTAATCCCCTTTTAGTTCTCAATACAGTAACTGACTCTTCTTCATTGGGGTGTATTTGTCTAGCTAAGTTAACCATTTCGTAGACGTATTGTTCAACAGGCTCATCTATTTCTGGCCTTCTACCGAGTCTATCTTTTCGTTATTCTTGCACTAATGGACTATCATACTTTTCACGAAAAATTCTTTTAAAGTCATCCCAAGACTTATTTGTAGTCGAGACACTGTCGTACCAAAGCTTCTTCGAAGAATCTTTTCCTATTATTATGCTAATTACCTCATGAAAGCGAGCTTCTACAAAACCTTGACTTTTCAGATACTGTTCACATTGTTCAAAAAATGTGTCTGAAGTTATTCTATTCTCATTGTACATAGGTACGTTAATAGCTGGGTTCATTGGAACAACTCTGACGCTAGTTGTACTTGCCAATGAATGCTGCATAAGTAATTGACTAATGCGTGCAAGCTTTGTGGGAGAAAGATCCTTTAACACCGGATCTGCTGCTAGGTTAGGTAGCATACTCATCTTTAAAACTTTCAACTTCTAAACTATTTGCATTTATTTTAGGTACTGTTCTATTTCTCAACTTTCTAGAATTTTCCGTTTCTACTTACCATCTATTTGTTCGTTCACAATTGAATAGAAAATCTAGATCAAGAGCATTGACTTCTCTAAACATTCACAAGAAAATATGTATAATCTCATCTTTACTACAATGGCATTTTCTGCCACTCTATTCATCAAAATGTTGCTTATCGGAAGCTGGACATTACTAGCTTACTTCTGAAATTTCTGTCTAGATTCAGATCGAAAAATGCTACTTTTTCATGCTTATCGGGCGTACTAGTACAATAAATTAATTTAATTCTGACGTAAAATGCGTGCGTTGACGCGAGTGCCTACCTAAAGTACGCAATAACAACGTGAGGGTACTCTTTACAATTTATCTGTTTCTATCTTTCTTGTTTCAAGGTTATTTGTGCGTTCACTGACGCGATTACGTTACGGGACGTGATTGTGTTCAAAGACACGATAAACAATTCCTTTTCTCAGTTTTTTAAAAGAAAAGGCCTAACAGCGTAACGCAGACGCGATTGCGTTCAATGACGCGAGCCTTTTTTCTGAATTAACTCACTTACAGTAAATTAAACCTGATGAGACGCTTTGCTCCAACAGAGCACCACCGCAGGCTGCTATTGACACATTTTTCTTTCTAACGGGCTTCTTTCTTTCTTTTACTGAAAAAAAAACTAATAAAGGCACAAGATTTTCCTTCATTTTATACCTAATTGGGTCATTTTATTATAATGTTTGTTATTTTTACTTAAAACCTGGCTGGTTTTTTTTCATTACCAACACCCGGTATTCAGCTCTCAGTGCACCGTGCACCACACCCAGATGTTATCAGCCCCAAAAAAAGAAATTACCAATTCGGGTTATAATTCACTGGAGAGAACAAAGCTCAGGCCAAAAATACCAATTAGTTCATTTCCCGCAAAAATAAAATACCATTTTAGTCAACATTAAAGTAATATTTGTGGTGGTGGGTGGTTTACCACCTCACACCATTATTCACCTTTTTTTCCACACGCTCACGGGATTTTCCTCCAATTTTCCACCGAAATTTCACCAGAAAACTTGCCTCCGGATTCCACACTTCTTTTTCCAGTATTCCAGGTCCTTTGTTGACTGGAGGATTGCCAGATTTAATGTTCATCCCCCTTAGGATAAGGTCCAGGTCCTTTGTTGACTGGAGGATCGCCAGATATAATGTTCATGCCCCTTAGGATAAGGTCCAGGTCCCTGTGCGCCACTATAGGTTATGCTGTGCTACTATTTCCCAGCCTGTGCAATGCCCAACCCAATGCCGACTGCAAGGATGCTTATGAACACAGGCCAACATGCAGGTCGCAGTTACTCAAGTGGCAAGCTGAACTGCCACAACTTTATTATATATCTTAATCTTTGCTCTATTGAGTACAATATGAGTCATGTTGAATGCGTACGAGACGCGACGACAGTCACAGGCTGTCATACCCGCTACAACCTTACTGTCAAACTACTCCTATTTTATTTGTTAAAATAAGTTTATGAGCCAGGTTCTAGAACTACTTTATTCATTCAAAATCATACAAGCTTTTTCATACCTATGATCAAGCCATTTATTAACCACCTTCACTTTTGCAACTATCAGCATTTTACCGGTTTTAACGTATTTAATAAAACTGGCCTATTGCATCATTCTTCTTTCAAGAACCAAGAAAGCACATCCACACTAGAGAAAATGCTGTTTCACACAACGCTATGATTTGGGTAAACATTATGCTCAGGGAATTTTTCCGGTATATTTGAACAAAAGCGGAAAACACAAAACTTTACGTAGTAACTGCTTGACTGAGAACCAAAATAAGGCCAATGTAATCGCTAGATATCTGTATCTGTATCCCTTGAGCTGCCCTGCAATACATTGTTAAGTTGGGGGGTGTTTTTAGCGCTGAACTCAATAGGTATTTTTCCTTCTAAGTGTCAGCTCTTTGGTTATCAGGGATAAAGAGCGGCAGAAAAATAACTAAAACATGAAATAATGGCTGCGTTAATAAAATTGCAAAAAACAAGCTAGTAAGATCTAGATAAATTCCTATAATTAAAACAAATAGGAAGTCAGCTAAGATTGAGAGTCTACACAATAATTGTGTGCACAATGTTCTTACGTCTTGTGTTTTTGTGACAATTTGTTTCAGAAAAATGCTAAACGTTAGCTACGTACTTGAATTGTGCGTGGAAATTGGTGACATGTAGGATACTAAAGATCATGTAAATAAAACATAGGTTGACGGTTGAAAACACCATGCAGAAAACGTAAAACAGGCAGTAAATGATTTGCATTTTGTGCATAAAATTTATTCTTGTAGATATTTTTTAAAAGTTGATCTTTGGATATTTCTTGCGTATTGTGGCTCGTTCAGATAAATTTACGGTTGGACTTGAGTTCTTATAGTACCGAATATTTAAACACTAATAACTATTTCCACATTAAGATGAAAACTTTTACTCTTAAGACTCAGTTCAAAGTAAATCTGAACAGAGAGTATAAAGAAGTGTCACTTTTAGTCACAGTGGCGCAAAACCAGGACATTTAGAAAAAGTAGAAAAGAAGGAATCGAAAACGCTGCAGCCTATTTTGTAAGTGTTAATGTAAATTGAAAGGTCGGGCTCATTTTTTAGTACTAACACATGCAATGAGCGCTCCTTTAGATTTTTCTTTTCCTCTCTTTCCTTGTCAATTTTGCCAGTCTCTCTCGTAAACAGAGAGAAATACATGACGGAATACGCACACATGATTGTACATTTCATTGCTTCTGAGAAGTTCAGATAAAAATGTAAAGCTTATGTACTCTGCTGAAAACAACATGTTGAAATGGCACAATGGTGTCAGGTTGTTTCTATTGCATCCATTCCATAAAGACTCGAATGAACTGATTGCCGGGACAGAAAAGACTTACTTGGAGTACCTCTCGGTAGCTACACGAGTTTCGAGATAAAACCTATCCTATCTGATAGAGCTTTTTGAGTAGATTAAGGTAGTGGTTTTCAAAATCCCAAATGCGTCCATGCTAAGAATTTCCTAACGTAGGACTCTGCGCACTCTGTAGGTTAGAGGGGTGCAGAGCGCGCGGTGATAGGTCATGTCAAAGAGCAAAGCATAGAACAGCCTATCTCCTTCGCTTTATAGTTGTTTGAAGCACGCCTGCTTACCCGCCACACACAGAAGAGCAGGGCGACCTCTCTCAAGAGAATACATCAGAGAAGCGAACAAGTGAAGAGCGGAGAGAGCGTGGTGCATGCTTTGCTCTTTGACATGACCTATCACCGCGCGCTCTGCACCCCTCTAACCTACAGAGTGCGCAGAGTCCTACGTTAGGAAATTCTTAGCATGGACGCATTTGGGATTTTGACAATCACTATCTTAGTCTACTCAAAAAGGTCTATCAGATAGGATAGGCTTTATCTCGAAACTCGTGTAGCTACCGAGAGGTACTCCTAGTTAGTGTAAAATGTGCTATGAGGTTACCTCATCTCCATATTTTGCATTTTGTATAGATTCCTTTTGTCCTTTTTCTCAACAAACATAATATGTAAAAGATAATAGTAAAAAGTAATACATTCTCATATCTCACGATACCTTTCTATTGTTAAGGTAGCTCAGTTCAACTCAGGCTCAGAGTATAAAAGGCCTGAGAATTGTATTATGCGGGGCTCAGTAGTTAACTGTCTGACGACCGTGAAGGTTGTCTGGAGGACTGTGAAAGTCTCTCATTCTCTCGGACTGTGATTGTCCTTATACTTGGCTGAGACTGCCAAGATATTATGAAGCGTGAAGCTTCCCCCGCTCAGGCATTGTGACTTGCCTCCTTGGTCATTGTGAATTGACCAGGTTGACATAGACGTGAAGTCTGTGCTTTATGTCACTAGTATTTAAGTATCGGGCAATTCATACATGTTGATGTATTAGTTATTGAGTAAGAACGCGTGATGGGGGGACGCAAAAAATAAATCTACTTAGAATTTGAAAGTTTTTGCTTTATTTAAATACACATACGTCGAGAATATTCCACACCAAGTTTCAGTGTCTCAAATTGCCCCATGACGAAATTGACGAATGACGACTTGTTGAACCGTTATTCCGTGAGGATGGAGAGTTGGCGGCTGAAACTTTTTTGGTGAATTAGTAATAGTATTAGGTTTCATTCGTGACAATATTACGTCATGACCACGCATGTGTATTTTTTTAGAAAATGATTTGTCAAAAAATCTGAAAATTTCACGAATTTTTTAAATTTAAACTGCTGTAACTTACCATATGTAGGATTTTGGAAACTTCTAGAAGGTTGACCACCTACAATATTTAATGTTTTGTCTCCTAAAGAAAACCGTTTTCAAAAATTCGAAGTAGTCAGGAAGTTATGCATAAAACTGTAAGTCAACACATTTTCTTTGACCGACTTTGATCTGTTCAGAATAAAGTGGCAGCTTCTCTAGATATTTTGGTGCGCCCATGAATAGCACATTGGAAAGCCCTAAAAATGCGCTATCTATGGTGACCATGACGACCTTGAAAAAACTTGACCATAGCAAATGCCAACTAAAGTATTGATAGATTTATGCTGGACAAAACGGGTCCCGATTTTACAAAATCTGACATAACTTTTCTTAGAAATCGAAATTTGCAAAAATAAAAAAACACATTTTTGGCCTATTCCCTAGGATCATTTTGACACCTTGACAAATCGAATTGGATGTCTTGGTGACAAGTGGCGAATGACAGAATAAAGCAATCTCGGCCAATTTTCAAAATTCCGAGTTTTTAAAAACTTTTTAATTTTTGTAATATTGGCTCCTAAAACAAAAAATAAGTGTACATGTGTATTACTGGTGAATGTTAGCAGCATTTTACGCCATATTAAGCTCATAAAGCAAAATTTAAATAATGTCAAAAATTTGAAAATCGACCGAGATTGTTTTATTCTGTCATTCGCCACTTGTCACCAAGACATCCAATTCGATTGGTCAAGGTGTCAAAATGATCCTAGGGAATAGGCCAAAAATATGTTTTTTTATTTTTGCAAATTTCGATTTCTAAGAAAAGTTATGTCAGATTTTGTAAAATCGGGACCCGTTTTGTCCAGCATAAATCTATCAATACTTTAGTTGGCATTTGCTATGGTCAAGTTTTTTCAAGGTCGTCATGGTCACCATAGATAGCGCATTTTTAGGGCTTTCCAATGTGCTATTCATGGGCGCACCAAAGTATCTAGAGAAGCTGCCACTTTATTCTGAACAGATCAAAGTCGGTCAAAGAAAATGTGTTGACTTACAGTTTTATGCATAACTTCCTGACTACTTCGAATTTTTGAAAACGGTTTTCTTTAGGAGACAAAACATTAAATATTGTAGGTGGTCAACCTTCTAGAAGTTTCCAAAATCCTACATATGGTAAGTTACAGCAGTTTAAATTTAAAAAATTCGTGAAATTTTCAGATTTTTTGACAAATCATTTTCTAAAAAAATACACATGCGTGGTCATGACGTAATATTGTCACGAATGAAACCTAATACTATTACTAATTCACCAAAAAAGTTTCAGCCGCCAACTCTCCATCCTCACGGAATAACGGTTCAACAAGCCGTTCTTCGAAGCTCAAATTTCAAACCCTTGTAATTTCGTCATGGGGCAACTTGAGACACTGAAACTTGGTGTGGAATATTCTGAACGTATGTGCATTCAAATAAACCAAAAACTTTTAAATTCCAAGTAGATTTATTTTTTGCGTCCCCTCATCACGCGTTTTTACTCATTAGTTATGAAATGATGATGATGAATCCTGTCCTATTGATGTTCTTTTCTATTAGAATAAATATTAATCATTGCAATGAATTGATTGGCTCTTGCGAACCGACTCCCTTTTATTCTCTTCGTTTTTCTTATGTGAGTATGCATAACCGTCACTAGCACTTTTAAGCATAATAAACCCTCACATATGGCGCCCAACCGCTTGAATTAATTAATTTTTGCTTTGATTCTGCATGGAAAAGAGATCTGTGAAATAGCTAACTCGTCATTTTAGTCAAATTTTATTATCTTTTTCGCATTCAATTCTAAATTTTTTTGCTTTGTCCCATAAAATCGTTTCTCAAAATGCCAGGCGACGACGATACTCAAGCATCCGGTGGCTCAAAGCCATTGACACTTAACGATGCGGTAGTAGCGATACAAAGCCTACAAAGTCAGCTTGCAACTTCTAAAAACGACCAAAGCAAGCTAGCACAGGTATGCAACAACCTGTCAAAAGAACTTCAAATAATGAAGTCTAGTCACATGCGCTTTGACACTTCTTTTAAAATACCGGTTTTCAATCCGGAAACTCAGTCTGCAGACTTCTTCATTGAAAAAGTCGAAGAATTCCTCACTCTGAAAAGCATTGATGACACAAACTGGCTAACTTTGGTCAGTTCAATGTTCCCTGAGAATAGTGAGCATCAGGCATGGTGGCAAGCTAAAAAGGCAACAGTGACGTCCTGGAGCGAGTTCAAGGCAGCATTCAAAAAGTATGAAGGTGGTGATAGTCAGGATCATCTCTTACAGCAGTATTTCCTCAAATCGCAGAAATTCGATGAAGCTTTCGAAAGTTACGCTTGGGAGCTGCATGCAATGCACACTAAGATCTATGGCAAGGCAAATCAGGCTAGCATAATAGAGCGCATCCTGAATAGCTGCATTACAGAGGTAGCAAGTGAGTTATTACCATTAAGATGTAAAACAGTTGAAGAACTAGTCTGTCAGTCTTGGGTAGTCATAAACAATCTGAATAAAATACGTGCTAGAAGGAACTTGTCGTTGCTAAGGTCTAGGAGAACAGATCCAATAGTGCATGCAAAAGTGTATAGGCAGCATTATAGTAAGCCGCAACAGAATGATAGCAATGAGGAAAGAGTGATTTAGGAGTCTGCATCGGTACAGGCACCACAACAAACTGCGCATCCACAACAAAGGGCGTATCCACCACAAGGTTCAATGGGTAAATTCTGTAGGTACTGTAAGAAGAGGAATCACACCATAGATGACTGCTGGAAAAAGCAGAAGTTTGACATGAGAAAGGCAAAGCTTGAGAAACCAATCGGGGGAGGCCAGGCCTCTGCATCTTCACATCAGGAAAACTAATCGGGGAGATACATAACACGGAGTATGTATTCCTCCCACTAGATGAAAGCAAAAAGTTCACTCCGAAGGTTCTCGTTAAAATTCAAAATAGAAAAACTCTGTCTCTGCTTGACACAGGTACTGGACGATCTTTTATCACAAAAGCTCTATGTAACAAAATTAACATTCCTATTCAAAAACCGAACAAACTTCCAACAATAAAAATAGGAGACAATACATTCATAAAACCTCTAGGTACATGCACTTTTCAACTAACTATTGCAAACAAGACTCTCTCCTTTGACTTTTTCGTGCTACCTGACGCTCCTTTCCACTGTATACTAGGCGCTGACTTCATTACACACACACGACTTGTACCAGACTTGCATGCAGGAAATTACTACTTCAATGATAAGCCATGTAAACGCTTTAGCTTCTCAAACAAAGAAATATTATTATGTGCATTATGCGGGTTAAATGAAACCCTCACAGTGCAATTAAAGTAAACTTAACGTAAAAACGATTATTTCAAAGTAAGTAGCATTTTTATTAAATAAATGGGCTCGCTGCGCAATGAATGAAAAGAACTGAAACAATAAACAATACTACTTCGGGCATTTTTATTGTTTTGCAATTGGCATTTTGCCAGTGGGTGAACACTTTAAAAATATGTATATAAATAAGCTGAATGAGGATTCTACCACTAATAATTTATTTCTTAAGTTTTGGCGATGACGTTTGCTAATGCCGAAATTGTGCCAACCGAAATTTACATTACAAAACAAATCCGAAAGACAACATTTTAAAAATATGAGTTTTGTTTGAAGTAAACATTTTCTCTAAAACAACTAGAATCCGAAACCAAAAAACAATCAATTTTCAGCCAATTTGCCTTTAGTTTGTTTGCCTTAAAAAGATTCGTTTTTAAAGACAAGTTGTTGATCAACTTCTAAAGTTATGTTAATCAACTAGTCATACTGTAAAAGAAATTATATTTGTGAAAGCAGATTTTGTTGGTTGAAATGGTAGGTTGCAAATTAGCTTAATCGTCTTAGAAAAGCGATTTTTTAAAAATTGCTCATTAAATTTGCGATTAAAATTAATTAGAAACATTTTGTTGTGTATTTTTTCATACCTATACTATCATATATTTTTTTATATATATTGTCATCACATTTACAAACACTTATAGTCTTTGCTAGAGTATTGCTAAATGTAAAGTTTAAATTAGTGTATTAAAGATATATTCCAAGTGCAAAATGTTTTTTAAGTTTCATTGTAAAACACGAGTTAAAAAATATCTTATAATACAGCTTAACTAACTAATACACTACACAACTACACACAAGAATTTTTCTCAGATTTTTGTATAAAAACAAATGAAAGTAATTACACTAACTAATGTAGAACGTTAAACATCAAATCTGCCAGAGCAAGGAGTTTAATAAAATCAATGTGTTTGAACTAATATAAGAGCTGTCTAAACAGTCCAGCAATGTTAGTCACAAAGACTTTAAAATGTTTGAAAACCAAAAGAACTTAACATTATTTTTCCAAATGCTTCCTTTCATGACACATTAAACCCTGTCTTTGAAAGAAGCTTTGGTGGCAGATTTTGCATTGATACCACTTCTCATGTATATGCTTCTGTATGTGTGTATAATAGTTATTAGTGGAGCGAGTAATTGTTTGTTCACAAAAAACACATGTTACAATTCGGGAATTGGCATGGCTAATTTTATGACTTTTTAAACTACCGTTTTCCAAAAATTCCTTGTAGCAAAGCTTACACCAATATGGTTTTTCCATTGTGTGTTTGGCAACATGACTACATAATTTACGTGGTTCCACAAAATTGCAACAAAATAAACAATTTTGTAATCCGCTTGTTGATCCTGAAATGTATACATATGTAAACAGGTTTTAAAAAGTTTGCCTTGCAAAAAAATTAAACTTATATAAACTTTTATGCTTGACAAACCTGTATGACGTCTCAAGTGGTTTTTTAGCCATGAGGAACTCCTAAATCGTTCGCCACAAAACGTGCATTTGAACGGCTTTAAGACCGTGTGGTATCTTAAATGAGAAACAAGCTCAGCATTTGTGCAAAAGGCTTTTCCACATAAATCGCAGGAAAATGGACGGTCGTTTGCATGTACTCGTTGATGATTTGTTAGCTGGTAACGTGCACAAAAACCCTTTTTGCACGTTTCACAATTAAAAGGTTTGTTGGCATCGTGAATGCGTTTATGGCGATTTAGGATGTATGAACTATCAAAACGTTTGTCACATACATTGCACTTATAAGGCTTTAAACCTAAATGAATTCTTTTGTTGTGCTTGTTTAGAGACGAGTTAGTGGCGAAACTGGAATTACACGCCTTGCATTTGTAAGCCTTTATTCCTCGATGACCTGCTTGATGGTCTTTCAAACTTTGCTTAAATGTAAACATTTTGTCACATTCGTTACACTGGAATGGTTTTGTGGGTAAATGCGATTTGGAGTGTATTTTCAAGGAAGCCTCTACTGGAAATGATTTTGGACATTTATCGCACTTGAATGGTCTATGATTTGTGTGGACATTTGTATGTCCTTGGAGATGCTGTTTGGTAATGAATCTTTTATCGCAAAATTGGCACTGATGAGGTTTTATGCCCAAGTGTATTCTTTTATGCTCTCTGAAGGCAGTATAACTTCCCAATTGTTTTGAGCACTTGTCACATTTGAAAGGTTTTTCTCCAGTGTGCGCTCGAATATGATCTTCTAAAGCGGGCGTAGATGTGCAAACAAGTTGGCATATATTACAAACAAATCTTGACGGCATGTTGAATGCCTACCATTAGTAGGCTTAACCAAGAATATCTTGTAACTTGGAAGAAACTTAATATATTTTGAAATCTGCTGTGTAAAAAGAAAAACTTTCTTTTCAAAACTGCGGTTTCAGGCGTGAGCGGGAGTTAAATTGTTGCTGTAGCTTCTGCTCCAATCTTCCTACTGAGACCTCTCAATGCGGAGTTAGTTGGTTTTAACAGTTTGTGATTGTTTTTAAACGCAAAAACCTATCCTTATACGTAAAAACATTTGCCTGCTTAAAGGTTTGTGAATGTTCTGTAGCTTAACATATTTAAAAGGAATAAGAGATAAAAGATTTCCCTGGTGCTTGGGATAGCTCTGTAAGGGATGGTATGTCTATGACTTTTAAGGCTTTACACTTCATATACCCAACACCAAACATACAAGTCTGCTTGTTGTCGCTGTATGCATTTTTAAGGTACACTGTTCAAAATTGGGTTTAGTGTAGACCATTTCTTTTGAAACGGATTACGAGTATTTTTAACAGTCTACTTTTGAAGATCAAAGGTTTCAAAATACCTAAGCTCTACGTTATGATATTTGTAGAATAAACGCAATCGTGGAAATAACGAATGCATTCTAACATGTCACGTACGCACGAGCGGATTGAAAATTCAATCCAAAAGGGATCGCACTGCTTTGTGCCTGTTGTTTTTAGGACATCTTAATTTAGTTTTAGTTGAAAACGCAGAGTTTAAGCATGTACGTCCTATACACCCAAGCCTTAAAATTCACGAAATCGATTTTAAGATGCTTTCATAATTGTTATGTGATTTGCTTATGAAACCTGAGGTGCATTATGGGATGAAATATCTTTCGTTCTAATAACTTCTGCGTGTTTGAGCTCCAGTCTTGTGCGATCTTAACGCTACCTCTAAATTCTACGGTTTTTAAATACTGTAAAAAATCCGTCACACGAAGACGAAACTTGGACTTTCAGGAAATTGCAAAATAAACCCAGAACGGTTGCCAATGGCAGCTCTTAACGTTTTTGAAGCCACCTTATGCTGTTCTTGCTCGTCGTAATAGTTGTATAAATGCTAGTAAATGGCAACTTTTGTGGCTGTTTCTGCGTCTTTTGGATCAATATGAAAAAAGTTGTTTTGAAAAATGACGTTTTGGACAATTTGTCCGCTTGCCAATTGGAAATTGAACTGGGGTCCGTAACCCAAAAGCCGTACAAGATTCGGCTACCCTTTGGAGAATTGTTGTTATTTAGGAGTTCAGTCCCTGGCACGGATTTAATTCTAGCTGAGTAATTTTCTTGTTTTCGCTTCCTAGATCGATTAGAATGACAGTAGGTAAATTCTTAGTTTTTAGAAATGTCAGACTTTTCTATGTGGGCAATGGGCTTGTCTATAATTTTATTTGTAACAACTCAGGAAGCCTAAACGAACATATTTCTTTAGGGGAGAATTTGGAATATACAGTTTTTATGGTTTCTATTTTAATC
Organism: Entomobrya proxima; assembly: GCA_029691765.1. NCBI lineage: Eukaryota > Metazoa > Arthropoda > Collembola > Entomobryomorpha > Entomobryidae > Entomobrya > Entomobrya proxima. Next base: position 55,645,329 of record CM056169.1, read on the forward strand.
ATAAACATGGCAGTACTTTGAAAGTTGGGATAACCAGGACTGGACGAAATAAAATTATTCTCAATCACCAATTTCTTGTGTCACGCAAATTTACCATAATTCTGAAGTACACCGTCAAACTTGTTCACATGAAGGTAATAGTCATGAAGATAAGTTTACACATCGTTAGTCAGCAACGGTTTGCGCTTACGAAATTGAGTCCGGTGGATGTGTTTAGATTTTACTCTAAATTAGCCAATCCACCATTCACATGATACTGTGTACAGATTGGATTTTAGTTGTATGGCAATTGCTGTGAAAATGAATTAAATTATCACATGTGCATGGATGTTTTCTTTTTACATTTACACTTTTGTTATGCAGTAAACGAGTAACTTTTGGTTTGTAACACAACAAGTTGCTTCCAACCAAAAATAACATAACACTTTGATTTCGAAAAACGCACTAATACGTTTTGCAGGAACTTCCTCAAACTCGGAAAAACGTAATATTACATTTTTCAAATTGGAGAGTAGCTGTGGTAAAACGTAATATTACGTAGATTCGAATAGTTTTGGAAAATGGTAAAACGTATTATTGTGTTTGAGCTCTTCCCGCGAAGTGGAAATACGTACTAATCAGTTGTTTTTTGCCATTAGGTTCCCGTGTAAAAACGTATTATTACGTTCGTTTCCTTGTACTACAAGCAATTCCCATGTCAAGGGCTGAACAATGTTTTTGAAATTCGCATTCCACCTAAAAACTGTTCCTCAGAAATTCCCAATTTGACTGCTTGGCATCCCCATTTTAATTGCCATGTGGGCTTTCATAACAAGGAACCTAAACGCCACTTTAAGTACAAAATATTAGTATTTAATTGCCATGCGAAAAGGTTAAACCAGGAGCGTTTCCCATCAAAACTGTACACTTTGCACTTTACATTGCAATTACACTTTGCAAAGATAGCAAAGTGCAAAGAATTTACTTCCCACCAAATTTTCATGACTCTACACTTTGCACTTTGCTATTTCCGAATTTCTTTGCAAAGTACACCAGCATAGCAAAGTTCAGTCAGAGGATCATATGACTTTTTCAATGATTTGCTTGGGAAAGATTCGTCGCGTGGTTAATTATTTTATAGCTGAAGATTGATTGTGATTACTTTTCGTAGTTACTATGTCTAACTCGCTAATTTGAATAGAAAATTAGCACGATATCCTAGAAAGGGTGTTCACAATACTGTCAAGTTGACTGGACATTGGTTCTGATTCTGAATTGGAATAACTTTAGAGTAGGGGTCGTCCATTAATGACGTCACTTTAAAAGGTCAGTGGGTCACTATGGTTGAAAAGTGACGGCCTTTGTTAAGTGCCCTATCCTCTAACGTTAAAAAATAGTGACAGGGATCAGTGGGTCACTCGAAAAATCGGCTTTTTAAAGTGACGTCATTAGTGGATAGCGTCGTACGGATGTTGAACTAAAAATGACATTCAGTGGTTAAAGGAACTAGGGACGGAAGGACTTCATCATCACAGATGTGGACAACGCTACATTAACTTTGCACGGCAAACTTGGTCTTGAGGTGTTCATTCCAACTATAAAATCCCTTGGCATTTAGATTTCCCGAAGGGTCCGTATCTCCAAACTTTGGGGTCCAAAGAGACCCAGTTGAGGGTTGCTAGTCACCGGAAGTATTCCTTGACCAATGTAAGTACTACCACAGCGGTAGCCTGAAGGGGTGATGGAACTCATGGTTAGGGAGTGGCTCACTTGTAATCCTTGGTTTAGGCTTTTGTTAATGATCACTTTACTGCCTTCAAAGGCCTGGGGGAAGATTTCTTTGCATTTTTAGACAGCTCCTCGTAAGTACCCGGGTTATTCTTGAACAGTTTACGTGTCGGTTGGTCCCCTTTTCCTCCTCCAGCACCTGAGGATCCCGGTGGTCCAAGTCCTTGTCCAGGGGGTGGTGGTGGAGGTGGCGACAGAACTATTTGGCGGTCCACCGGAGCAGGGGCTTCATATTTTGATAACTGAACATCCATCCGTTCACAGTATTCAGCTCATCACCTCAGTCAACAGTCCAGGGTCAAATCACCTTAAAATCTTTAAAATCACCTATTTGTCCGTTTTTCACCGCAAAAATAGTTAAACTGTTAAATTGGTTGGTTTGGGTATGAGTGGATTAAACTGGAAATTAATTTTTAGTTCAAAACTGGAATTATTTTGGGAAGTTGACGAAATTGTAAGGGGAATCAATATTAAATGACATTGGTTAAGCTTAATATTCTGGCATCTCAATTTCTATTCAACGTTTGAAATGCAATAGGATTTTTTATAAATGTTGCCCACTATTCTTGAGCTAAGTAAATTACATCAAATATTCTTTTCCCTTTCATTGTTTTCTCCTCCTTCTCCTCCCCATTTGAATCCCCTCACCACATGTCCTACATTTGTAGAGATACTGAATAATGAGGAATCACTTGTCAATCTGTGAAATTTTTAGGCTAATATGCACCAAAATGTTAATTTACTCAAGTGTTTTAATTCTTGTAAGGTGGGCGATGCACCTTGCAATAAACATTGAAAAGTAGTGAGTCTTTGCAAATGATCAATTGCAAAGTCCAGAGTGGTGGGAAGAAATTGAATAATTCTTTACTATTTTTACTTTGCAATTGGCAACTCTGCACTCTAGTATTTTCGACTTTACAACTTTGCGATTTATTTTTGGTGGGACGAAAATTGCAATGTAAAGTTGATTTTGTAATGTAAAGTCATTGCAAAGTGTTTGATGGGAAACACCCCAGTACGGCAAACAATACTTTTCTTGAAAACGGAAAACATAGAAACTGTAGAAATTATTCGAGAGACAAATGCTAAGAACACGGTTTTCTGCAAGTAACACCGCTTGTCTTGTATGACAAATTTTTATATTCTTACCATCATCAGTGAGTGATGCGTCCACGGTTGTGAGTATTCCAATCACTAATAATTTTATGGTTTAGGAAATTTCCATAGGTTAGTCCGTTGACAATCTGCTCGTTAATTTTCGGAATTCACGACAATGATTGCTATAGTAATAAAATATTTGATTCTCGTCATTACTAAATTCATTTAAACCAAATGAACGTCACTTCCTCTTGTGCAGAATATTTTATACATATCACAGATTTCATAAACGCATATCAAGTGCTTACATAAAATTACTTGGGAATTGCAAGGAAAAATCTGTAATGAATAGGATAAACACTTAAACATTATTTTCATTTTATTTCAGCTTTTTACTTGAAGTTTTATTATTATAATATAATATTAAAATACATTTCACCACATGGTGTACACTAAATTAGTAAATTTCTTTCCATTTAGTTTACATAAACGTACAATTAGCTATATACAATTACATAGTATTTTATTGCTTTGCACCTTTAACTTTTAGTCTATTAGATATACTAGGCTTGTAACAAGTGGTATTTAGTTTATGTTTTTTGTTTGTGGAAGTGTATATAACATTTCAATGCCCCAAACGTTTTTATATAATGTTCATTACGGAAACTAGTACCACTAATACCTTAAACCAAAAACCCCATTACCCTGGAACCCTTCATTAATTTTTGAATGATCTGATTTTGAAAATCACGAATACCAATAACGACAAAGACCACCTTTTCGTTTTATGTAACCAGTTCAATAGTTTACTTTATGGGACAACAATATTATGTTTTAGTTTTATCTTTACTAGTTACAGTATTTCTTTTGCCAACATGATAAAACTCAGTGGTGCTAAAAGGAAAATCTACCTTTGGTAGTAGTTTTTGGCAATCTATTCGTGGCTTACGACAAGCCGAGAGCGCATTCTTATTACATCTTTCTTGTTTTGGCGTGGTATAGTACACGAAATCTTTCCATAAACACGATAACTAATTACAAGTTAATAAAGACACAAAAAAGGTTCGCAAAAATGGATATTCGTAAAGTAACTTAGCTACTTGCAGCATTCTCCGACGTGAATCATATTCATATTGGGCATTGCTTAGCAAGCTTGCATAATGTTTACATACTTAAAATGGACTTCGATGATTTTGGTATAAGAAGTCCAGTTTTAACGATTAACCGTTTGTGTTTAAATGACAATGTAAGCTTGACATGTACTGCTTTGTCATACCAATTTTTTACAATTGGATAAACACGTAGTTTACGTTTTACGTAGTTTGTCTAAAATGAATTTGTTCATATATATAACTTGCCATGTAAGCGTATTTTGCAATGATTTTGACTGCTTAAGACATTTCTTTGCATAAAAGACGGTTTTTTAATAAAAGAACAGATGAAAAATAATTGAGTTCCTTTGTTGCTTATCATTAAAAATTTTGTAAAAATTAGATAGGCATCGTTTATATAAGAGTATGAAGCTAAGCTTTATATTTTTTGAAAATTTTTGGTATCCAGCAAGGAACTCTTAAGTCCCAGCGAAGCAACGTAATAAATGCAGCAAACAGAAACACTTTTTTCATCTTAATCCCAAGCAGTGCCACTCCATTCATAAAATGATTAATTAACGCAGTGGCTAGTAGCCATTGGCTACGGATGACAAACTTCTCAGTAATTACAAAAAATGCTTTTTAAGATACACCTTTTTTGAACATATCCAACAAACTCGCCATAGCATGTTTGTGCATTATGTTTGTAGTCATACCCACATTGCCAGAATGGATTTGCAAACGTACTACGAAAGGGCCATATTCAAGTTCTCACTGCACTGGGCCCCTATGTTATATTTTCAACTACAAGCAGAATGGTTACAATTTATAGCTCATTCAAAAGAGCAACTCAAGTACTAATATGCCATAGTTCAGTTTTGTCCCGACTCACTTGCGCATGGTCCGATTTTTGCAAAAATATTTTGCAAAAATCCACTTCAATAGATACTACCATGCTATATAAAATCCTAGTATCTTCGTAACAACAAGTAGAATGGTTACAAATAATAGCTCATTTGAAAGAGCAACTATTAGGCACCACAACAGGTTTGTCCAGATTTGCTTGCGCATGGTCCGATTTTTGCAAAAATATGAGGTTTTCATATAGCATATTAATGTCTGGTGAAGTGGATTTATGCAAAATATTTTTTGCAAAATCGGGCAATGCGCAAACGAATCGGGACAAAACTAAACTGTAGCCTAATAGTGCTTGAGTTGCTCTTTTGAATGAGCTATTAATTGTAACCATTCTACTTGTAACGAAGATACTAGGTTTTTTATTGCATGGTAATGTCTATTGAAGTGGATTTTTGCTAAATATTTTTGCAAAAATCGGAGCATGCGCAAGTGAATCGGGACAAAACGGAACTTTGTCGTATTAGTACTTGAATTGTTCTTTCGAATGAGCTTTAAATTGTGACCATTATACTTGTAGTTGAAAAGTTAAGGTTGGGGCCCAGTGCAGTGAGAACTTGAATAAGGTCCTTTACTTGCCGTTAATTATACTTACAATAAGTTACGCAACACACGTTTCTAAATAATCAAATATGATTCTGTGTATTTATTTTGTATGATCATGAGTGTCACACAGTATAAAACACGAATAGTTGAGATAATTACTAGAAGTGTGTGAGACACAAAGTGTACAGCCGTTCATTTAATATGCCATGAAGATGCTTTTTAAAAATGTTCAAGTAAATTATAAAAATATCTGGCAGTGCTTACGTCAATTGGACAGAAATTACCGTGATTCTCAAACAAATTATCCAAATGAAGATATAATTTTCTTATACTGACTTGGCTCATTAATCGACTTTTTGCTGTGTACTTAAGCAATATGTCCAAGTTGTTTGAAAAACTTAACATCTTTTGTTTTTCAAAGTGATACATTTATTGTGAAAATATGACCTGGTTAACTTACATAAAAAACCTGGTATTTAACAAATCATACGTCAGTAAAAAGTTGATCACCAAACTATAAATCAGTTGTCTTTCAACAAGTCTTACTAATAGTTCTTATTGATATTTTCTTGTTTTTTTCCTTGGATACCAAACATTTAATCAGGTAAATTGCAAAAAATGCAACAACTATTACTATCTTTGCGGGACGGTTTAATTTTTTTGAAAAATTTGTGGACGTCACAAAATATGGACTCAGAATAGGCAAAAATCTGTATCAAATTAAACTTGTCAGAAGTTTCAAACGTTTTAAATTGCAGTAAGTGAATATGATTAGTGTCGAGTTTGACTTTACAAAGCGAACAATTTTAACCATATAATTTGGATAGTCATTTTGCTTAGGAGTTCACACGATTCCCTGTTATACGTTATATTCCTAATGTATGAGTAAATGTCGCTCCCGCAGCGTTGTGTCATTTAAGTGCTTTTAGTGATGTGGTAATACAAAAGCAAAAAAATGTAACAGCATTAACAGCATTACAACATGACTGTTTGTGCATTGGAAATTACATATACTAAAAATGCTTTTGTTATGACCAAATTTGTTTTAAAAATCTGTTTAACGCGCAACAACTGACAAGTTTTCAACTGTTAGCAAATAGACGTAAGCATACGGACTCTCTTACTCTTATACATTAGGATAGCAGAGCTTCTTTTAACATTTGGCTCTTTGGGTCAACTGCTCTCCTTATACATTACCTTTCCGAGCCCAATACGGTCGGCTTAAACATCATTCCACATTCTTTAAAAATCTTTTTTAAAACCAGAAGAATTTGCAAATGCATAACTGGTGCTTAACTAAACACAGTAAATTTCACAGGAAATGGAAACTAGCCAGGTATAGAAGTATATATCAAAGTACGCACGTTTTGCTCAATTCCAAAAATTTAAGAATTTGACGGTCTTATTATAAAGTCAATATAAACCTACTCAGAAAGTTGGAGTAATCACCTATAAAGGTGCTCTCACTGCTCTCAGATTACACGCAAATTTCACCTTCACCTGTTTAACTGAACATACAAGCTGCAGAGCATAAAAAATCGGTCGCCTTATTTGCATCCACACTAATAATAATTCCTCCTTCTGGTACAGCAGACAGTGCTTGAATTGTTTTATTGAGATTCGTCAGGTTCCGGAAAGATCACCATTACCAGACGTGTTTGCAGCAAGAAAATCAATTTAAATTTTATAACTTAGAACACAAAGTACTTAAGGCAAGATTTTTGTTAAGTATATATTCGCTAATCTTATTAATTGGGTTGGTATTACGCAAAAAGATCCCCTTACATTAGAGGATGGCTTAGCAAAAGGCACACGTCGCATTTTTACGTTAAGTCAATAAATCTCCGGCTCCAAAATTAGCTCATGCACCATGTGAAGTTGTTGCATTTATCATCATTTATATATTTTTACGTCCTTCAAGCTAAATAAGAACTCCGGCAAAAAACGTTCAAGCGATTGTAATTTACAATACGATTTACTACGGTTTTGTATACAATTCATAAATTAAAACTAACTGAAAAATCGAAAGCCAGTTTCGAAATAATTGAGACAGGCTTATAAATTCTACTAAATAGAAGCTGAGTTTTGCAACAGGTCATAACTTTTCGTATTGTAGTATTTCCGCATTGATAATTATGTAATAATTAATGTAGTTTTCGTAACTCTCCCTTTCCAAACAATAATCTGGATAATCATAATATGAAACTACATAATAATGTGTATATTCATGTACTTCCGATAAACAAGTAACTAATACTAGTTCAATACCTTCAATGTCATTTTAAAACACGATATCCTCCTTAAGTCCCTCATTTATTTACTCACATTTGAAATATTAGTAGCTATAAATGCGATGTGAATTGTAAAAAACGGGGCTCAGTTCTCATCTCTTTTTTAATAAACTCACTACAATTTTCGGATCTAAATGTAGCAAATAAATGCAAACACAATGGCAAATATATTTTGGTTTAGAACAAAGAAAAAACCTTACATTAGGGGATTTCTTTTTTTATCTACATTAAACTTTAAAAACATTCGAGGCTGAGGCTGCACCAGCTAGTGTTGATTTAATGAAAAGCATTTTCGGCATAAATTAAACGAATCATTGTTTGGTAAAAATAGTACAATTCAGCCAGCGTAATAACCCCGGACGGGGTGCTGGTGGTGTATAACAAACAAACAAACAAAACAAAACATTTTGCATAATCTCTAAGTTTATTATAAATGACAACTTTACATAGGCGGATCGTGAGAAATCTCAAAACATTCCGTCAAAGGGATTTGCATATTTTAATCACGCTAAAGGCGTTTCAATAAAAGAACTATAGTGGCTTTTAGTACACCAAGCCATAATCTTTATTTGGACATTTCGAAAAAGTACTGTACTATTTCTTTTTTATGTAATTTGGATAGCAATTAATCAAACAACAATGTTTTAGTTCTTCCATATTGTTCACACGGAAACATGTATAAATTGTTGTATAACTTTCGATTCATGTTAACTAAATAAGTAATAGGAAGTTTTCACAGCTTGATTGATATTGTATAAACTCTGTGAGCTTCTGCTTTCCTTTACTATTATAATGTATAATCTATTGCTATTCAGCCATACAATAAATAATGTGAGTACCCTTTGAATAGGTGGTACTCAATCACTATACGTACGCCGATAAGCAAGGCCTTTAGCATGCTTTAAGAGGATCTGGCTCTTTAGCCATCCTCCATAAAAGAAAACTTATAAAACCCAACATTTAAAATTTAATATCCAACACAAAACCTAGAAACTTTTTTTATTTAAAAATAGTACAAATGGTGACAGTCCACCATAGCCCTTCTTAGTTTTCCCTTTATGGGCATCTTCCTGGCTTATCCGAAGGGAATCTGATTTTTTGTGTTGCGTTTTTGGGTTTTAAAGAAATTCAGGAATTTTGCCCTTTTTAAATTTTCTTTTGTCTATTGTGTGAGCACCATGTTTACACACACGAAAACGTTTCTTCAAACTTGAATATGTGCCCTAAAGTGGTGCAAACAAGTTTTGTTTTACAAACTGAAAGCAAACCCCGTCTTTCCCTAAGTTTTCTTTGTGGTGCTCTTGCCAACCAAAAGCAATGGGTTTTTTGTACAGCGGTAGTCATTACCCCCAGTTTATTGCTCAAGTTTGTTTTTCAATAGGAAGATATAAGGACACGTATATTTCACAATATTGCTCGCCCCGAGTTTGGCTTTAAGGTTACGCTTGCGTTAAATTTGTAATGCCCATTTTGATTTTGCTTTTCTTAATATTGTACACGCTTCGGTTTGGCCATATATAATTATTATGGGCTTTGGGCACTACGCATACATGCACCTCGCTAATACGCCTTGAAATGCTTGAGGTTCTTTAAAAATAAACGATTATCCCGGAGAAGCATCATGACATTTTATAAGTTGCGCCGTATGTAATTTTCTTGCACACTGTTTCATTCTGCAAAATTTTTACGCGACATTCTATTCAATTTTGCGACATGTCCACTAGACGTGGTTTTATTGCGCGCTTTATGATACGGTTGCTTTTGCGCTATTTTGAATCATAACGTTTTTATATGTACTACGGCTCACCACCCAGGTTCCATCGTACATGCCTCAAAGGGAAATAACCTTTAAGCGCACTCCTATTGGCTGTTGGGTTTTGAGTGGGCCATTCATGCAAAACGTGTGTGCATTTTAGGTAAAATGCAAAATGATACGCACACGGTAAAAAGGCTTATTTTGGTGAAACAACGTTTTAGTTCTTATGTAGGTTTTACTTTTTCACAAGATGCAAAAAATAACGTAATTTTCGAATCCTCGTTCCCTTTGAGGCATCCACGCTGGAACTTGGGCTGTGAGCTGTAGTACCAAGTACTCATCTTCGTTTGAATTACTTATACACACTTGTTTCTTTGTTTTCATGCGCAGCTCACAGCAAACCGGTCTTATTTAAATTTCAGATAATTTCTCAATTCTCCATCATGAAATTATTGTAAGATTTACATGCATGTACTTTCAGAAAAGGATTTCTATATTCACTTAACATTAATCACCTAATTATAAGATAAGGGGCTTTTAAATGTAATTGTTGTGTATAGTCAACTTTGGATTCTTTTTATTTGACTCGAGACTAGTCACCTCTGTATGGTATTGAATAGTTTACACTAGACTCTATTGAAGTTTTTCTGGTAAATAATACCCAACTACGAAAAAAATAACTTTACATTTACAAATTTAATATCCAACACAAAAACTAGTCTCTTTTTTAATTCAAAATAGTACAGTACTACGAACTCAAATTTAAATTTAAATATTAAATTTTTGTTTGATTAGTTTAATCCTGTTTGCGCGATCTACATTGTCGTGCGTAGGAAGCAGAAAAAATTCGATTTCAATATTTAAAATGATGCAGAGTTTTCCCATTTCAGGCAGGTAATTCGTGTTAGTGCTGATTTGAAATCGTTAGAGTATTATGTCTAGAAAACCTTGGGAATATACATTTACGCAAGTCTTAGCAATCGTTCTTAAACTTGAAATTCAAATGGTGTAAACTTGGGCACATAAACAACTGCTCATAAATATTTAAAATCATAAACTTTCCGTATGCTTTACAATTGCCTTTTTGTCCGATAGATTTAGTAAAAGCTAGACTAGAGACAAAAAACTAGCATTTTAAAATTTTCACATTGTTCATTAGTTTAATCTACTTGTAGATTTTCTCTGACCAAAAAATTTGTATATGCCAGCTACACACTTCAGCTTTCAACATTGTACTCAAACCATACTGATTCCAGCATTCAATGCTCCTGGTCAAACAAACGCCTTCGAAGTGCTTCAAATATAAAAGGCCACAAAGATCTCAATCAGTCACTTTTCGTAAAAAGTATTTCCTAAGAAATTTACTACAGGATAAAAAAATCAACAGTTTCCAAAACACCAACTATCTTTAAGTTATGGATCAGTGGGCAAAAACTCTGTTAGAACTGTGAATATCTTAAATGATATTTAGAATTATCAAGATATATATCGTTTTTAAAAAGCCTGCAACTGTACAATACATTTTGTGTTTTATGTTCGTGCAAATTAAACTACTAGAATTTAGGATTTTTTTTCTACCAAACCTAGCATAATCTTTAATTTGAAAAGCACAAATTTTCAACACAACTCATTTATTGCGGGAATAATACCAAACCAGGTAACTATAAATTAAAAATCTGGTTATAAAGCAATTTTATGTGAAACTAAGAATTTCACAACTTCATTTCATCTTGATTGTTTCTTATCTGGTTAGGTTGCACGTTAAGTTTGCACAAGTGAATGGATAAACAGAAAAAATAAAGACTTTTCGTTACCCTCTATATTGTAGATTGAATTCGTTCTATTCCTAATGCTCAATATAAATGTTGGTTTGTGCAGCTTGGAAGTCTAGCCCTTACAAATTCAAAAATACGTTAACTACTAACAAACTGACCAAAAAGATAGAAGAGGATTCAGACACTTAACATAGCACAATTGTAAGCTGGGTCAGGTTGTTAAACATATTTTTGCTCTAAATCCACACCATATAAAATTTGGATAACCACCGTAAGCTATTGTGGTATAGAAATATTGGTTTTTTCAACCAACTACAGCAACCAGCTTTACCACAAGTCACTGCGCTAGTAACCAAACAAGTACATTCCAAACAGTTTTAAATCTAAGAAGGCATCCTTAAAAACCCAAATTGTGGTTATTTGTGGTTCGTCTTCATTGATAAGCAAAATAAATTTTGAGGTGCGTATTTCCACTAAAAAATAAAACAATGCAAATTGTTTTGTGCAAAAACATGCTGCTTTCACCAGTTCCTAAATCAAATCCATTGAATATTTTTTTGGTTAGCAGAAATATTAAAAGTTTCCAAACTTTATTAAAATATCTTTTTTTTTGGTTTTTCAAAAGAATTATATTAGTTTGCTTCGAGAGTTTGACCAGTACGCACGCGCAGTCAAAAGTTGCTCCGCTAGTTTTTGCAATGGCAGCAATACAAAGAATACAGTCGCTTGAAAACCAAGTGAGTGAGCTAGCATCACAGTTAGAACTAAAAATACCTCTGCTAGAGTAAACAAGCTCTGTTGTCAATTGTAATTAAAAATTTAAAAAGTATGAGTAATTGATAATAAAGGCAGAAAGCTATTTTAACATGTGCAAAGTTGACTAACCATTTTACTAAGGGTAGAAAATAAGCATTCCCAGGACCTGATGATGAAATAAAATTATCGAAACGCGTCGTTCTGGTCAAGGTCAAAGCAGAAGTGTTCTCCTCCACTTTTTTAATCATAATCATCCAAACCATTAAAAAGATCTGGAGATAGAAGATCCTCTAGTCACCGAATATCTCAAATTGCTTCTGGAGGATAAAATTCTACCATTGCCACCCACACCAGAAGAATTGTCAGCAGTTAGCAGCATTCCAGAACCACTTCATTCCAAAAGAGATACGCAAGTCAAAGTGATCAATCTATTGTCATCATACCTTCAGAACATTTATTTTGTGGATAATGTTAAAACTGCTTGTGAAAAAGACTAGAGTTTGTTTGACCCTAAATGCAGGTTTATAATACCAAACTACTCAATGTTTGCATCAACATATTTTAAAACAGTTATAGAATGCAAACAAAACTTGGCACTGGCCATGCAAATTCAGTCGATACAGGCAGTAAGGTTCACATGTGAACTATTTTTACTCAGAGCAATTAATCTATTAGCCACAGAACTAGGCAGCGATAAAAGAGAAACAGTTATCTATGAGTTCAAAATTCTATTTTCAATTAGCAGTAAAAATTTTCAGAAAAAGTTTAAACGAAAGGAAATCGAGTGGGAGAAGCGTACCAACAAAGCACACGGCTCAGTTCCGGCTTGGCGTAAACATAATAAGCCCGTTCCCACGAGGATTTGTAATAGATATGCCGAATCTCTTTCAAAAGCTGTCTTGGGCAAAAAAGTAGACTTAGGTAGTGCGAGTGCACATTCTCAATTATCAAAGTTACTAGGAGCCAAAGACAAAAATTGCAAGATTAATAGTACCAGTAGAGAAATAGACAATGTACCCAAACCTAATGAGGTTAGTACTAAGATCACTTCCAACAGTTATGTACCAATACAATCAATGAACTCTTCGGTCATTAATGACAATGATGATAATAAGAGAATTAGCACAGAAAGATTGCGCGTCAAAGAATATGCCAGGTTATTTCCCAAACCGCCACCTAGAAAATAAGCAAAAAATCCAATTTTTAACAAAAACAGAGGTTTAGTCGAAAAAGAAGATGAATCAGTAAATGATGAAGCTGAAGATTGACAATTAGAAACGGTTAATGGTAACATACAACGAAAAAATCGACGTTTTATTAATTTTAACAATGTTTTCCCAAATTATTCAAGTTTACCTTTCAAGACAAAAAGAAACCTTAGGATTTAATTTTATAACATGACAAAATACATATCATGTATTCACAATTTAACAACAATAACTGTACCGAAAGCAGTAGAATTATGCTTATTTCTGAGGTTTAAATTTAATTTTAATCTAGATGCTAACTTCGGAAGTTTGTATATGGCTATAGCAGAATTTATACGTAAGTATGCATGGAAAGTATTTTTTGTTAACAATGGTCAAGAAAGTAAAATGGATGAGATAACGAAAATAGCTGTTAAAATTAAGAAATCAGCCACCCATCGTACAGTGGTTTAACGTAATTCTGATATACTTGTAGTAATACCGCAATATGCAGCAGTTATATTTTGAAGTTGGTATGATGCTATAACTAAAATTTTTATAACAAAATTATTGCTATCGTATTCTTTTATACATCTAAATTGATAAAGTATCGCTATTAACTTTAGTCTCGTTTTGCGTATCGAAATTGCTCAAGTGATATCAGTAACTCCTAATGTTTTATAGATTTATAACGTGCTACTATTTAAGGGAATTTCTCGAGTGTACATAGCAATATGCATAGTAATATATTTCACTGACAGTGCATTGGTGGCTTGGACAAAAATAGTGTACTAGTGTAATCATTTCCCAGTTTGGTTTACGCCTTGTAAAACAGCAAGTTATATACTATGTAAAAGATGGTGGTAGATAGATGTGGTGTATATTTAATTGCCTAACTTACAAGCCTTTTCTTGGAAAGATCAGAATTTTTCAAGAAGTCCGCAACAATCATGAAATTTGTACGCGCACTAGTCCTAGCTAAGCAATATTTTGCAAAGACATTATCAGAAAGTTTTTTCAGTCAATACAATTTTTAACTATTTTGAAAACCCATGCTAACCAGTAACCTATATTCAAAGGAGTGAACGTTTTGAAAAAATATCATCGACTTTGATTTTTAAATATTGTATTGAGTTAAGTACAAATTTTATCACCACATTCCACCGTGCTGAACCTGATTTCATGCTTGATGAAACTAAGTATAACCTTTCTTTAAAAGTTTAAAAAGATTAACTTAACCAAATCATAGAATCCGGAGTCAGGAATCTTCTTATGTGTCTGCTTTGTCCATCTTGGCTGGATAATATCAAATGCAGTTTGATGTAAACCCGCCACAATTTCAGTTTTGCTTTTATTCTCTTAGGCATATCACGTTGATTTTCGGTTGCTTCTGCCTTTAGAAGATTGCTTGCACCCACTACAAAACCATTGAAAATTCAGGGTTGTAAATTAGTGGCAACGGTACAAAAATCTGTTTGATTAAAAAAAGTATTTACATTTTTTACAACCGCCATTGAGAATCCATGCTGCTAATTTTATCTCCCCATTTCAGTTGTGTATTTGGTATTGCTCGCATCTGTAAATTATAAGCAATGTGTTGTTCATCATTTTCCGTAGAAGCAACGATCACCCTTTTCTCAGGATCTTTCAAGACATCTCATAGTTTTTGAATTTTGTAGTAAACGTCTTACTAGTAGAGCTAGAAGCTTACATTTCAATGGTTTCCAACAGAATTCAGGTTCGGCATTTTCTCCATCCGAATTATTCCCAGGGTAGATTATAATGACTCCCCGCGTTGGTTTAGGTTTCATTTTGGATGTTTCCGTTTATTCTTGGTTTCACCTAATTGCTACTCTACACTGGTTGCTGATTGTCACTGCAAACATTTAAGACCCAAGACTCTGTAATATTTTTATAAAATATCTCTCTGTTTCAAAACTAAATTAACTAAACTTACATAAATAAACTTCCTCGCGTTTATGAAAAAACTTACGTTTTCATACTACGGCATATATAGTTCCAAGTAGTGTCAACAAGTTTCTTTTATTTGTGTATCAGTTTTTCTTTAAAAGTTGCATATACTAGCAAATGTATGCAAAAATAAACACGAAACATTTAATATGCCAATCACTAATATCACTGTTTTTAATACTAAATTTATCTGCGTAGCTCGTACTTTTAAATTTCTGAGCAACCTTAATGAAGTATTGGAATAACACAAAAAATATTTCGCCGATTACCGCACTGTTAGATAAACTAAACTTGTTCCTAAATCGTAGCAGGTGTTTTTGTTTTTAAATTTCTTCAATGTAGACGATAATGATGCTACAAAGCAGAAAAAATCTAAAAAATTACAAAACGCCCAATTATTTGGGCAACAGTTTTTGAGTGTAACTTACACTGTGTAAGTCTAAATCACTAAGTTTGTACCATTGCACACTAGTTTCAACTTTATTCACTACTTCCATAACGTGTAAAATAGCACAAAAAATATTTGCCAAAAATTATATTTTTACCCATCACAAAAATTAGCATTATTGGCCAGTTTGCTCAAAACCATTGCAATCAGGTACATGCCATTCACGAACAAATCCATACAAGCGCACTCAAATCAACATTTCACAGCTAATCATTTATTTGAATTTGAAACACCAATTTATAAAATATAAATGGAAGCTTTTAGCAGCAGTTACATGATTGTTAAGCTGCAAAAATATTTTCGGAGCTACGCCGCATTATCAATTTTGAACCTTCCTCTTCTGCCTCAAGTAACACACTGGCTAAATTGTAAAAGGTGATTCAACTTTCTAGATAGCTCACTATCACCCAAAATTACCAACGCGTACATTTCAGTTTCCTTCCTAAACACTATTTTGTACCACCTCCTGTGGTAAAGCGTATTATCTGAAGATTTGATCAGTACTCACTATCTGCTGAAATCATTTTCTTAAACCGGATTTAATCACATAAAAACGTTCTTTTCATTTCAACTCCAGTACGACCTCAAAAAGGATTTCCGCTTGGTTGACTACCAGCACCAGCGCAATCTGGCTAATCCTTCCATGATATGCAACGTAACAGAAGATTTTGTGTAATTTTTTGATAAACTTGCCCACACAAAAAAAACGCAATTAACATTGCTGCTTTCCTGCTTGATTTAAAAAAGATAAATCCATTCACTTGAACAGTACATCCTGTTTTCTTTTTTTGTCTGGTGAATCACTTAGTCTAATGTGGCATTACTATAGTATGCATTGTGAAAAAGTTACGCACTATTGCGGAGAAATATTAAAAACAGCATCTGGCACGTGTGGTGTGTCCTGTTCCGCTGCACACGTTGCAGAGAAAAAGGTTACTCATCTTTATTGTTATCAAGATCAGGATAAACCTCTTATAATATGTAATGGTATTGAAATATGTGTACTTTAAAACCAAACCTTCTCTAATCTACCTAATTTTACTTATTTTGTTGTCTTCATGAACTTTTTATTGTTCAGTGTAGTTAAGGTAGAGATGGGCAAACGTTGATTTTTCTCCAGGAATCATGAAAGTAGAGCTATAAAAAGCACCAAGAAATGCAGCAGTAAAAGTAAAATTTAATCATTTTCTGCAGCGGAGAGTGTAATATGTTATAATAACATTATAGGGAAATCGAATAAAATGTTAAAACTACAGTGAAGTATAGTAAGAACACACAGTTATTGAAACTTGAAATAATCAAAACGTAAAACGATTAATATTTCTATCATATCTACAATTTGGGTGCCAGCGGTGGACTGGCAAGCAGTTTTTTTCACATTGTGCCTTTATACAAGCCTGTATTGTTATCACTTTTACAGAATACGTACCGCTTTAGGCCAATTAAACAGACTTTTGGTCGGGCACGCTAATGATTTTCTAATGATATTATCTAGTCACTGGTTGGAAAACTGGAAGCACCGAACCATCTGCTGCTGTTCTGCTCAAAATTTTTAGGTGATCATATCCACACGTACGGCTGGTTTTCTGCAGAGTGATATGACTTAAATTATCATTTCATCATATGAATAACTTTTTTCAATTTTACTCCTGTTGCATCAAATTGTGGGCAACAGAAACGGTTCTATATAAATTTAAGAAAAAATGCTTGGGCTTTATACAATTGTAAAAAGGGCCATATTCACGCCTTATGGAGACTGGGCCCAAGCCGCTCCGCAATGAGACCTATACCATTCGACAGCTCTTGACGAGCTGATTAAAAGTGTTGCTGGTCACAAGTCTTGATTTTGTGAGCTTCTAGTATTTTTGACCAGTTGAAGTTATGATTTTTACATGTAAAATATATGGCACAGTATTTAAGCAACAAACAAAAGCTCAGAATGCATGACAAATTGCACATGAATAGATAGGTTAAGACTTGCTAAGTAAGTTTTACACAGGAACTTGAGTGGTTTACATGTGTTATGCATGCAATCTGTAAGATAGTAAAACACCTTGATCATGGTGTTCTGATGGTTACAAACTAACTTTTCAGTAGTGCTTTTATTTTGTTGTAACTGTGAAGTTTGGTTTGTTTCTGCTGTAAGACAAAAAAGTTACAAATGTTCTGTTGGAGCGTGCCAAAATCTTCAGCATATTTGCGAATTTTTCGAATTACGACATCATCTCGAGCTAGTACTTCAATTTTAGGAGTTTGACATAACATTTTATCTAATCTAAAAGTTTAATACGTTTTTAAGAGTATGAAGAAAATTGTTGGAGATTTTCAATAAAAATGCTCATTGTTTCCTAGCCTTCCTTTATAATCTACACTTGCAAACTGCAATATTCTGCAATTTTACTGGTTTACAAAACTTGAATATGCTCACACAATACACTACATCTTTCGAACTAAGTATTCAAATGGTCATACATTATAGATAGTTATCTTTACTAACCCATTTGAAAATTAGGTTAAGGGGGATGTTCTGTGATATAGTGTACACCGCATTGTCATTCACAGCTTTGCATGTGGTATGTATGCAAGAACTGGATATTTTGTAACCTGAAAGCTAAAACAACCTAACCACCAAACCAGTTCTACGTCTATTCTTATATGCAACATGTAGCGTGAATCTTGTGTGTGTCGAGCTCAAGTCAAGGTCTTTGCTTTTTTTGAGGAGCTCAGCATGGAGAAGAATGGAAATATCTGACACCAGTTGATCCACCAGATATTGTTCAGTCTTTCCTCTTGTTGAGCAGAATTCTGAAAAAATACTTTAAATAAACATTTAGCTTCGTGAGTGTTACAAATTCCAAGTATTTCCTTTCTGATACAAATTCACCAATACTTTAAATAAACGGGTAAACCTTGACATAATACAAATTTAAATAAAAGACTAAATTAATTCATAGCAGCATTTAGTTGAGGAAAAAACTGAAAATCCACTAACATTTCCGTGCTGAAGCATCTTGGCTACAATAAGTGTTAATTTATCAATTAAAAAGGTAATTTAAATTTAAGCTACTATTGTACCATAAGCCTAAAATTTAATAGAAACACGGCATTGGCAAAATTGATATGTAGTCGACAGATTAGTAAGAGAATTTTTTTATTCCTTTTTTTCAGGAGGACCAGCTTATCTTTTTCTGAAGGTCATTAGTCAAAATGCAGAGAATAAAAACAAAACCCAACTTGTCTGGTTTTATGGAAATAGTGATCATGTGCTACCGTAATTGTTCTCGGAAATTTAAGAAGCAAGTCAGTTTGGAACTGTTCCAATATTATGCAACTGGTCTTTTGTGGTTACGGATAGTCAGACTGAAACAACTTACTGAAGAATTTGAAGGTCTAACCACTGAAGAAAATGAGTTGATTATGAGATACGTAGAAAGAGAATTTGATATACCTGAGCCAATATACCCGTATCTGTGCTCACTTGGACCATTTAATCTGAGCTCCACGAAAAAGTTCATTCCTGAGTTTCCTCAACTACCAACGCAAATAATCGGTAGACATGGAGGTTGGTTTGGATACATTACCACAGAAACTCATAATTTGTACGAAGAGTTTCCTTGCCTTGGTGTTGTTGCCGAAGCCGTCAGAAAGGGCTTTTCTGCCGAACCGGGAAGTCGATACCAAACTGCTGGTAATATCGACTACCCAAATTGTCTTCCCAACAAAAATTTGTGTGGATACCCGGGACGTTCATGCTACTGGTTTATGGATGCAAAAAATATCTTGACTGAGAGCTACATTACCGAAAACAGTTTTAGAGAAACCATTCCAAACACTGGATTTAATTATGATCTGATTGTTGCTGTTTGCAGAAGTTTGAGAAGGGAAAATGTTTTTAATCTTGTTACAACGTCAATGCAAAACATGCCTATGTCAGGAACGGTTGCCCAAATAATTGAGCAAATACCCCAGCCCATTGGCTTGGGGCAAAGGTGTGTCGAAATGGATAATAAAACGAATAAAAGGCGCGCCCTAAAATTGGACCAAAAGAAACACGACATGTATTGTGTTTTTTGTTTCCAACAATGGAAAGAGGCAGCGGATGATTCAGCCGAAGCTGCTAGGGCATGGGCGTGTTTGGATTTGGACTCGGATTTTCCTGATTTGGCTGGTTGGAAGAGTAATAGAAATGAAAGGAGGTCTAATCTTATTGAGAAGAATGTTCACAATTTGGTGACAAAATTTGAAATCAGTCGAAACTTTCAAATGTTAAGACACACTGTTATAGAGAGAATGAAGTTATAAATCATTTTCAATTTAAAGTGCCTTGTAAATATTTTAGTATAGTATTTAGTTCATCTTGTATTTGTTTACTGCTTGCTTTATTTTACATTTTGTAAAACCAGCTTATTTTAAAAAGATACATAAAACAATATTTGCGAAAATTTTGATTCCTTGTTGTAGTGTTTATCACATTGTGGTGTTCATTTATATTTTTCAAACTTTAATGGCAAGTATTGTTCTGAACGGAAGTTAATCGATTATCAGTTTGCTGTTATTGAAAAAACTTCGGTAAAAGATGTTAACAATTCTGCTGTAACACTATTTGAATTAAATAAAAAGGAACGTTGGTAATTTTAAAATGATTTAGTGACTAGGTTGATTTAATTTTATATTTTGCCAATTTCCAGAGCAATTTTAAAGCAATAAAGTTAAGAAATCCAATCTAGGAATGATCTTCCAAATATTTGGGTCATTAGAATTCTTGCATAACTTCAAGAAGTTAATTTTGCATTTTTTGTATTCACACTTCACTTCTGCTTCGCTGCGGCTGATATTGTACCGGACAGTCCAGTGTATTTATCATGGGTGGAATTAAATCGAATGGAACAATCTGCTTGACTAAATCCAACATTACAACAGTTATGATTCTCTATGATCAATTCTCTTGTGACAAAGTTTTTCAAAGCGTTTGCTCTTCGACATTTGGCATACGTACCTCATTCAGCAAGCAAAGTATTTTAGGCACATCAGTACCCACGTATGTATGCATCTTTTCGTTCCACATAATCCTTTTCCTTCTACTACAGCAAAGTTTTCACCTTTCCTTAATTTCCAATTTTCTCGCCTCAACGAAAAAACTGGCACAAACCAGTTTTTCTACCGTACCTTGCTTAACTGATACTTAATATCCGTCTGGTATTTTTCCTTTTTTTTGTAAAGCAAACAACATTTGTACACTAGGTGCATAAACTGCATAATATACATGCTTTTACTTGCTAGGGTTGACAATATTAATCCGTCGTTCGTGGAAAAAGGATTATAAGAACGAAGGAAACTGTGACAAAGTAATCTTTCTAACCTTTTTTCCTTTTAAGCCTTGGCAAAATGCATGCGTATACCCACGTTAAGAACAATACACATACACTACCACACACGCGACACATATTCACCAGAAAACCATTCTAAAGTGGCGATTAATACACATTGCATTTGTACAAGGGTTACAAATACATGAACGGGAATTGTGTTTATTTTTGGGCTGAGTTAAACTGAACTAAAGGAAAACTACATGATTCTATTTACTTGTAATCCCTTTTCAGGATGGGATTGAAAACCTTGGATGGAAAAAGAGCTCCTTTTACCTTTTCTAATAAGTTGTTATCACGCTACGACCATATATGCACGTTGTAAGACGACCGACTTTCTGCAACCAAGTCAGTATTCCGAAGGCAGCTTGTCTGAGCACATTACTATTCAAAAACATTTTGACAGGAAAATTAAAACATTTTTTTCAACTCAGCAGTTCTGTAATCAGTTGTGCTGCCCTACACCTATATTCTATTATATACCACACTTACTTCTGTGTAGGCAAAACCATGGCCCAATCACATTCTCAAGCAAATCAACAATTAGCCAAGGATGAAATTGCTCTTCTTCGTATTTTTCCTGCTGAGGTATGTTAGAAAATCTTAGTAATAACTAATTAACAATTTTGAACAAATTTGGGAATGCAAAGTGTTTGAGCTTTTATAATTTATATGTTATTTTTTATATTCAAAGGTCTGGAACATGATTTTTACAAAATGCAACAGTGAGACGTCTCTTGCATTATGTGCTACTTCAGCCTGTTTTAAAAACTGGTTAGTATCTAGAAAAACCGTTTATTTATTTCCACAAGTTTGGAACATTGTGAAGAACACGTACATCAACATTCATGAGCACGAGATTCAAATGAAAATGCAAGAAAGAGCCTTGGACTATTTTCAACATTTCCTGGCGTATTCGGCAGACATGCAGGAGACCCGGGTTCAGCCCAGAGTACCCAAACCTTTATTAGCCCTATTAACAAGCACTAATAATAGCACATTAAAGTATCGTCTGGTTTGCAAAGATTGGCGTGACGCTATTGACTCTGTGAATCTAAAGGAAATTGACAACGTGAAAATGAGCCCGAGGAAATATTACAGTACTCAAGATATTCAAAAGTGGATTTACAATCAGGAGACTGAGATACATCCCGCTTTTGACTTTGAGAAGTTTGAGGAAATGGTACTGGGAAATAAATGTGGCAAAGTAAGCAATTTTGTTAGAGCTATTGTGATTACTGGTTGGAGCATTGAAGTGTTAAGTCTTTTAGAGCGAATAGGGAGTAACGTTTGGTTCTGCACAATAAAAGCGGACGATAGGTTGTCCAATAGAAATGCTGTTTATAAAAATATCAGGGACAACCTAAGCCTCCTTCCGAACTTGAAAAGTTTGGAAATTGAGAATGTAAACATTTTAATTGAAGTAAATCCAGACCCAGTTGTTGATAACCAGGTACCTGAATTAGTAGGCGAGAAACCCGAAATGAAGTTAGAAAAGCTTGAAATCTTGATCACTAGAAACTTGTCTTTTCCACTTTTTGCCAAAATGGTACAAAGCAATAGCCATATAACAACTCTTCATGTGGTTCGGACCAAATCCTGCGGGGAATACGACATTGGTGCAGTACCCTTGCCAAATTTAGGAGAGCTATCGTTTCAGATTTTTACTAATGCTGAACTAGAAGCACTATGCCAGGCATGTGTTACCAGTTTGAAAACGGCTAAAATGTTCTTGATCATTGAAGAGGAAAGTGAACTAAACTGGAATAAACTCACTGAGTTGTGTGAGAAAATCTTGAAAAACAACTTTGTTACATTGGTGGTTGATGGAACGAAACTGGAAGGATTGGGTTCCGAAGTGGCTGAGAGATTACAGGAGCTACGTCCGCGTCCGCATTGCAAATGCAAAGGGCAATAAAAGTTAGGGAGACGCTTCTTGAGAAAAAAATACATCAAATCTACTAGAAATTAACCTTAAAATACACAAATCATTGTGACCTTTTGGCCCTTAAACTCACCGTTATAAATAGGGACTGTATAGTTATCAATTTCACAGCAAAACAATATGTTGGTGAACACGGAAATAAAAAGTTAAATGCTAGGAACTTAAAACGTTATTATGGTTAAAACTAAAGCAATCTTGTAAAATAAACGATAGCATAACACTTTCAGAAAAAAAAACAGAAATAGTACTCAAGATATTAAATTAACTTGAATAGTAGTAGTACACCAAAATAGTTGATTATTTGAATTTGTTGATAGTAAATAAATATTTTAATTTGTGCTGGGTAGTTAAATATTGTAGTGATGTATGTATTTTAAGAACATTATAAGTGTTGATATAAATTAAACTGTTTGATAATTATAAGCTGAATATTTATATGGTAATGTAAAAAGTAATGCGTAAGTATATTGGCAACCCTAGGTACAGTGTTAAGTGTAAGTTTGCTTTGCAAAATTTAAATTTGGAGTTTTTATTTATTAATTTGGAACTTTCCTGCAAGATGACCAAGTACTTACCCAGCTGGTATTGTATAGCTTTGACAACTTTGTAGTTCAATAACCATTTTTGGGTGAAGGTACAATATGTAGTACAGTATGATTACATAAGAGAGCTTGTGGGCAGGTGTAATACAAAAGTAAAGTGTTTATTCACTTTATATGCATGTAAACTAAATGCCTAATGCAAGAATACACAAGATTCCACGAAAACACATAGCATTATTTATTTTCTAAATTAGCTCACTGCACTGCATTAAATGAGAGGAATTCAAACAATAAAACAATAGTACTGCAGAATACTTAAATTTTTAACAATTGGCATTTTGCCAGTGGGCAAGCACGTATAAAATATGTATATAAATTGGTAAATCTAATGAGGCTTCTGCCACAACTAATTTATTTACTAACGTTTGATGATGAACGTTACTCGTACGCGTTATTTTGAATAGCTTATATGGAATAAAAGCAACCATCGCAACCTGCTAATAAATATAATTTAAATGCACCCACTGTAAGAATTTGAAGATGTTTTCAAAAATGTTTAATCTTGTTGTAAACAACAAACTGATGTTATCGAGATAGCAACTGTGAGATTTAAAAATTGTTTTCTTTCTTTCAAAAGTGCTTGAAAGAAAAATTCAGTGCAAATAAATCCAATGTCGTTTTTTGTGCATGATTACTTTTGTTACGCTAAAAACATATACCTTATGGCTTGGTACACTATAAGTAGCATCCAATCTAAAATAGAAAAAAGCTGTTCGGGTAGTACAATTTTTGGGAAAAGTAGAAGACATTTTTAAAGCATTAGAAAAAAAGATGTTTCAAAAATAATAGAGACATGTTTTGGTATAAGCTCTTTGTAATTGGGTCGTAAGTTAAATCTTACCTTTGGCATTAGTGAACACGATCTGCATGGTTTACAATTGTGGATATTCCATTCACTGCGTTTAAAGTGTTCAAGTTTACCTGTAGGTTGTGCATTGGAAATATGTTTTTTCTGCAAACGGCGGAATGATAATTTGTCTTAAATCCTGTCTGGTTTTATGGAACGTTATGATTAGTATAAAATGCATGTTTGACTTGGTTTTTAAATATATGTAAAATTTCGAGTATTACTTTTTTGATGTTCCCATTTTATTTATTTTTATAATAGATATAATAAATACATATAAGCTTATCTCATCAAAACTATAAATATCTAAATGTAAATTCTGTAAAACAATAGGCAAGCAATTCACACAAGTTGAGTTTTTTTACTCAAGCTGTGGTATCTTACTTAACCATTGAAACCCTTACAGTCACATCATGTGCACTAACCAAACAAAATTATTACCATTTCATTTGATAGTAGAATAATGTTACAGCTGTTAATAGTATTTTGTTGCTTTTCACCTTAATCCATTAGTCCATTAGAAAAGCTATACATGCACATAATAAAGTTGTCCATTTAATTACTAATTAATAATTAGTGTTTTTTGTTAAAATTTTTGAGGTACCTTTTTTCCAAAGCCATCAACTTATATGGTTCCAAATGTTTTAAATGTTAACCCATATTACCATAAATTAAAAACTCCAATATTCTGAAATCTCCCTCAAATTTTTTAGCAAAATTATTTTCGAGGTTAAAAATACCAAAACGACCACGATCACCCATACACTCTATACCGCAAGTTCAACAGCACTTAGTGGAACAACGACACTATGTTTGTTTTTACTAGTTACAGTATTGCTTTCGCCAACTTGAAAAAATGTATACGGTGTTCAAAATGAACAAAATATGTCCGTTTACATTTTATTAGTAAATTATCTACTTGCAGAAGTAGTTCAAAAGTTCACGAAGTTGCAAAGTCCCTCGTTGGCCACGTTACATGCAACTTTTAAACAAACTATTAAACATATGTGCAATGGTTAGCAAAATAGTGTACGCGTAACATAATATATCGTACAAATACCACCTATTTCTACTCCAGCAACCTTTGCTCAACCATGAACTTGTTTCAAATTCATGAAGGCAGTAAATTTCATTTCTCTGCATTCACTGCAATTCTCTTATCTGATTATTGAGTATGTTATGGTTTCTGATTTTATGTAAGATTCCTCCCTGTATTCAAATTAACTTGTAGTGTCAACGAGGTATGAATTATCAAGGATCTTCCTAAATAATTAAGAATCTAAGTTTCCTTATCCATTGTCCAAAATGTTCTA
Organism: Entomobrya proxima; assembly: GCA_029691765.1. NCBI lineage: Eukaryota > Metazoa > Arthropoda > Collembola > Entomobryomorpha > Entomobryidae > Entomobrya > Entomobrya proxima. Next base: position 55,671,003 of record CM056169.1, read on the forward strand.
GATAGTTCATTTCTCATCGTTTATTAATCACGAGATACTTCGCCTTTGTTCTATGTATGATCCAGATGTATGAAAGAATTAGGTATGTACGAAAACTATAAATATAACTCCATTTATACTTGTGCCTTTAGATTCGGCCTATCACTTGTAATAATAAAAACACCTAAATTTTGTCTGCACCTAATCCAAGCATCTTATCCAAATTATTTCTCATTTTATTATTTAGAAAGTCATATAAAAATATCGGGTATCAGTACAATACACAGTGCGTACAATAATTTTACAAATACTCGTTTACATATAAATGTTGTGTAAATTGCGACATGCACTACATTGTTCATGTCAACAAAACTATTTTTTTAAATAACCGTATGCATTGACCTAATAATTACGTAACCGACGTAAATTTGTTCATGCAATCTATGCTGACAGGCACATATTAAAAAGTATTTACCATGGTATTCTATTTTCCCGATAGTTTTCATTAAAACCCTACTACGCTTTATTAATTGCAAGTACTTAGATCTTGATACAACGAATGCTAAAATTGTTGCTTAAGGAATTTGTCGAAATCTGTGTACATGCTCTCAGTTAGAAATTATTAAATCATGATATGCGGGTATAATATAGATATACCACCACATTGTAGTATAATAACATTTGTAGTATTGAAGTCTGGTGTGAAAACATAAAACACAAGTCTTACAAACGTTAAAGGCTTATTTGCATCAACTAAAACAAAAATACATTTTGTTAATAGACCTGTTACTGAAAGACGTAGGCGGCATTCTACTAAGCCATAATTAATAAACCACTCAAACTTTATTACAGTACAACCTGGTTAGCATTCAAACTTAATAAAGTTTAACTACGTAGGTTAAAATACGATTTCGTTTATATTTCAAAAAACACAAAGTAGGACTACACTAACTTGCAAAACTGACTGACGTGTTTAATAATTGTTATTAAAACGTTTACTTTATAGTCGCACATAACACCTAAACGCACACACTTTACGATTTTTTGTCGTGCTAAAGAGAGTTCAACAAACTTGTAAATTCCAATCATTTAAGCAGTAGGAAAAATAGGATGTTAAGCAGTTGTATTTTTTCAAGTTTTTCTAACAATTAAAATTTTGTAAAGAGCTATGAACAGGCTCCAGAAAATTTCATGATGAAAAATATGGGCCTTCACAGTTATGCAAATTTGCAATTATGTATGTTTCTCTAAAATTGAAATAGCTAGCACGAAATCGGATGTTCAACTTTTGTGGGGTATGACTCAAAAATTCTTTGTTCACGGTTCTTATATTTTTAGATGTGTCGCTACTTAAAATGCTACTGCTTAAGCTGTATTCTTTCTTAAAAACGTACCCCTAAGTTCTACGTCAATTTTTTTCTTTTGTGTTGAGCTAAAGAAAAGTTTAAAGCAACATCTGATTTACGCATTGATGCTTAACTTGTACAAATATATTATTACAGCATTATGGTAATTTGTGAATTAGGAATTAAACTGAATTCGTAATGGCGTAATTGTCTATTAACAAAGCCGAGGTTTTGCTAACTGGTAATGAACATTAGGCTGTGCCTTGTACTCTACACGAAATATTTCAGGTATACGCCAAAAAATACAATTTATACTTAATCCACCACTGTTTAGGTAAATTTAGGTAACACTTGGATTAAAGCCTGCTGATAAGTCAAAGATTGTGCATCCAATCTATGTATGTTTAAAAAATTTGCAATAAATTTATTTAAGTATATTTCTAATAGAATACGATGGCTTTTCACTAAACAGCCGACTCTTGTTTATTGATCAACCGATCTTGCTTAAAATGACAAAATGAACTTGGATTGGCATTACCATTGTCATACCAATTTTATTTAAATGACTAAACATTTTTTGCATAAATAGCACGTCCTCTTACCAAGAAAATGTATGAAAAATTATTATAATCTTTTGTTATTTCTCATTTGAAATTTTGCGATGACTACACTCTCTAGGAGTACTGTGTAAAATAGCCTTAAGCTAAACTTTATATTTTTTAAAACTTTTGGCAACCAGCAGAGAACCCTGACACCGTCATCGTAAATGAAACGCAGAAACAGTCATTTTACCGTAACCAAACGAAGTCGGGGTATTGGCTACTAGAGAGAAAACGAGAATAATTTACGCAGTGGCTAGGGATGACAAACTATCTGAACACTTACCAAAACCCCTTTCTTAAAGTCCACATTTTTTATCGTAACTGGACAACTTTCAAGATCATTTTCGTGGTTATACCTACATTGCTGCAATGACCTTTTCATTGTCTTTGTTACAAGCACTAGAATTTGTTCTTGCCGCTTATCATACTTGTAAAAACTTATTACGCAAAAAGTATAACTGATAAGAATTAATATTTTATACTGTTTAAATATCTATTCCGGCTTGGCTTAAGCATCTCATCCTATATAATACGCCAGTAATTCTGAATCAGTACTGAAAACGTGAGTTAAGACGTAGCGTGATGTCGCATAATTATTTCTTTAACATACTTTTTTACGAATAAAGTTAAATATCTGTAGCATAATTATTGCTATATGGCTTGAAATTACAGTGTGTCTGTATCAATACTTCTCGATCCAAATTACTGGAAATCTCTTATACAGACCTCACTCTTCCATTCCACGTTTACGTGAGTATCATGGCTAGTAGACATCAGAACTTTATTAAGCTGTTGAATAAAAATTACTGGTTTGAATACCACGGTCATTACAACGACAGGGTACTCATCTTACGAAATAGTGTTAATTAAGGCACCTACTGTGACATTGGATTAATTTGTGACACTTCCATATTTGCATGAATCACAGAAAATTAGAAATGAAGTCAAGTACAACATTCCTCGAGCACAGCAAAGGTATTAAAAATATTACGACAAAACACATAATAGCTGAATTTCCCCCAAATCCAAAAGTAATGAATCGTGATTTTTCATGAGTTGTAAGTTAATCAAAGAAAATTCGCAGTAAGTATCATTTCCCTTATAAGGTTATTGGACTGATATTACCTTTACATATAAAGTAAAACCATTAGGACAAGCACGTTTATCAAGCAGCAACAGTGCGTGTGCAGTGCTTAAGAAATTTGAACATATGTACAACTAACATGTAGGGCACTTACTTTGCAAATTGATTTGAAATCATCGTGGGCTAACTTCGATTATACTTATTCCAACATTTCTTGCTAGAGATTTTCTCGTGTAGACTTGTGTGTTCACTAATGATCGAAGGTTTATGCCACTGCTGCTGATATTCTGTAATTTACGCTGTTCTCTTCTTACTACGCAGTTATATCTATTATTAAAATGGTTTTGCTTGAAACCAGTGTGTTGCAGTTTATGATTATTCTTGTCTTGTGTTTTAGTTTTTCTAGCAAAATGAATGATATACAAGTTTACTATATATTGGCAAGTCCGCATCAACATTGTACAGACTGCCATCCCAAGTTGTAAAAAAATTTATGTCGATATATTAAAAACTACAAAACATGCATGTATATCGCTGGGTAGATATATAGTATTTGGTAGTCCAGTAAGCTTCCTGAAAACTGCTCAACTGTTTGCGTCTGATCCACAAACCAGGATAATTAATTTTACGATGAATGGTGTACGAACCTGGAATGCTTTTATAATGGTGATATTGATTTTTGACTTTGTGTCATCCGTGCTAGAAAATCACGTGGAAAGATCCAGATCGTTTTAAAAACTCCTAATTTTTTGCACTATTAAATATATATTTCGCTCGTAGGGAATTTATTAAGGATAAAAGTCTTAAAATATCAATTATAATATAAATTGCTGGCATTGGCTTGAAATCATGCTTTAAAACGCCTACATCAAACATGATATTATTTAACAGGTATCCGACGTTGATAATATTAAAAAGTCTTCGAAAGAATTTTTTAACACTCGGCACTATTAACCTTTTTCTTTTAGGATGTTTTGAAAGCAGTATTTTTAGAAATATATATAATTCAACAATAATACAACATATTCTGTTGTGTTTGAAAATAGCATAGGTTATATGTTGTCAGCATGCCATTACAGTAAAATTTATAAAATTTAAAGCACACAGCAGATATTCTACATTGATCACTATACCGTAAAATCTCTGTTCTGTAATGTTTGCTTACGTTTGCTGCCTTAACAATAAAATTCTTTTTGTAATCGCCACTTTTTAGACCGGTATCATTCCATTTTAGAGTTGTCCTAAATTTTTGTCGTACACTTTTATTTCTTTTCTTTCAAAGTTGAAGTAAGCATAAGTGTTTTTTCAGTGATAAATGTTTATTTGTGAATAATTGCATTGCACAGGTATCTAACAAAGATTTTGTGAAGGGGTTTGTTAGTGCAAAATTATAATGAATTTAGTGTCCAAAATTTTTCCTATTAGATACATACCTGGTATTTTATATTCTTTTTATAAGTATGAAATGAGTTGACGAAGACGTTAACGTATAATCATGTTATAGTTTTAGAACACTGTTTGTAGTAAAAATGCAGTACAACTACAATATTTTGGCTAGTCTGCAACTACATTGTACAGTCTGCCATAAAGTCGAGCTTCCGTACTGTAAAACTTGCGATTTTAGTAATTCAGGTATTAATTCTGTAAGTAATTTTAACAATGATTGTTGTGAATGTTCATATTAATTGTTGCGACGGGGAGTAAGCTAAATATGAGATATGCTGGGCTTGAGAAAGAAGTGCGGTGGCGAAGCTCAATGGGGAGAGCACTCGACCGGAATTCGAGGAATGCGTGTTCGATTCCCGTCGGCGTAGCCCACTTTTTTCTCAAGCCAAATGTCGTGGCAACATTAATCATGAATCCAAAATACGCATAATATGATATAGTGCCTTGATATCACAACCTATATAAATCGTCGGATATGTGGAGACGCGCAGCACCGTTTTGATCGAGAAGAATGCCCTCTAACTGAGTAGCATAGCTGTTTACGCCCCAAGTACCAAACTATGCTTGCGTAAAGAAACTGCCTATACACTACGGTTCACTGGCATTAAAACAACATCAGGGCGCAGTTTTACATTGTATGTCAGGACGCAGGCTCATGCACCTGATGACACCTTCTACAAGCTTATGCAGCAGCAACATAATCAAAACTTTAATGACTATGTTCTACTTTATGTTTTTCTGTTGATGGGCGCTGTTGATTACACAAACCTGTTGGTCATGGACGTCAATGTTTGTGGAGCACCTTCGAAAAGTGTGGAGAAATACAACTAAACGACGTAGACTTGGCGACGTGGAAGGTTTTCCAACCATATATGTGCCTCGAAAGTTTCGAGTCGAAACGGTTTGGCAGAAGGAATATATGGTTAACCTCAACCGGATCAGCATGCAATGAATGTCTTCTACAATATCGACTGCTACTACGAATATACACGTTTTTCCAACAAAAAATTAACATATTGGCAATGGTTTAGCTAAAATGTATTTGCATACCATAAAACATACAGTACGTGAAATCATGTTGCCAGCCCTCGTTTTCATATAAATGTTGTATAAGTTGCGACATGTACTACATTGTTCATTTCAACAAAACGGTTTTTTTTTCAATAACCGAATGCATTGGCGTACTTTCGATAGAATTACAGATAGGAACTCTACGTATTTACACGCTTTAAGGTTTAACGACTGTAAAACGGCTTGGTAAAAAGCATAATAATAGTACCATTACAACGTTTTTTATCCTATACTGATTTAATGACATTACGCTCCCTTACGCCGAATGCTGGGGCTTTAGGGATGATTCATATTCTGTTGCAGATGAGTTTGAATTCTTGATGTAATTTTTTTGCTGGAAAAATTAACGCACGCATTTTTATATATACTATTTTCAATTTTTAACGAAATATTTGTGTGCATGTTTTACTGTTAAAGTCTTTAAACTCTAAATATTACGGGAACCAATATTTAGTCAATCACAACGCCTCACGTCTTGCAAATTTAGTACTTAAAAACTTTTATATGAAACTGATACTGATTGATATTGACAACATCAGATCTTAAAACAATTTGGAGCATAGCATAGCGTTCTAAGCTGTGATCTGGACTTTTAGATTGCTCCTATTTCTACAGTGATAACGTTTAAAAGCAACGTAATCTTTCGTTTACTCATTCAAATTGGAAATTTCGCACTTAAGTTATTATATTGTTGCAGAGTTGAAAATGCATGTATTGCTTACTCAAAATGATAAGTTTATCACACAGCTGGCGCATATACCTTACTTTTGAGTTTAGCTTTTTGCATATCACAATGCCATAATACAGTGGCAGCTTTTTTTATAATTTTGGCAAATATATGTTCGCAACCTATGCAGACAGTGGTTCATATTTAAATTTGTTTTCAATGATATACTACTTTCCTGAGAATTTCATTAAAATCCACTTACGCTTTTGCATTTGCAAGTAATATGAGCTTTTAACTGCGAATGTTAAAAATGTTGCTTAAGCAAATTGCCGAAAACTCTGTGCATGCTATCAGTCAACAGCTATTCAAAAAGGATATGCGGGTAACATATAGATATACTAATACTACCACATTGTAGTACATTAACACGTGTAGTAAGGCAGCGTAATTTGAAAACAAAGCACACAATTTTAACAACCGAGAAAGGTTTAAATGCGGAAACTGAATCAAAAATACATTTTGTCTGTAGACATTTAACTGAAATTCGAAAGCAGGATTTTTACCAGAATTATAAAGCCATTTCAGCGTTACTACTTATTACAGTGCAGCCATGGAAGCATTCAAAACTAAACAATTTTATGCACACAAGGTCAAGTAAACAGTCCTTTAATTTTCAAAAAACACAACGTAAAAATCTCAGTTTGCATACCTGACTGTAATTGTTAATCAATAGTAAGGTTTGTAAACTTTTGCAGGTTTTCTTCAGTTTGTTTGCGTATAATCTTTCTAGCTTGCATTGCGTTGCAGTGCAATGATATGCTTTGGAGTAAAATGAAGAGTTCAAAACTTTATCATTGTGATTGCGTGCCCTCAATGTTCCAATGCACCAAACGTGTTTAGAGTAACATTTCAGAAAAAACGTAAATAATTTAATTTAGTATCTCCAGGAACAACAAAACAGTGAATAGTAATAATTCTTAAAACCTTAACATAAGAGACATACATAACACCCAAACTTTATACATGCACTTCACAATTTTGTCAATGTGTAGGACACCTGAATAAACTTTTAAATTCTAAGTCACTTAGATAGTAGGAAGAGTAGGATATCAAGCAGTGATATTTTTCGTCCTCGTATCATTGAATATTTAAGATCTATGATCAGGTTCCAGAAACTTTCATGATGAATATATAATATAGATCTTTACAAGAGTTGTAATGTTTGTTACTCTAGAATTGAACTAACGTATAAAAACCAGGTTTACAGTGTATGTAGGACATGGTTACAAAAAATGTATTGGGTTCAGGGTTCTTGTATTGTTTTAGTTTCGTGTGCACTTAATATGCTGCTGATTAGAGGACGTCGTCTTTCGTAGAATGTATTATATTGAATTTCTGCGTTAAAAGTCGTCATATTGCGTTGAGCTAAAACCTGGATTTGTACAATTTTTTGGCTTACACATTTACGTTTTGCTTGTATGATTGTCGAAAGATATTATTACAGCATTATGAAATTTTGCAAATTAGGATTTACGAGTCAACCTTAAAAACAGGAGTCGTAATGTCGTAAATGTTTATTTAAAAAGCCGAGGTTTTGATAACTCGTGACTAACAATAAGCGGCACCCTATACTATAAATATTTCAGGTTTAAGCTAAATAAAACAAAGCGGAATTCAAAAACAAAACTATTGAATTGTCTTAATGGCTTAGCATATTCGTTCTCAAAAACGTACAGACGTTAAGTGTTTTTTAATTGTTTTGTGATTGAACACGCTGGTCATATGAAATATCGTGCCATCACAGGAATTTCTGGATTTGTTCAACATTTTCCAAACATGCGAATTTTGCAACATGTGATGTCAATTTGATTAATCAATAAATTACCATGTCGTTTTTTTTTGACTAATCTGTGATCTTATATGCTGAGAACAGTTAATCAGTTCGGAGGACATGAGCGAACAATGGTTTTTTTTTGGGTTTAAAATGTTAAAATTATAAGGCAAGCTTGGCATATGCTACAATGTCATTGTCATAACAAATGTTTTAAACTATGCATATAAACGGTTGCCTGGTTTGAATTTCTGCACTATCTTAACTTTCAAAGAAATAGCCGGAGCCTCGTAATACATTTACGGCTTACAAACTATCTTTGAATAAAATGCACCTTCTTTTATCAGGAGAACAAATAAAACATCATCAGGTTCTTCTGTTGTTTATAATTTAAGATTTTGTGAAGGAATAATGTTGTAGGTTTACACTGTGTTGGATATACGCCTCCAAAAGTGCTGTGTGTTTTGATTCTAAAAATCTGAATAAGCTATCATGGTCCTAGTCGATGCAAATTTGGAAAATAATCCTCAGTAGCACAAAATCGAATCTATGTTAAAATGCAGCTTCATTAAATTAAGAAAACTATTTTCCGAAATTGGCAAAACAGCAGGCAAGAATAATATTCTGTTGGCACGTTAGCCCAGCCCTGGGCTCAGAAGGTTTTTATGACATGCTACATTTTTTGAAAGTACCGTGTCCTGATTGAAACACGTACCATCCATCAACGAATATCAGATTCTCGGTGTATCCAAACTTATGTACAATTAAACTTGTCCAAAAACTATACATCCGCAGAAATCATGCCACTATTTTCAATATGTTAACAGTGATTGTCAAATTTCTGAAGACAAACTTCATTGGAAATTGCTGTCAACAATATTCTTTCACTTCTGCATTGAGAGTGAAAGGTCATGTTTAGAACTTGTCTTTGGAATGCGTTGATCATTTTGCTAAGAACGATTGGAATTAGACAATAGTTTATTTCTTCGTGTATTGCATTAAACCATACAACAGAAGTCTATAACACATGCAGTTTGAAACAAATCTTCCAAGTGCTCTGGAAGTTTTATAAAATTTCATGTATTTTCATTTAGAAAAACCATGTTAATAATGAAAGTGTAGCAATATCTTCTAATATAAATAGGCAACCATTGGAACACTCCTTCAATCATACAAATTCATAATGTTTTACTTATCTTATTTGGTATGCTGAAAAGTTTTCACAATGTTTGGATGTCCCAGTGAAAACTGGTTCAGTGTTGTTTGCTGAATTTTGACAAAAGGATGTCTCTATTAAAGATCAAATACTTAACGACATGAAACAACGTCCATCCGTTACTCAAGAGACCTGATGCAATTGACTGCATTGAATTATTGTATTTTATCGACTGTAAATATTGCATACTAAACCGACCATTCTTTTCATCAAAAAAAGCACATATATATTCATGATGTGGACTTTCCGAATTTTGTATTTACATTTACAGTTGAGTATGCTTGCAAAACACAAAATGGCTAGAACCCAATCTTACAAAAACATATATAGCCAAGACAGTCAAACACGCGCTACATTGTCGAGTCAACTGGAATAAATGGATGGATTTATACTATACAACAAAACCACAAGTATTACTGACGCTTGCCTAGACTAGACGTTTACCAGTGATATAAGATTTATACTGACAATGTCCAAGCTTCCTTCAAACGTGTTGCAGATATTTTTTTTTCTATCAGACTGTATACGCAGAAATCAAATACGAGCTTTCAAATAAATGTTTTATACAGCAAATGTGCTTCACTAAAGCCTCATAAATCAACAGACTAATCTATGGCTGTCGAATACAAGACGGTTTTTTATGCGAATTTTAATAAATATGAAACATTGATATTATTATACCGTACCAAGGAAGTTAAAATCCAAATTTATATGATTAGTTTCAAATAAAACATGCTTCTGCTTATTATGTTACCATATTTGAGCTTTGTGGATTTTGACGTAAATTAGGACAAAGTTGTCAAGCAAACTCCAAAAACATAAGCACTATTTATTACCTAACCTAATATTTGAAATTTGTAGACATATCCATTAAACTATAAATTTTTATCGTATTCTGGAACAATCATTTTGAAATCTATTCTCATGAGGCGTTCCTGCAAAGAATTGCGTTTTGGTATCAATATTTTTACGAGATTATGACGACACCGGAAATATTCGTCTTAGAACTTTGAAATACTAAGACCTTCCAAATATAGTTTTTCTGGTACTGATTCTCGAGAAGTAAACACAGAAACATTTTGTGCTTACAAATTTATTATATTATCTTGTCAAAAATTGCTCTTCTCCGGTGTAAGCTGTGTTCTCTAATTTCCTAAGATTTTTATTATGCTGAACATAGTAGTGTTGCTTTTAAACATTAAAAAATAGTGAAGGGGTTCTAGAAAATGAGTGATTAGGAGACACGCCATACCTTGTTGTGCTTCGTCGTTAGTTGTACTGATATATATATTCCTCTACACGCGTCCAGTATTGAATATATTATGGCTGATTATTTCTACTGTATATCAGGCGGTAAGACAACTTTTGTTATTTTGTTATAGCCACATTGATACTGAATACATAAGATTTTATGCGAAGCAAGAGTTATGTATTTGACAGCCCATTTTTTAAATTGTGTGTATGTTTTAAATACACAAATGATATTTTATAAATTGCATCTTACATAAGAAACCTGAAGCATTTCAGAGAAAATTAACTTAGCAAGTTGCTAGTTTCAATGCAAGCAAATTCAATGTCAAACTACAGATTGAACAAAAATAATGATCTTACTTTAACGTTAACAAACGTTTCTTTGAAGTAAAGGACATCGAAAATTGTTTAAACGTAGTTCGGTGAACGCGGATTCTGCTTTCAACGTACGGGGCGAAGGTGCGGACACCAAACCCCACAGAATACTTTAAGCTGAAGATACAGATATACCATGATGCTTATTTCATATTGGCTGATAGATGCAACATTTTACGAGAGAAAGCTTGGAGTATCACCTCAAATGACCCTCACCCTTCTAAATATAAAGTATGCATTACATATAAAAACTTTCTGTGCAACTTTTAAAAAACTTTAAATTTAAATATTTATTTTAGTTTTAAGTCAGTTTTACATAGCTCCTTTTTTCTATATATTAAAAGGACTGTACAAAAATGCTCCTGGAAACACATCCGGTTTTGCACACTTGAAAGCAATAGTGCCATCAATATAGAGGAAAATGACGAGAGATTTGTAACTTATAACAATTTCCAACCTTGACTGGTTTATGTTTTGACCAAATTGTATTACTAAACAAAATATCCCTACAGTGCCTTTATAAAGGGAAGGATATTTTTTAATTTTCCTTTAATTTTTCAATGAGACATTCAATCCGTGTGATTAATATGTGCTCATGTAGGGTAGTTAATAGCCGTTATATGTGCCAAGTTTCGTGACATTTTGTTACGTTACGTGGCAGCTAGGAGAAAATAACAAAAAGTTGCCATTTTGAGGTGTTCAAAACCTAAGGATAGGTAATTTTCTAGCCCACAAATTTGCTTTCATTGATCTTATATCTTACCATAAAACCTTGAATGATCATAATTGGATACAGTAAGCATGATTATTACAAAATGTGCTCACTTTATGGGTTTTGTATCCCCCACCCCAAATACAGCAGATACGTATAATGCTGCGCTTACTAGGTGTGCTGGCTATGCTCACAAGTACATATACGCTCCAAAATTTACGTACTTGAATCAGTCTTCGTTGTTGAGTGAATGCCAGTGTTTACGAACATCAATAAATTGGACGTAATGATTTTGAAATCACGCTGTATGATATTTAAACATACAGTCGTGCTGTAATATTGTGGTTTTGATCATTTGGAACCCATTTGGGCCTTAAAACGGTTTATGGGGTCAAATACAGTAAGTGGCAATAATCGTCCTGTATTGCGGAATGTCAGTGCTTTGCACAAATGGGTTACAAGTCCTTGCTGATTACAATATAGGGTAACTAGTAGAGTCTGTAATTTGTATTCAGAAGTTATTTAAACAAAAATAGCCAGAATATGTGTAGGGTTTTAAAAAATGTTGAAAATTTTCTCAATACAGTCTATTAAACGTTGTATACCCATTAAGGATCTTTGAGAAATAGTGGCTAGAATAGCTGACAGATTAATATAGACCTGCAAATGCTAACGCATGTTTACTGAAATATCAATTCCAGTCAATTTTGTTACTTTTCATTCAAAATTTGATATGTTTAAAGAAATACAGGCCTACCTAACGGAATAATTGGGGTGGGGGATACAAAACCCATAAAGTGAGCACATTTTGTAATAATCATGCTTACTGTATCCAATTATGATCATTCAAGGTTTTATGGTAAGATATAAGATCAATGAAAGCAAATTTGTGGGCTAGAAAATTACCTATCCTTAGGTTTTGAACACCTCAAAATGGCAACTTTTTGTTATTTTCTCCTAGCTGCCACGTTACGTAACAAAATGTCACGAAACTTGGCACATATAACGGCTATTAACTACCCTACATGAGCACATATTAATCACACGGATTGAATGTCTCATTGAAAAATTAAAGGAAAATTAAAAAATATCCTTCCCTTTATAAAGGCACTGTATATTAGAACATTTTTGCAATTTTAACATTTAAGTTTTCCTATAACTTTTTATTGCAAACAAATACCCTCCATTTACGTGGGAAAGTCGTAATAGTTATAAGTTAGCAATGAAATTACGCAGGAAGCTTTCAAGATTCTTGTATCACAATGTTCACACAGGAACATGTTATAATTGGCAATACTTTCGATGTCTAAGTAATCAAATTGTGTAAAAAAAAGTCTTAAGTAGGGGGAGATATTGATTCGACCGAGTAGATAAAGACTGTATCTCCCCCATTCCCTTTTTAGCAGACATTCCCATTTTTCTTGTCTGCTGAATCAGCCGCCCAATTTAGCCGCGAAAACCACTACTTTAGCAGACAAAAAACTTCTGATTTTTGCACAAAGTTTTTAAAGTATGTTCTCATTCATCAGCAAATGCATGAAATCAAATTTCCAACGCACTTGGGTTTCCAAGAATCAAGGATTTACAATAATAAAGCATTGTAATATCGACATTCTATTCTGATACAGATGCGGACAGGTTGTGAAAACACGTGCATTCAACTTTAGTGTTATTGAAAATGAGTAATACTATTGCAAAAATTATAAAACTTAAAATATTGCTGATAATTACAACTGACACCGCTATTTGATTAACTCGATATGATCTATGAAGTTTGAGGTGTATGTGTGTAGAGTCACCGGGCAATCGTTTGTCTTTCGGTTTGCACCACGTTGTCACATTGGTAAGGTCTATCGAATTAAATGTTCCTACATATATATTCATAAATCTTTTTCTCCATAAGAGTGTAGTGTAGAATACCTTTTCTTAGCTCAATTCTATTATAGTTTTTGATTCAGCAATTTTATACACAATTCTATTCTAATCACAAGTGTTCCACTGATAAAACTTTAAAATCATTGAAAAGCTCCTCATCGTACCTGTATCACCAGATATCAGATAATGTCGGTATTGTTGGTTTTAGAGTATGTTTAAGTTGATTTAATGGTAACTCAATAATAATTCTGTTTTAATTTAACTTTTCCAAACCAAACAAGTTTACGCCAAATAAAAAAGTATTCATCTAACCAAGTAGGTTTGCACAAAAAATCAATTCAACATTTCAATATTATCCGCAAATAAGCCTAAACGAGATGTGGTATATTATTTAATTGCTTATGTTATGTTGTATTTAGCAAGTAAATCCTCTGACGTTAGAGGTTGGCGTTGCAGATGGTATATGTGTTTAACATTTTTTCTATCAAACCTTGCAGAAAATTTACATAAAAATTGTCAACGTACCTTATAAAATGTTGCGTTTTGTAACAAAACTACGTTCACGTAATCTACCTAGGTACGTTACGTAAATCAATGCAATTTTGGACCAAACAGCCAAATTAGTATCATTTGACAAGCCTAAGTTTCCGCATATTTTCATTATGCAATTCATAAAACATGGTTGCGCATAAAGGTCGTGTCATTCTAACATTTGGTTTCCAAATACAAAACAACAAGATATTGTTGCAACGTCGCCTATTGTCTTGACAAAACAATTATCATCCAGCCAAAATAATATTAGTATGCTGTAAGATAGACATTCGACTTATATGCTTTATGTTCATGCGGTGTTTTATTTTAAAATATTTGTCACGAATTAATTCAGGATAGCCTATTGTTACCCACATGAGCGACTACTACAATAGGACATTCTCAAATATTTAAATATCCTTTGACAATACATAAGAAACTTAAGAGCGGTTTGCGTAAAAATGCAACTAAAAATAGACAGTTTTCACCCATAATTGGAAGTCTAGGAATGTCAACAAATTGTTGGAATCATGTTGACACACGTTACATAAATGTTAGTTCCAGAAAGCTACATACTCACAGATTCTGTGAATCTGCTATATAAACAGTAGTATTTGTTGCAAGCCAAAATGGGTATACAGTGCGTAAATGAACCTTTTTTAACAATAAATTTGAAACAGTTTTTGAAATGGATCAGACTGTGTCAACTCTTATTCATATTTGATTGACATTGGAGGATTAAACCTTTAAACTGCTACAGAAAGCTTTGCAGGTTTGAATCAAAAAACCCTAAATGAATCTACTAGTGAATTGTGAAAACTCGTTGCAGTGACAAACGATGCTGTCACGATTTGTTCAAATATAAGGCCATAATCCATGTGAAGACATAATGATGACGGATACCATAAAATAAATCTCAAATTTATTAAATAGAAGCAACAAGCATCAACTAATTATGTGTTGACCTAACAATTTGAAGCCTGCAAAGACTTAGGCGTAAGCATTTGGCATTAGTAGACGGACTTACTTTACTCCAAAAGGTAGAAATACATCGTTGACCAATGTATAAAATGTTTTTGTTCAAAGTACGTACGACTTTCTTTGTTCCAAGTGGTTATTTGCAAACGCGAAAAAATTAAAATATCCCCTTTGTATAACTTATCACTGTAATAAAAGCCTTTGATTTATAACAAATAAAGTAGTCACTAAATTAAATTGTAATATTGTTTGGTAATTTAAGATACCTGACACGTGCTACATTGTCGTGTCAAGTATTTATATGACTAATAGTTTTCTGCATCTGTAGGAAGTACTAAAGTTTGTGGTATTTCATTACTACGCTTGCTCATTTTTGTTATCACAAAATTGAAAACTAGTTAAATCAGTGACTATATTTACGTTTTCATGTGAGATGCATTTCATACTAACAATAACATTGCTTATCATTTTGTGGTGTTAAAAGAAAAGTGCGCGTTAGGTTCACCGAAATGTTGAACGAATCAATCTGTTCAAATTTTCTAGATTTCATTTCGTCCAAAATGCTCATGCACAATTGACGTTGTTGGTGAATGACATGGTTGTGATTGCCACAACCTGACAGCAACCAGCCTAGCTGCAATAAAAATTAGTCATTTCCACCCGATAAACATGATCATCTAAAAACAGAAAAGCTTAAAAGTATGTAAATCTTTAACCTTTATATTAACTGTGTTCTCATTCCAATGTGCGTAACTTTAAAAATTGATTATCTATTTAACTATCCTCATTTGTATAATAAATAAGTTATAACTTTAAGCAATACATTTCAAAGTTTTCACGGAAACTCCAAACACTTTGCAAAAAGCAGCACACCCTAATTTCAAAATGAGATAGATAGGCTCGCCTAGGCCTTGTAAAATATGATTTCTAGTCTGAAGTTTCGTTGGCCTTTCTGCTCTTCTACAAAGAAGGTCTATGGCTATTTCTACTTTTTTCTACTATGAATTACGACGTCAATCAAAGGCAAGAAATCAAAATAATCGCTAATTACTAATGTAAATTTGAAATGCAGAAGTTTACAGTAAATAAGGGTACTTCTAATAGGTGTTCAAAAAGAACCGTTTTTGATACATTCAGTATTCAAAAAATGGCCACACGTTTCAAGTAGAAACAATGTTATAATTTTAAATATTTTGATAAGATATGTGTGTAATGTTTCCAGGTTTAGGACATTTAAGTCATTTCTGCAAATCATAGCGTCAGATAGATTTTAAGTAAAATTATTTTGATTTCGCATTGAACGTCAACTTTCTTAGCGCTATGGCATCGTGATACAAAACGCGCGTTTGAATACTTAGGGGTATTCTCAGAATAAATTGCTTTGATCTATTTCGGGAAACGATTTTCTTAAAGTAAATTATATAAATATTGATAATCAAACTAATCAAACTCCTATTAGTGACTTTTCCATTCCATTTTTTAAGAAGGAGAAAGATCTTCAGGGTACCACAGTAAAGGTTATTTCAATAAATTAGGCTGAGACATCTTCCTTTTATTCACGACCAAGTTCGATTTTAAGCAATAAACACACCTAATTATTCCCCTATTAGACACTATAATATTAGCTTGATAGGTTTTATTGTGTGTTTAAGGGCACTTAGCAAGTAAATCTCTTACATTGGAATTTAACTTGCAAATTGCATGTTAAATTTGCAAGTTCCTGCTTCAATACTCTTAGGGCAGTTTGTAATGGCTGATAAATCGAACAGCAACGCAAATACTATGCGGAGTTCAACATGGAAAACGAGAAACATTCGCTCGGCTCCAACTATAACCAATTTCGGACACTTTTAAAACCTGAATAGGGAAAATCTATAGTGATGGATTTGGAAGAAGCAAGCCAAATCCCAAAAACAAGCAAGCTTTGCATGCTCCTTCTACTGACGACGAGTTCAGTATCAGAGTTTCAGAATAAATCGCTTAACACGCACTACATTGTCGAGTCAACTGAAATAAAAAAGCATTTTATTTGGATTTTTACTATATAACTAAACCACTAATATTACTGACGCTCGCCTAAAGTAAAAGTTTACCAGCGATAAAAGATTTATATCGACAATTTCCAAGGTTTCATTAAAACGTATTGCGGATTTTTTTGCCTATTAGACCGTATACGCATAAACCAAATAACAATTAAAAACATGTTTTATACATGAAGTTTGTATTACTAAAGCCTCACAACTCAACCAGTTAATCTATGGCTGCCGAATAAAAGTCGGCTTTTTTAAAAAGAAATTTCAATGAACGTGGAACATTAATATTATTATACATTATCAAGGATGTTAAAATCCAATAATATTTGAATACGTTTATAAAAAAACATGTTTCTGCATACTTTGTTACAATATATGAGCTTTGTAGATTTTGACGTAAATTGGGACAAAGTTATCAAACAAATCCAAAAACCATAAGCACAATTTATTTCCTAACTAAATTATATTTATTACCTACTAAGTACTTATTTGTAACTTGTAAACATACCTGTTAATGTAATAGGTTTTATTATATTCTGGAACAATCATTTTGAAATCTATGCTCCTGAGACGTTCCTGCAAAGAATTGCGTTTTGGTATCAATATTTTTACCAAATTTCTATTTCGCATTTTATTAAATTGTTATTTAAACGCTACAAGTAAAAAAAGTGGCAACTATGCCTGCTATTCTATTTTTACATATTTATGACAAAAATATTGAAATATTCGTCTTAAAACTACGATATATTAAGACCTTTGATATATTGTTTTCCTTGCACTAGTATAAGTTGTGTTCGCGAATTCCTTTTAATTTTTACTATACCCAATATAGCAGTAATGCTATTAAACATTTAAAAAATGGTGAAGGGTTTCCAGCAAATAAGTAATTAGCAGTCACGTCATACATTGGTGTGCCTCGTCATTAGCTCTACTGATATATACGTTGCTCTACATGCGTTCTATATTGAATATAATATGGTTGCTTATTTCAACCGAATATCAGACGGTAAGGCAACTTTTGTTATTAATAATAACCAAACTAAAACTCCATACATAAGGTTTTATGTCAAGCAAGCGTTATGCATGACATAACTCATATTCCTGCTGAATTTCCGCCAGGTCTGCGTGTAATGATTCCTGATTTTTCATCAGTTGTAGGCTTGTCAAAGAAATATCAAAGTAAATATCATCGCCATTTTAATGTACTTAGAAAGGCATTTGCAGTAAAAAGTAAAGCCCTTAGAAGCTCATGTTTCTCAAACAGCAACTGTTGATGTGAATAGACTTAAAAAATTTGGTACTCTCTCAAAGAATCATGACATGGACTATGCTGACTCACACGCAGATGCCAACATAGTTTACACTAATAGTAATAACAATAATGATGATGATGGTGGTATAGATTGAATACCCATGAATAGGTGATTTATTTGTAGGAAAAGTTAGCATAGAAAATTAAGTTACCAAAAATTGGCAATATATTGGCAAGTCCATATCTACATTGTACAAACTGCCACTCAAGCTCGGAATGGTGCCTAAAGAATAAGACTTTTTCCTGAGTTTGTATTTTAAAGCCACCAGCCAAAATGTACATCTGTGGGCAAATAGAACGTATTGAGACAGTCCAGTATGCATCGTTAACACTGTTTTGTGTTTGCAACTGCTATACAAACAAATATGGTTTTATCCTGTGTTAGTGCGTTATTTGTAAAAAATGTTACACGTAAATAAGCTTTGTCCCCGAACGAATCAGTCTACATATAATTTTCAATCGGAAATGCACTAGAATTATTTAGGTTAACAAATCCCCGTGTCTTTAGTTTCAATAAACTGAGGATACTTTTTTTAACCGATCATGAATAACTGTTTTCATGTACATTTAGAAAGTTTATTTAATGGTAAGCCCAGTTAATTAAATCGTGTTTTGATCAACTGCGATTGTAAATTCTGCAGCTTTCATAAAATACTGAGCTGAAGAGCCTATCTAATTTTAGGATTACCCATTTTTTTTATATTAGACGTAGACGCGCTGTTTCGATTTGATAAGATTGTTGCGGTTTATCGCAATTGGTACGCAAGTTATAACTGATTTGTACACACATGTTTAGTTCGCACATCAGGTCCATGGCACGTTTCTTTTGTAATTGACTTGTGAATCAATTTAAAGGGTAAAAGGCTTGATTCTAGTTATTTTGGTTACAACTCAATATCCGAGTCGCATAATGCGACAACTCAAACAGATTTTTATGATACTAAAATTGTAATGACTGTTTAATTGTTCAATAAACCGTCCATTTTTTATCGGTCACTAATCTTTCAAAACTTTTCTTTTTTACGGTTATGTGTTAAAAACCAAAATGCTTACGTAATTACGTAAAGGCTGATTGCTAGAGACAGTTTGATCAAAGTTCATTGCAAAAACAAGACTCGAAAAACCTCAAATTTTTACAATTGGTCAAGTTTGCTTTATGTCATCAGTTACCACTCATTACCAAAGCAAACAAAATTCAAGTTTTACATTGCAAAATGTTTCCAATATAAAAAATGTATGTCAAAATGTAACTTTTGTAATTCTTCTCCGGGGAAACTTCAGACTTTGAAACTTTATACCCGACGAATATACCCGACGTATATATGTTAAATATATGTAAAATCTTTAGAAGTACAAGAACTTCCAATTTTTAGTGCTCACCATCACTCGGTATTACTCAAAATATTTTTGTATCCGAGTGTTTCAAAAATGATATACCTACTTTCCTGGCTTGTGTAAACGGTTTATTTAAAACCGATTTACTATTAAGTTTCGTAAAATGAAAAACTTCAAAGAAAATTTATCGCGACCAGTTTATGCTTACCGAGTAAACTAAAAGACACTTTTTTCAAACAAGCCCTACCAAATTGAACATTGTTTCAAAAAGCCTGCTTTTCAAGTTTAGGACAACTTAGGGAACTTCTGGTTTACAGGTTCACAAAACCGGGCCAAATTATCCAGGTAAAATGCATAAGTGTGCATGTAAGTTTATGGTTTCAATTTAAAGAAAAGAAAGAGATCACATCAATTTCCGCCATAATGGCAGATTAACTAATCAACACCCAATTGTTTTTCAAGTTTCACAAAGGGTGCCAAGTGCGGCTATCCCCACGAAACGTAATGGGTAACCCTTGCCAAAATATAACTACAAGTATTTTAAGCATTATAGGCGTTCCTTGTATTTCTGTTAATAATCGTTCTTGTTGTTTTTGTAACCGATATGACCATTATTACGCTCCCTAGTTTAAACTCCAAAACTTTTGCGTGTTTCTTACAATTATTTGCTTTTTACTTTGTATGACCTCAAATCTAATTTTTTAGTTCTTAAAAGCCCATTTCACTTAACCGGAGAATCCAATTTCAACACTTTCCCATCTTCTCTGGATGAATCCATTGTAGACTTGTAACGTGATGAATCCACTTCCGCGTCAAAGTGTTTGGCTCCTATGTCCAACTCAACGTTTCCAAGATCGTTTTTCTAAGCGTTTTGTGGATGCTCTCTGAAAACATCAAACAAGCCAACCGTTGCAAAATTTGTGTAAACATGGAAGACTTGTTTTGCCTTTTACGTTGATGAAACCAAACCTACCTATAGATTATTTCCTCCTTCGTTTACACTATTTTGTATAGTGCTGATGTTTTAGCTATTTCTGGTTGACATTTGCACACGTAGCTACTTACATCTACAAATTCATATTAATAATGAAAATTTTCTTTAAGTTAGTACCAATAAAAAATTTAGATTGTCTTTGCAATACTCTATATACTATTCATAGTTCATACTTGCAATTTTATGAGCAGACTTGTTGCTTATGTTGTGTCCAAAGGTCAAGGGAAACATATCACCGTTCCGTAACATAACTGTGATTGTAGCATTACTTCACAAATTTTCTTATTATGTTTCAATGTTATTAAGTTCAATAATTGGAAACAGTTTTTGAGTTTGTCAGAATTCATAATCATTCCAATAAATGCTCACTGAATCCCACTGCAAAATTTTTAGTTAGATAACTTTACTTTTCATAATGCACTGCAGTTTGTACTTGATTTTGCACTTCACTGAAATGCTAAAATCGCACTAAATGGTTCTTTAATTCCTTTTTATTTTTTATTTTGAAGCGAAAATAGAAATAATTGATGTTTTTCGCAAAATTACTGCATTGTGCAATTTGCACACGCACTAAATGTGCAAATGTTTTAACAATTATTCAAAGAAATCAATAATTTCTCCAGGAACAATTTCATATTGGCGAACAAAATCACAACACAATAGCACACTTTATATCTCAACTTTACAAATATTTTATTTTAAACAAATTGATTTTTTGGGAGTTATTACATTCATCGTGAAGTTATAAAATAATTATAAAATTAGCTAGTAGCAACAATTTTGAACCTTCGCCGTCCGTCTCAAATCAGACAATGGCTTTTGTAAAAGATAGCTCTGCTCTTTAGATAGCTGACTGCCTGCCACGAAAACTTGCTGGAGCCGCTTCAGTGGAGCGTACACTTCACTTGACTAACCAAATCTGATACCAGTGCCACTTCCTGCGGTTCAGGCCAAACCTTTTGAAGTTATAATAAAAAACTGGTTTGAATCAGATAAAACGTTTTTATCTTTTCCACTCCAGTGCAAGCATTGTACTAGTATTACATTCGGAGGTGAAGTGAATAGTCTTAAGCTATAATAGTATTACTCACTACCTGTTGAGATCATACTCAAAGCAACCGGATTTAATTGCAATAAAATTTTCCTTTCCTTACAAATCCAGAAAACACCTGTCGAAGGATTTCCGCTTGGGTGACTACAAGCGCAATCTGGTTAATCTTTTTGTTCGCAGAACAAAAGTGGTATTTGGGATAATATTATTTTTAATAAACTAGCATACACACATAATAACCTACTACTTTGCTTCCATCTTGCTGGACTTCAAAGTGAAAACTCATTCACCTGACTAGTTCATCCTTTCCTTATTATGAACTGTGAGTCAGTTTGTATTAGTGGCATTAGTATAGCATGCACTGTGAATAAAGCTTACGCACCAATTCAGAAAACTGCTCAGCAGCACATGCAACATGGCATGCGTGTAGATTGTGCTCCAGCTCTGTCTCTGTATGCGAAGGGAAATGGTTTTTGCTCACCATCATCGTTATCAACGTCACGATACGCCTTTTGTAGATTTAGTGGTATTTTTATTAGGATTTCTCTAGACTACTAACTTTAATTTTTATTATTGTCTATTACAATGAAATATAAAGCATAGGAGACCTTTTATGTTTTCTAATAGTCATGGGAAACACAGAAAGTTCTAAAAACAGAGCTATAAAAGATACCAAAAAATTATACATATACAAGTATTTTCTTTTGCCATGCATGTGACTTTCTATAGATATTATATAGACAGATTTGAAACAAACAAACAGGAAACATAAAGCCTTCCGAAAACTGATACGATTTTTACTCTCATTTTATAACAATTTTACTTTTAAAATATATTCCTACTACACTGTGAGACATACTTTACTATTGCATATATGAATTAATTTAGGAGCAACAAATACAAATTTTTTGTTAAAAAAGCTGTGTCTGGGCTTTATTATAAAACTATGCTCACTTCTGTACGTTTAGAACAATTAGAAACCTCAGCAGATGAAAAGGAAAAGCAGAAAGCGGTTTTGTCTGTAGAGCTCTCCAGAAATGGTTTGGGAATGCTTATTCATCATAAGATAACATTTTATTACATTTTGCTTCGACTTTTTATATTGTCTTGCTCAGCTCAACCCATCTTTTGTAATAATTATGGTTATGGAAGAGTAATACTATGTTTTAAAACGCACTATTCGGGCAAACTATTTTGGTGCATACTTAATATGTATACATTTACATCTCATCCTTTTTCTGGATATAATTTCTTCCTATTCATGTTTTATAGGTAATCATTATTTGCAATCCTCACTTTACCCTGATTAAAAAGAATTTTGCTATTTTTATGGAAAGAAAAAGCTGTTTCAGGCGCCCTTTTGCCGAAAATTAAAAATAATTTATCTGCTTCAATAATGTTAGATTTCTTCAGGCTATCGCAGTCAAACCTCTAAAACATAGTCAATCGGACAAACATTATAACCAGATAATATTACTAACACAAAATAAGTGAAGCTATTCTATGCAGGTTAAATATAAGGATACGGGCACACCGCATTGCCTCACAACTTTCCATGTCAAATTTATGTAAAAACTGGATTTTTGTGAACTGAAAGATAAAGCAGCCCAAGCACAAAACCATGGCTAGGTCTATTCTTGTATGCAACCACACTGCGTATCGAAAGAGGTAATATCATTCACATCATCATGTTCATTTTGTGCATCTTTCTTTGTTGCATTTTTTTGGGCGCCACTTATACACTGCTCATATTAACTAAATGCTAGCACGTAGTTCGCTGGAAATCCGCTAGAAACGCTACTGTATTTTCTGCATTCCGATACAGTGGCGTTTCTAGCAGATTTCCAGCGAACTACGTGCTAGCATTTAGTTAATATGAGCAGTGTATAAGTGGCGCCCAAAAAAATGCAACAAAGAAAGATGCACAAAATGAACATGATGATGTGAATGATGTTACCTCTTTCGATACGCAGTGTGTATGCAACATGCAGTGAGAGTCATGTGTATGTGGAGCAAGCAAGTCAAGGTCATTGCTATTTCTCTGTGGAGCTCAGTGCAGATAGGAAGGGAAACATCTGACACTTGTTGATCAACTAGATTCATTCAATTCTTCTTCTTGTTGAGCAGAGTTTTAGAAAAGTTTAGCTTTTGGTGTGCTGTAAATTAAAAAAAACGGAAAATAACAGTTTCAACAGTAACAAAAATATGTGACTGGTCAGTCGAATTTGAAGACAGGTAAAAATTGAAACAAAATTTATTAACATTTAGGTTATCCAAAAACTCACTTTGACTCATTTTTCAAATTCAAAATAAATTTCGTGAGGTCTGCTTATTTACTGAAACGTAGCAAGCACACACATTTTTACAAATTGGTTGGATGTCGTGAAACCACCATCTTGTCGAACTTTTGACCCGTGGAAAAAACTTGTATGAACTACAATTGTTCTATAGAACTTGTAGATGAATGATTAGAGTTTACAAATTCAGCTAGAAATCCTAGAAATAGTGGAAGTAAAATGGGGACGTCCGTTTGTGAAATTAAAAAATTAATATTTCATTTTGTACGCAAGTATTGAATATTCACTCAATGCATGCAAAAAAAAACAAGCAGATAAATACAACAAACTGACATAATTACTCTTACGCTCTTGTCTGCTGTTATGTAAAGTAAAAATGTCTTCATGCTTCACTTATTGCTGGATAAAAACATTCTTCAAAACGCCATACAAAAAGTACGTGTAAGTATTACTTTCCGTGTACCTTGATCACAAATTCAAGAATTTTAAATGTGTAGGGAACAACAGCTCCATTTAGGTCGGCAAACGGTTTGACTACGGTAAAGTGTCATGTGCACGACTAAAAATAGTCAATCCCCAACCTTCAACTGTAAATACTATGCACAATAGAAACTCACTCAACCCAGAAAAAGGGTTTCTTTTGCAAGCCTCAACTCTTCCGCTTGATAACATTACGGGACTTTGAACCCTGGGACTTTGCAAGACAAGAGAATAGAATGAAAGTGCATCGAACAATGAATGTGTGTGTTCAGTATTGTATGTGTCATGTTCTGGTATAATTGTGCTTGCACTAATAACAGTAACCCTTGAACAAACTTAGAATGAACCAGGTACATGTTCCTGTGTCTCCACTCTTGACTTTTAGAATTCATTAAAATGTGAAAGGGGATGATGGTCATAGATAGGGCATTGTAAGTGAAGCAAAAACGATATTCTGTCTGTGCTAAAAGTGATTAGTGCAGTGGCCGTAGGGGATCCCAATGAAAATACACAAGGACAAAAATGTGTTATGTTTCGGTTTGTTAGCTAAACCATTTCATTAACATTTTACGTGTTGCACAGTAAGGGTGTACGCTACATTCATTGTGTGGACAAAATTGTTTGTACGTAAAATTTTCAGAAAATTTGTATGTTATATATTTGAACTACAACCTTTGACTAGAAGAGTTGCAACTGTTTAAAAAGTTTCTAGGGAAATATAAAACGAGACAAAATTTTGTTTAGTTTTGAGTTTAGAAGTAAAACTTTCAAGCGTCAGAAATCATATTGCTAGATTAAATACTTTTTAGTTCTTGTATAAAATTGCTTATGTCAAACAAATTTGTGTCTAAGAATTAAGCAATTTGCACAATCGTTC
Organism: Entomobrya proxima; assembly: GCA_029691765.1. Taxonomy (NCBI): domain Eukaryota; kingdom Metazoa; phylum Arthropoda; class Collembola; order Entomobryomorpha; family Entomobryidae; genus Entomobrya; species Entomobrya proxima. Next base: position 55,696,346 of record CM056169.1, read on the forward strand.
AAGACAAGATAATGGATTTAAAAGCTGAAGAAGAAAGGTGTCATTCAGTATTTCCTGAAAAGGTAACCAGTTCACCAACATACTCCGTTGTATTATTTTTAAAGAAAAACAGAACAGAGTAAATGTGACAAACCAAATATTCAGTTGTTTTAACTATTTTTGTCTACTAGATCTGGCAGGTAATCGCAGACAAATCGGACTTCGGAGCCCACCTACGATTACGAGAGTCTTCACCATATCTTTGGGACTTACTGGAGAATTCATGGATTCGTTGGTTTCCTCGGTTTGCGGAAATTTTATACAAGCAGCTAAAAAATTATCAAGAAGACGTGGAATGTGTCATGAAAAAATGCCGCTTGGTGTGTTGCCATTGGCAAAATTGTGTGGACGCGGTTTTACTAAACTTTGCTCATCCCCTTGAACCTAATTGGTACGGTCACGCTCCTTATAGAAGGCACGATTTCAAAAGATATATACACCCGTTTGACATTGTGTTGGGTAATAGGATTTCTGACAACACCATAACACGATTTCGACAGCATTTTGAAACTCATGCGGGCACAAACAGAAACCCGTTTTTGTATCGAAGTATTATGATCAGTACTGGAGGACCACCACAAGAAGCGGGCATTGATGGGGTTTTGCAGTTTTTGCGTGATTATGGGCAACACATTTGGCATTGCGTTTTTTGTCTATTTGCAAGCGATAACAATATAATGGTTTATTATAGGAATATTTACGAGATGCTGAAATTGATGCCCAATCTACAGACACTTTCACTTGACTTTTTTTCCTTTGACGTACAGCCGACAACTTTCACCGAATTGCAGCTGTTCACTAAAACTCATCCATTTCCAACTCTGAAGCACTTAAATCTCAAAAAATTCGTTGGGTACCAACTTCAGTAATTACCGCTGTGACTCAAGCAAACCCGCAAATTACAAAACTGGATATTTACGAAAGTAGTGAAGCCAACTTTACCTCACGTAAAGAAAACTTGCAGTTTGATTTGCAGATGCAGTTGGAGGACTATTCAACGAGACTAATTGATGAACAACATTTTAGAATGCTGAAAAGTTATAGTTTTGCTTGGCCTCTAAAGCATCTGTATCTACAAATTGCCCGGGAAGTACCGACAAAGGAGTTGTTTGAGTTTTTGGGAAACAGTTGGTCTGCTACACTGATAGAACTTTCCTTAGATTTTCACTACACCGTGGAACGTTTAGATGCGGCAGCATTAAACCTGCCGAATTTGCAGGCGTTTTCCCTAAAAAGCTTAGGCTATACACCGCTAGATTTTCTCTTGGCAACCCAAAATTCCTTAAAAACCTTGAGTGTGCGCGTAAGAACACGTGACTTCAATACTTTATCTGAAATAAAAGAAAACCTACGAACTGCTCTGGAGGATGAGAGAAATGTAAAATTTCTAAATTTTCGAAACAACTTGTCTGAATCAAACATTTGGTCGATGTTTCCTAAATTGCAAAGCGTGGATTACAAAACGTTTGGAAGTGCACTATATTCGTGCCGACGATTTGACTGGATGTTGAAACAAGCGGAACATGTTTGAGTTTTCTTACTTAACAAGTTTTACATTGATGTTCAGAGTATAAGTTTGTAAAAATTTTATATTTTTGTTAACGTTATTTTACTTGGAGAGAATACACAAAATATTCTTCCATTACACGGAGTTTCAAATTGTAGTGCTATAAACATGATAATTAGAGTCCATCAATAGCTTACATGTGGAGATATTTTCTGTGTAAACTTTGATATTTCACCTAACAGGAAACAGGAATGGTTGGCATTGTTGTTTTTGTGCTCATGAAATGTCTTCCTTTTTAATAAGTGGAAAATAGTAGGAACCGTAAAAGTTAGTGTTTGCATTTTTATTCTGACGTCACCCAGCTTTTGTTATTTACTACAATAATAAATTTGATATGCATTAATTTTGGTGCGTAAGTCTATATGTTTTTAACACTTGAATAATTGAATAACTCTAAGGAACAACGCAATCTTTGGTTGTCAAGATCAAAGTATCGTAATTATTTATAAAAAATATTATATAAAATGTAAATAGTTCCGGACGACTTGTCTGTCTCTAATTGCGTTTTTGCAAAGCGTTTTATTAAATGAGCACATGCAACATTGTGAAGCGTCATTGATAAGTTTAAAAAAGATAAACACAATGATAAGCTTTCGGTCAAGAAGTACTGCTGACATAAAAAATGAATAAAACTAAATCATCTACTGCGTTTTTATACTTCAGTTTGGAATTTCAAAATGTCCATTATGGCAACCAACAAAGATTGCGTTATTCGTTAGAGCGATTCAATTATGTCTAAAATATGTAACCGAAGTAACTGTGCAACTAATTATGCGTTAAATTTATTTTACACAAAACAAAACGAAATTGTAATGACACTGTAAATATGTAAATAGGCTATAAAACGTGCTATAATTTTAGTTTTTGTTTCCAAGGGATTGATTAAAAATTTGGTTTGTCATTTTACTTTTGTCGTAAACCTAACTTAAGGTATGGTAATAATTAGATTAGGAATTTTTCTATTAATTGGCTTTCACATAATTTGTGCTATTGGTGCCGCAAAATTTTAAAAACAATTGTAATTAATATGGTTATGCTGAAGCAAGTACAAATGTGCAAGTAGGTTGATTGAAAAATGTTTTCCTGGTTAAGCGAATATTATATAAAGAATACTAAACATATTTTGTAACTATCCAGAAAAATAAAAGGAGGTGGGGCTTTTAAGTTAAATAAATGTTTGATAAATAGATCCAATAAATTTATACAATAATGGTTTTGATTTTTGCTAAAATCGAGTTTCTACAGATGTTTGATGTTCCCAGGCTAGCTTCACATGTTTTACTCATAATATGTTTGCAACTTTTACTGTTGTATTTTAAACCTGGTTGACAAGGGAATTTAAGTTCACAGCAAGAATTCATTTGACGGTTTAGTAGTATGAAAAAAAATTAAAAGTTTCCAGAAAATTAAAACAGAGAACTCTGACGATCGTGCTGCGATATATTTATTTTGTAGCAAGGTTCATTTAGATAATCCTTACAAGTTCAAAACATATTTGCAGAGCAGAGTTATCACACAAAAGCTATTATATTTATCAATTAAATAAAATTGATAAATATGAACAATATATACGTAGCAGCATACCTTGATGTATTTTGTTCCCTTAACACGAATAAAAGGAAAAACTTGAAGGAAGCTTTTCGTTTGTGACCTAAATGCGTCCCTTAAAAATAAGGACCATTACTACAACATTAAGTCCCTTGTACTCTGTGAATGTGTTCACATTTACATTTTAACACTTTTGAAACTCCGTCTAAGTTTCTACATTTTAAAGTCTGACTTGGCTTGAATTAAGGTTCAATACAAATTCCCAGAAATGCTAGCAGCACTAAGAGGATTATAAAACAAAAATGTCTCTTACTTCAATTTCTGAGGCACATTTCATCCAAAAGATTTCAAAACAAAGTTAGGTTTTTAGTACCTTTCAACTCTACATTATCTTAGTGAAAAAAAATTTTAATCCTAAAGTGTCATGAGCAAAATCATGCAAAAGCAGCAAGAATATTGTTAATGTTCATGAATGTGAATTAATTTTAATGAACCTAACATAGGTTGAGCATTCAATGAAATCCAAATCAAATAGTAGAATTCTATTTTGCTAACACATACCCTAATACCAAGACCTTACAACTCCGTTGCCAGTTCTTTTCATTAAATTCCTGAATGCATAAGTTCTTTCAATTCAAAGATTTCCACAGCGTTACCAGCTGCATTTGCACAAAAGATACACATACAGGAACGTGACTTGTGTTAAGGTAGGAGTGTATATGATCTAAGGAGCAGCATTCAACTAATCCTAAGCAAACACACATTCACTTATTTATCTCCAGACCCTTTTCAGAAAGGGATTAACATTCTTAAGCTTTATTGAATGCCTTCCGAAAACCTTTTTACAACCTTTGTTTGAATGTACCTTAAATATTTGTTGGCTACGGCAGTTTTTACTTTGTATGCGTGATAGGCAGTTCGACTTTTCACAGGACAAATGTTTCGAATAACTCTTTCAGTATGAGTTCTGACGTTGTGTTAGCAGGTCTAATATTTTTCTTGTCTCAGCAAACGCGCGTATACAGATAAATTTGTAGTTTATTTTAAATAGATAATTAGTAATTGTGCTGCTGAGTTAGATTTTATGTGATTCAGATCTAGAACTAGAACTCTTGCACATGTCTTTTTGGACATAAATTTTACTACGAATCCAGAAGCCGAGGATTTTTTGTGGTATTTATTTTTACAAAAAATAGGCCCAAATTATCCGTGGTTAAGCAATTTAATTCACCGTGTCTGCAAAATATTTTTGGAAACAAATGTCTAAACAACTAACAGTGTAATTAATCCTTAGTGTGAAAAGTTACGTGCCACCTTTGGTCCATGATAGTAAAATGGAAGCAATATCAGAAACGGCTTGGCTTCGATCAGTCTTTCCTGAAGAGGTAAGCAAAACTATGATCAATAAAACCCATAATCTAATCTATTATCTATAATCCATCTAACTAAATTTGAATTTTAACCCGTTTACTAAATTATATTTTTGCAGATTTGGCTGCTGATTGGGAATAAAATATTCAATATTCATGACAAACTTCGACTACGAGATTCTTCAGATTACTTTAGTTTTCTGTTCAAAGATAAATTGGATCGTGCAATGTTTTCAGAAGTGGCAAAAATACTTCACGTGCAGCTAATGCGTTATGAAGGAGTATGTTTCGATGTGAGGCAAAAATGCCGATTGGTATGTCGTAATTGGCAAGAATGTGTAGACGTGGCTTCAGACAACTTTCCAATCATTCATCATCCTTTTAAAACCGTTCGTGAAGTATATGGAACTGGAACTCTTTACGTTAATCAAGAACCTTTTTTAGATAGTGAGCGCATAGCATGGTTTCGGCATTATTTTGCTCAAACGCATGCTGGCACAAAGAGGAACCCATTTTCGTGTCAATGTGTTGGAATTGATTACAGAAGAGAACAAGTAGAAGCTGACAATCTTATGGAACAATCTTTGCAACTTTTTCGTGAATATGGGCAGCACATCTGGCACTTCAATTTTGATATAGCGCCAACTGACTTAAATGTATTAGCTCTTTATAGAAAGGTGCATGAGCTGCTAGAATTGTTGCCAAATCTACAGACACTCATAATTTACTCTAATCCCGTAAGCCTTCAGGAGACAACTTTGACCAACTTGGAATTACACTTCAAAACCCATCCTTTTCCAGCTTTAAAGCATTTACGACTTGTTAAGATTTATGATATACCCAATCCAGTAGTTAACGCTTTGATGCGTGCTAACCCGCAAATAACAATGCTACATGCGTCTAGTAGAAACAGTTCTGTTTGGTTTCAAGGAAATATGCAGCTACTGGAGCTGTTTTCAACCACGTTAGAAAATGAGGAACAGTTTAGAGTGTTGCAAAGTTCGCCTGTTGTTTGGCCATTAAGACAAATGAGTTTACGAATATACGAAGGAATACTTACAAAAGACTTGTTTGAACTTTTGGGAAACCGTTGGTCTGCTACGCTGACAGAGTTGAAGTTAGAATTCTTGAACTATAGGGAACCTTTAGATGTAGGCCAACCCTTGCAACTGACCAATTTGCAAAAGTTGTCACTGCAAATGGTATGTTTTGCACCGCTGGATTTTCTCTTGCCAACCAAACTATCCTTGAAGATCTTAAGCTTGGTAGTGGACACCAGCAATCGGCCAAATTCAGAAGAAAGAATGCAGTCCGCTCTGGAAGCCGAACAAACTGTTAATTTTTTCAAATTTCGTGACAACGTGCTTGAGTCAAATATTTGGTCAGTTTTTCCAAACCTGAGAAGCGTCGATTACTTAGATCGCGCGTTTGGATACTATGCAAGACCACAAGTTTACCGAAGATTTGACTTGATGATAAGCAGACTAAGCAAATAAATTAACCACATATTGGTACGCAGTAGCACGTAGGTGTGGTTACTTGTTCGCCGAAAATAAATAGTTCGAAAGGAAATTTGTATAAATTGAATTGACTATATTATCTGTCGACTTACCAGTTGTTGAAGGTTAGTAGGAAATTTATAAAACTATTTATACTGTATGTGTGTGTTTCACTATGTAGTTTAGGAATGAGAATCGTAGTTTTTGGCTCTCTCATAATTTTATTTTGAAAGCTTTTAAGAATAAACCTGCATGATATACCATTATGAACGGACTTGTATATCAAAGCATCAAATATGTTCACCAATTTGAGTATTTATACATTTTGTTTATTTAATTTATAATATTTGTTTGTTTAAGTTAGAGTTTATCATAATTTTGTTTTTTACAATTATATTAGAGAATTGTTGCATTTATTTTAGATATTAGAGATGAGTTGTTTTAGTCTTGATGCAAGCTGTACTATAAATGGTAAAACGCTTATTGTTTTTTCTTTTCAACGAAAATTAACTGTTTTATTGTTGTTTTTTGTACTAATATAGCCGCTAGAACATGTATTTGAGTAGTATGATAAGCATACTGAAGTATTAGTATGTGGGTTTAGTACTTTTAAGCGCCAGAAAAATGTTAGAATTTATTTTTTTTGTTGAAGCCTACTACCAGCAGCAGTGTTAAACTTTATAAGAATTGATGTAGAAACAAAATAAATTTGATTTTAAATAAAATATTAGATACATAATATAATTACTGTTATTACAACTTAAGAAAAATGCTCTTACCTAAGCTAAGCTACATCTCAAATTATTTAAAGCAACACTTCCAGACAACTTCCCTGAGCACTTGAAAACAGTTCATATAAATAGCTGACCTATTAAAAGCAAAAGCAATGGTACGCTAAAATACACAAAGGTGTGCACTTGTTAAGTACGGGTAAAATATTTTCTTACGAAAAAGACAATATGCATTGCAATTCCATTATTCTCACCTTGAACACAAGCATAGTGATAACTAATTCACCAAACCGAGCTCGTGCGGCGCAATATTCCATAATTCCACAAATTAAAAAAAAAAACATCAAATAAAACAGAAAATAATCTTACATGGTAGGCAAGCAGGAGTTTATTTTATAAAAGTTTCTTTCATGCATGCCGGTGTTCATCCAAAATCTATCACATAAGACCAAGCCTACTATGTGTTCAAGCAGTTTTGTTCGAAATAAACCAAAGAACCCACAGCTTTGGTGAAGCTATATCTGCTGAATAATTATAAAAATTAGTGGCGGTTGTGTATTTATATCCCGTTACAGCACAAAAAAACTCTGTTTTTCTATTAAACACAAGCCATAACAGTTTTGAAGTAACATGCTTTAAAGAACATGAAAAAAATATCAAACTGATACGATAAGTCTTTTGCGCATGCAACCTTTTGATCTTAAAGCAGCGCTTCTTTGTATCGCCAAAAGACAAGAATTTATTTAAAACAGTTCAATAATAATAATAAAGTTAGGTTTTATTGTCCAATTTTCATCGTTGGAGGTAAATTACAATCAGACACACATTTGTTACAGATATATATAATACCAAGAAGTCCATACATATTTTGGAAGATTTAATTTGAACTGAATTGAAATTAATTTAAAATAACATTAAGTCATACACTTTAACAATTAAAATAGGTCAAAATCCGGTTGTACATTATCATTATCACCATATTTCTTACATTGTATTTCTAGTAAAAGTGCAAACAGGTTGCATTTGAAGATAACACTTTTTTCAATAGATTGTTTTGAAATGTAGTAGTTCAATAAAGTTCAGCAATCAACAGTTGAAGAACCAGTATAAAACCCAGACCATTTCTCATCACTCAAACAATTTTAATATCAATCTGTGCCGGATTCCTTTATACATTCCCACTGACTTGATATGCACAGGTTTAAATTTCAATAGCGTAACTATATTGCCAAATTTTTTATCTCGACATTTTGAGTCTTCGAATTTCAAAAATTCGAAAAAATTTTACCTACAACTAGAAACGTTTTCATATAACGTAAGGAAATGTCATATAGGTTTTTTAAATTTCAATAAATTTTATGCGGCGTGCAACAGCTCACTTTTTTCAATCGGTCTAATGAAAAGAAATTGAATGAGATAAAACCGTCCACCTTTGCATCAGACAAAAATATCTAGCGATGCTGATGGAAGCTAAAAGAAAACAAATTTTCAGTAGGTTAGGAAATTCTTTCCTAGATATCTAAATATAAAAACACTCAACAAAGTATTAGCAAGCTAGAATGTAGTATGATCAACTCATACACACAAAATATTTAAGGTTGAGCTTGGATAATCTCCGCAGGGATTAAATGTCAAATCATAGTTCAATAATTCAAGTACTTTCTCCATTCAATTTTAATCTCTATCATTTTTACTAGTTTCTGAATTCGCCTTTTGTCCTCATAAATTTTATGTGTGGTATTTGTGAAGCGCGAATAAGACTCAACCAAATAAAAAAATTAAAGGAGAAAATGAGACATAACAATTTATGCTTGTTTTTACTAGCAGATTGCAACAGAAGCAGACTTTGTCGGACTATTGAGCAGCAGTTGTGAGATTGACAACAAATGTATGAATAAGCTAATCATTTACCAACTTATAAATTTTTTAAATAAAGTATTCATCAGGTATGTTATCTCTCTTCCAAATGGTATGTTATTTAATAAATAGGCATTCCGTTTTTGCACATGCTATGAAGTTTCTATTGTTTCAAAGAATTTTTTGTCCTCAGGTATCCCAAGTATACCAGGCTCAAGTAAAATAGAACATAGCGGGGATTAACGTAGAACCCTTATGGCTTCCATTTAAATCCAGGAAGACGATGTGTGCATGCAACAACTTTCTTTCAATATTCAGATACCAGATTAATGCACAAATAAAATATATTTCAAAGTCCTTGGAATAATCAACACGAAGTATCAGTCAAGAAGGTAGCAGTGAACATCAACCGTGGTACATTTTTCGTGTTTTTTTATTTTGGTTCTGCTACAGCAAAGAGTTTATGCTTGGAGCTGAGGCTGTTAATACGCTAAAATATTTAAGGTACCGAAAAAAGTACAATGGAAATATGATCCTTTTCCATGAAATGCTAATACCTTTAGCTTAGCTTAATAGTTTTTGCCTTTTTGAATGAAATATTTTTTAAAGCATTCCATTTACCATTTCTAGTACTTGTTTTATTTGTAATGCTGCAGAAGGGGAAAATTTATGCAATTAGTAAGGTACTTATTGAACTTTTTTAAACGTACTAGTGCGTCTTGTGGAAGTGAAGAATAGTGCCTTGTTATCTGCTGGAATTAGAAGCGTATATTCACGCACAAGCCATAAGCAAAATATTTAAAGCAAAAAATCCAAGTCACTTTGTTGCAAGCAGCTTTGGAGAGCACATTACGGTATTAATTATTTCCTGAAATTATTTTGAACATTTTTTGATACAACAGATTTTCCAGTTTTGAATACATCAGTTCTCTTGCCGCAAGAGTCTTGCGTAAAGCCAAATTTAGTTTATTACAGAAAGTCAGGCACGTGTCAGCACAACCATGGCCGGATTGCTGCCTGCAGCAAATCAAAAGTTTGTCGAGGACGAAATAGTTCTCTTGAGAAATTTTCCGGCTGAGGTATTTCGACAACGTACACTACTTGTGTTTTAATACAAAAAGGACAAAACATTTATGTAGGATCTTTTATAAATTTATTATTATTTCTAAATCAGGTCTGGAATATGATTTTTTCAAAATGCAACAATGATTCGTCGGTCGCATTATGTAACACTTCACCCTGTTTTCGAATCTGGTTACTAGCAAAAAGGACTGCTTTCCTGTTTCCACTATTTTGGAACATTCTGAAGAAAACTTACCTTGATATTCACGAGCACAACGTTCAAAAAGGATTTGAGAAGCCAACCAGGGAAATTTATCGACACAACATGGCAATCATGCAACATATTTGGGAAGAAACGCAACAAGTCCATTTAAGAACCTTTCCAACATCAGGCCTTCTAAGACACATTCAAAAATGGACATTGAAGCTTCGTCTGGTTTGCAAAAATTGGCGTGACGCAATTGATTCTGTAAACATAAGGGAGCTTGACCACATCAAAACAAACACAAGGAAGTCGTATGGAATTCAAACTATGCAGTTATGGACTTTCCCACAAAATGCCGTAATAAGTACCAATTTCAACTTTGAGAAATTTGAAAAATTCATACTAGGAAACGATTCTGAAAAAGTTTGCATTTTTGTGAGGTCTATTGTAATAACTAGTCGGAACTCTGAACTATTCAAATTCTTAGAGCGAGTAGGACCTAATGTGTGGTATTGCACTATAAAAACTGAGCTCAGGTCTTACACTAAAGACAGTCTTACAGCCTCTTATATGAATATTAGGGATTGTGTAAAACTTCTTCCCAAATTGAGAACCTTAGAGATTGCAAGCTATAATATATCAAGTGAAAGATATGGTAACCCAGTTTTCGATAACAACTTTTTTCAACTGGTAGACGACAATCCTGTAAACAAACTAAAAAACCTTACCGTTTTAACTACCGAAAAGTTGACGTTTCCAATTTTCAACGCAATTCTGCGAAGCAACAACCAGATAAAAAACTCTCAATGTAGATCATCCATATTGCTGCGGCCAATATGGCATTTGTTCAGTACGTTTGCCAAACTTAAAAGAGATGTCGCTCGAAGTTTCCATGGAAGCAGATCTAGAAGCACTACGCCAGCCGTGTGCGAGTTGGAAAATTGTTAAATTTTTCTTGATCGTTAAAAGACCACAGGCCATGTGGAACACACTGACTGAATTATGTGAGAAGGAATTGAAAAATAACTTTATTACTATAACACGTTATGAAAATAAATTGAATGGTCTGGGTACAGAAGTGGCTAAAAAATTACAAGAGTTAGATCAGCGTTTGGTTTACGGAAATCATGCTAATAAGAAGCTGGTTATATGTGACAGAAACATAAATAGGAAAATGGTTTTGGAGGGGCAAAATAAATAGAAAATAGTACTACGGAAGATCCAAATTAAACTTTAGTTCTGCCTAGGACTGCGTCGGTTAAGATTAAAACTTCATTTTATTTAAATTAAAGCTTATTGCGTGGCCAAAGATTTTCATTATTAAAACGGCAACTCAGAGCGTTTATTCAGGTTTTGAACACAACTCCTTTCCTAAATAAAAAACGTCTAATGTGAATATGTGTGGTTTTATGTGGAAAATCGTGTGGGTACATAAAAGTCGTCCTGTGTTAGCATGCATTACATACTTTGTTTCGATGAAAAGGATTGTGTAGTTTTCGTTAGGATTGGTATACATTTTTGAAGAATACATTGCTATGGCTAGAATACTTTTGCTAAACAATGATCATATGTTTAATCATATGTTATGGGAATAAAAATTGAATAATTATTGTACTAGTAGAATTGAGATAAGATTGGGATAAGCAGGTCATCGTATTGTTAATTTGACAGCATTGCATTGCCCCTGATCCGCATTTAGGCAGAAAATCTAAATTAATTCATGTGAATATAATTCATATGACAATTCAAAAGTACATGAGACATGGACGGATATTGTTATTGTTGTATAATAGGCTTACAATAATAAATTTCAATACTGTAAGTTTCAATAAATGCTTTTAGATTTCTAGTACTTGTTACCCACCTGTATACACATTATTAACAGAAAAATTCCTGAAAGCATAAAAAAGCCTTCCTGTAAATACATCTGAATGCGAGTTGTTTCTGACCCTAGTATAGGGTGAGTAGATGGTTTCCAAATTCAATATTTTGTAAGAACACAATATAAAGTTTTTACTCTGCAGGAACCTCTTCTCAGAAACACAGTCTTCTGAATACGATAATCCGACTACAAAAGAGTAAAAGAAGCATAAAATCTGAACAGCTTGACTCATCTGATGATAGCAAGAATGCTACAGAATATGCGCATGTATATTCTAGTAATGCTTAAAATATTTGAGGTACCCTCAGCAAAGTTTTTTAAAAATGAGACCGATTCTAAGAAATGAAAATTCTTAAGCCAGACATTTAGCTTAGATCAACGCATTCTGTGAATGTTTTTTGGATGCGATAATCCGATTACAAAATATTTTGTACCCGCATTCTACCTAAAATCTTTGGTACAAGTGGTAATAGTAATGCTGCAGTAGGTGTGCCTGTATGCCAGGAAAGTGCCATATTTTTACCTTTTCACGCTAACCAAACTTCACCCAATTTTCCTTACTATCTGCTACTGTTTGATCTTATTGCACACTTTGTAGCTTTCATTCCCCACATACAGTTCACTTTGTTGAAAGCAGCTTTACTGAGCACATTACATTAATATTAATTGTCTCACAAGACAAATTCAATAGTTTTCTTGATACAATAAATCTAGCAGTGCTGTATTATTCAGTTCTTTTGCGTGAAAACCAAATATATTATATAAGCCTGAAAGTAGGTGAAGTATCACAACAACCATGGCCGAGTTGCCTTTGGAAGCCAACCGACAATTTGCTGACGATGAAATACTTCTTTTGCGTACATTTCCAGCAGAGGTATGTTAAAAGTGTATTTTTATATAACAATGCAAAGTTGAATGAAACGTCGTAGGAGAAATTTTTGAATAAATTATTATTTTTTTTGCAAATCAGATATGGAGTATGATTTTTTTGGAATGCAACAGTGAATCCTTGCTTGCACTGCGGGATTCCTCATTTTGTTTTCAAAACTTATTACTACCCAGAAGAACCGTTTATTTGTTTCCTCAAGTATGGTGCGTTGTAAAGGATACATACCTCAAAATTGAAACGCTAGACTCCCAACAGGAACAACGCAGAAATACCAGGTATCCAATTCTGTCCCTAGCTTTACCAAGATCTCTCACATTGATGTTTCGGTTGGTTTGTAAAGATTGGCGTGACGCTGTAGACTCCGTAAACTTGAAGGAAATTCACGCAGTCAAGACGAACCCCAGAAAGTTTTTAAGAGATCCATTTGCACAAGATTTTATCGCTCAAATGGAGGCTAATCTAAACTCCCATTTTAACTTCAGAAATTTTCAGGAAGTAATGCTGAAAGGAAGCTCTGAAAAAAATAGCAAGATTATTAAAACTATCACAATCCAAGATTGGAGCCCTGAAGTGTTCAGTTTATTGAAGCGAATAGGAAGCAGTGTGTTATATTGCACCATTAGATTGGCTGTCTTGTCTTGCAGCCATGAAGAAACTTATATAAATATTCGGGATTGCCTAAAGCTTCTTCCCAACTTGAAAACTTTAGATATCCTAGGAAACTGTTTCGATCATAAAAGAAATGCTGATGACCAGTTGCTCAAAATTGTAGGCAACAATCCCATCAACACATTAAAAAGACTTGAAGTTCTGGGCACCAAATTTCTGTCCCATCCAATTTTTAACGAAATAGTGAGAAGCAACAGCCAGATAAAAACTCTATATGTGGACGGAAACTCTTGCTGCAGACCATACGCTATTTCCGCCGAACCAATGTCTAATTTAGAAGAGCTGTCGTTTCAGATTTTCACTAATGCTGATATAGAAGAACTTTGCCAGGCATGTTTAAGTTGGAAACGGGCTAAACTGTACTTGTTCATTGAGAACCGTATTGCCATTGACTGGGACAAACTGATAGAATTTTGTAAGGAGAAGTTGAAATATAACTTTGTGAAAATAATAACTGGAGGAGAAAAACTGAAGGGTCTGGGCGCTGATGTGGCTACTAAATTAGTGAAGCATCGTAGGTTGCAGCGACAGTTTGTTGGGATGTATAGTTCAAGATTTTTGAATCAAGAATGATGTATAAAATAATTAGAGAACATCGCAAGGGGATGGCACTCAAGAAGCAAGGTGAAAATAACTAAAAAACCAGGACACCTAAGCCAATTTAACTTTTATCAGCCCAACTTCAAATTTATTACCAATGTCCAAACGCTGTGCATCAATCTGCATGGTATGCTATAGGTCCATTGAGTCTGCGCGGGATCCTTGTAACCATATGACCTTAAAATTGGCAGCTAAATATGCTTAATCGACACAATCGTTCCAAAAACAAAACAATTGTTTGGTGAAAGCCAAAAGTTAAAAAATCAATAATACGTTTTCTGCATACAGCGAAAGCCTATACATAGCATACTAGAAATTGTAGAAATAGAAATTGCAATGTTTCTAGTAAACAAAAGTTGTCTTGTTCATAAATATATTTAGATCATTATATAAATTTAAAAAAGTCTGGTGCTAAATTAAGAAAACTTAAAAAGACAAACCCAATCAGCGTAACAACCCAGGACGAGATGCTGATTGTGAAGAAATTGATTGATTGATTGATATTTGCATGCTTGAACACCGACTCCAAGTTTGTAAGAATTTGGATTGTGCCTTTTAAAATACTTAATTATAAATTTGTTTGAATTATTTATAGATTTCGTGGAAAATATTTGCTATCATAATTACTTTTAACATTTTTTGTATTTGTAAGCTAGAAAATAAATGCTGAGTTCAAAGCATCTTTGCTTTGCAGAATTATACTTTGGATTTTTATTTAAGAAGTTTTTTTACTTTCATGCTTGATGTCAAACTACTTACCTACCCATTTTTTTGTTGTACAGGAAAATTAGTATTTAAATTAAAATTTGTTGTATTGAAATGACAATGAAATTTAATGTAAGTTTAGTAGTAAGAAAAATTGATAAATTACCAGAAATTTGAAATAAATTACTTTGACGATCCTTCTGCTAGGGCATCGATAATAAAATTATTTATTGCAGCTAAGCTGACTCAAGCATTGACTGTATGTACAAAATATATTAGCAAAGGTGAGTGATCATATAAAAGCTATAACATTAACTATAAGAATAAAATTTAAAATTGTGAGCAATAAAGTGTTGTGTACTGTAAGATTCGCACGTACTAATATCTAGTTTTGCACGTACGCAAACGAGTAGAAGCCCGAAAGCATCAGCAGCAATAATACAATCACTTTATTATTTGTAATTTCTGTCAGATTATTGGTACACGCAAAATATCACATGAGTAATTTTATCTTTGTTTTTCTTTAATCCATTCTGTAGAAACTGCACACATAAACCTTTCTAGCTTTCAACACGTAAACATCAACCGGTTGTGTAAATTGGATGCTTTTCTAAATTTTAGGTGTTTGACGCATTGAGTTTAATTGTGAAGTATCTAAATGCATACACAAAACGCCGGTTTCCTGCTTAGGCCTATTTTTGAAGCAGTAATCCGTAAAATGTATGTAGATGAGAGCATTTTTTCTAAAAAAAACCCGCATAGCAGAATTTGGAAAGCAGCACATTGTCTAAAATGTGTTTTAGTCGCCTGTTGACAATCAAGAATTAGAACCTACTTTGCCAAATAAAAGCATACTACTCAAGATGCTGGATATCGGCTTTAGACCGGTCACTCACAATATAATTTAACATGATGCATTTACCACAGCAAGGCCAATTTCACGAATTCTTATCGGCTTTGATATACCATATATGGTTTTAGATAGGAGGATAGATAGACAAATGTAATGTTTACTTAACAGATATACAAGGATAAGTTGAAAAAAATGTGGTGACTTTAATACGCCAACTACCTGCTCGCCATTATTGATCGTTTTACGTAAGGTGCACTTCACAGTAATCCTAAACCAAATACTGTGCCAATCTAATTCAATTGCACATATAAATTTATCTGTACCTGATTGATACCATTTTCCCTTGCAGATTGATTACAACCATTACATGGAATCTGCTTTACGTAAGGTATTGCAAACAAGAAAAACTGGTTCCGAGAACCAGTATCAATTTTCCGTTTGCGTCAGTTCTGATCACTTTTTGTAATGACGTTCTTTACTGCGCATTAAATTTTCTCGAGTGATATTGTGCCAACCATAAAAAATTTTAGTTCCTATCTCGGCTTGTGTTACTGAAGTCATTAAAATTTATACTTTTGTATTCTTGAAAATTCATTTCCAAAATTATATTGGAACAGCTTATCCATCTCGGAATCTGTTTATTGTTAACTTTTTGCCCTGGTGAAGATGACAGATCGTCATTGAAAGCTTGGCGTTTCAATAAAGTTTTGCCACTTAAAACCCCGTTTTTAATTGCATTATTGGATTCAATAACTTTAAAACTTCTGGAGTGCCAGGGAGATTGCGTTGGTTATTTAAATATATTGTTGATAAAATGGAAGATTATGAACACAGACCTAAAAAATATTTTGAAGACATGAATATTCTGCAATGCATTTTTCCTGAGGAGGTATGATAAACCCATAAATACACTTAAATGATACATTCTAACGAAAGTTTATATACAGCTAGAAAATTTTAATCACAGATTTGGTATAAGATATTCAACCACCTTTCCGATGTTGGTGACTATCATCAAGTTGGAGCAGCATCGACTTACCTGTATCATTTAATTCTGCCTCATGGGCTACGTGTGTTGTTTCCTGATGTTGTCAAGGCTTTGCTTAAGGCTATAGATTTACCAAATGACTTGCCTGTATCGCTACTCAGGTGTCGACTAGTGTGTCGTAAATGGAAACAAGGTTTGGATGATGTGTTCCAACAAATTGCCGAGCAGTCTTTTCCAATTGGTAAAAATTTGATCCGTCTACATCGAAATGTTAACAGGACGCTATATTTTACGCAGCATAAATTTGAACTGACATCAAAGATTGACAAGTTTCTACAAACTTTTGACGAGTATCATTATCTCCCTGGAAGTAATCCGTTTCCCTCCAGATCAGTATATATCTGCAATTCATTTCAAATTGGCTATTCTACGTTTTACAACAAAATGGAGAAATTGTTGCAAAAGTATGGACATCATCTCTGGCACTGCATTATTGTAATGTGGAATTGCCGTACGTCAATCACAAGTCTGATTAACTTGCTTGCAAATTTGCTGCAGCATATGCCTAATTTAAAGTCATTAGGCATTCGCATAGACAGATTTGAATATTTTAATTTTAATGAGAGCGCAAGCTACCTTGAATGTATTCTTTTTGAGAATCCTATACCAAGACTAAGAACTTTAGAGCTTTTGAATGAACGTGGGTTACAACCTCAAGTTTTCAGCTGCATCATTAAAAACAATCCTGGAATTACCAAGTTGACAATTCATCGCTTAGATTTTGAATCCCACTACATGACACTGTTTCAAAAGCCTGTACTAAAGTTACAAGAGCTTCAGATTTCTAAGTTTAATCATTTTGGAGGATTTATGCAACTACAGACTGGTCAGGTTATTTGGCCTTTAAAAAAGCTAAAGATTGATTTTGATGATGTAAACCCGCGTATATTAAACCTTGTAAAAACTCGGTGGGCAGAGACTTTAACAGATTTGAATCTTACATTTCCTCATTCGGGAGTACCAAAACGATTTAGGACATGCCTTTTGGAACTCCCGCATTTAGAAAACCTGACACTTACAATAAGAAATTACGATTCGATTGATTTTATTTTGCCAATGTCAAAATCACTGGTCAGTTTGTACATACGAGTATTACGAATATTTGGGCGCAGCAAAAGTGAGGAGGATAAGGACACAATACAGTTTTTTGCTTACCGGAATGATTTGCATAATTCAAACATTTGGGAGCATTTTCCAAAATTAAGAGAACTTTGGTATTATGACGAAAACATGCATAAGCCGTTTCACGTGCATGAATATAGGCGTAATCACTGGGTGGATTATAATAAAAATCAAATGAAATACCATTAGCTACACCATCAATTGTGTTTGTAAATAGGCATATCAAGTTTGGGAAATAAGGAAAGCAATACCCGAAAAAATTGTTTTTTAGCGAAATTGTTTATATTTGTTTGAATATTTTGTTTTGACTTTGAATTTGATTGAATAGTTTGTAAAAAATAATTTAACAACTAAAAACTCTTCAGCAATGAAATTATTTTTGGGCACAGCATGAAACCGTTAATGGACAATTCTTACTGTAATTTATAATACCAATAAAATGTTGCAGAACTTGTGCAATAAACATATTGGCATTGGTTTTCATTTTTTTGTCGACACTGATGTATCATTTTATTCATGCCGTATGTCGTATTTGTCTTTTATTGAAGCCACAAACATCAGACACTTTGAAGTTAAGCTTGAATGAATTAACATAACTGTACAAAACCCTTAGCTTTCTTACAATGTCAATGGCTTCCCATATGCTGTTTTTCGCAATTCATGTTGTATGTTGTTTAAGCTTTGTTGTAATATAAACATAATATAATCCTGGATTAAAATCAAGCACAAAATTACGCAGAACAAATTCATATTATCTTGTTCTGGAAGCCAAATATATGAGAAATTTTCTGTATTCTGACGATTATCTTATCCGTTTTATACCACGTGATGCTGAAAATGATATCATAGTTTGTACTAATCACTCGATAAGTCAACCAAATTACATTAACTGGCACTTTTAGTGATAAAAGAAGACAAATAAGATAATAGACATAATTTGGATGACTTGAATGAAATATTAATAAATATTGCATGGATCGTATTATGGGTATATACGCGCTTGTAATCCCCCAAACTAACTTATGAATTTTTGCTATTGAAGCTGGTCTTGTAAAATAGGTTTTCCCAGTATACAGTGAATATCCGTTTAATTCCGTGGTACAAAAGTATTTATCTATTTATATTTATATTTATAAATCACTTGTCTACACATAGCCGTGTTTATAAGTATTGCATTTGCAATACTTGATAAGATTGTGTTCCGGCCGTCTGGCCGTTAGGCCGTCCGGCCGTCCGGGAGTATGCGTTTTTCTCGGAATTGGCTGGACCGATTTCCGCCAAACTTTGCAGAAAGATAGAATATAACCTGAGGATGAACACTAGTGATTTTTACCCGGATAGGTCAACTCTAGGTCAGAGTATACTGGAAAAGTTGGAGACCAAATGGGGATGTATTTTTTAATGGAAACAAGAATCGTACGAATCGAAACAATTTTGTATGTGAGTATGTGAAATGCCCATGAGAAGGAATTTTGATGATTTTTTCATTTTTTCAGCATTTCGTCAAAATTCTTGCATATGTACTTGTCAAGTTTGGTATAATTGTCCATACATTTTTCCAAATATCTCCAACATGGAAAGTCCTTTAAATTTGAGCACGGTTCAATCTTTCGCGACATTTGCTTGTAGTTCCTGCGTACCTATCAGAAACACTACCTAGATTTTTTCATTTTAAGATTTCTTTTAAGTAAAAATTTGCGTTGGTTGACACCCCAAAATTTTTTTCTTCTGATTTCGATTGTTTGGCTGTTATTAAGTAGTATTAGGCCTACTAAAGTGGTCAAACGAGTTTTGAACTCCAGACCCTCTCTACTTAGAAATGGCGGCCTGTTGAATATTGAAAATTAAGGTTCAAGAACTTCATTTTTCTTTCAACCCGGATCAGTTCTGGATCTGAAATTATTTAGGCTAATTGCGAAAAGCAGTACCTAGATGGACATCACATTGACCACCCTGCAAATCATTACTGTGAATTTATTTAAAAAATCCAAAAACTGCAAAGTTTTCATAGGAGAAAAAATTTAATAATTTTTTTAATTTAAATTAAAATAATATTTTAATCGCTCAAAATTGTTGCAAATTTACTGATAAAGGTTAAGAGATGCCCATACATGGACTGTGTTACCGTTTGGAGAAACCTCATGAGGGAACGCGGTGCCGCAAGTTAGAAGTCACAGTTACCACAAAAATTTCGTATTTTCAGTTTTTGGCGTTTCATATAGTTTTGTCGGTGTATTTGCAACAATTTTGAGCGGCTAGAATATTATTTTAATTTAAATTGCAAAAATTATTAAATTTTTTCTCCTGTCAAAACTTTGCAATTTTTGGATTTTTTAAATAAATTCACAGTAATGATTTGCAGAGTGGTCAATGTGATGTCCATCTAGGTACTGCTTTTCGCAATTAGCCTAAATAATTTCAGATCCAGAACTGATCCGGGTTGAAAGAAAAATGAAGTTCTTGAACCTTAATTTTCAATATTCAACAGGCCGCCATTTCTAAGTAGAGAGGGTCTGGAGTTCAAAACTCGTTTGACCACTTTAGTAGGCCTAATACTACTTAATAACAGCCAAACAATCGAAATCAAAAAAAAAATTGGAGTGTCAACCAACGCAAATTGTTACTCTTAAAAACATCTCCTAGTTTCATTTCAAGTCGACTTATTCTGACCATATGACAAAGCCCCAACACAACATCGCCATTTGTGTAGCCTGACAGTTCACAAAGTTTTTTTCACCAAGAATGTTTGTAATATATATAAGTTGGTAACATAGAGCAAACTAAACCCTAAAGCAAATTGTGAATGGCCCATTAATTTTGCATCGTGTTGTTGAGCTACTGGATGGTACAGTATGGTTCTGATCTAATTTCCAGCATAGCATAGTACTTACTACATTAAGCAAAATTATAAAATATATTGCTTAGCATAGTGCTTACCTGCACGGTATTCATTTGTGGCTCAGATGTGTAAATAAACTTGAATATGAAGCTGCTTGTTATTGTTATGCATTCACAATTTCAGAATATTCTAAATAACTATGTGTACTGCTTGCAACATGACTAGGTGATTTTGTGCTAAAATTATAATTTCGATATATATATTTTTTTAAATACAAAACAAATTAGGGCAACCGTTTTCTGATTGCTCTACTGAATGCTAACAAATCTGTCTGTAGGAACGATGAGCATGGTTATTTTAGTTTTTCCAAAAGATTACTTATATCTTTTTTCAGTTGATCTTAATCATTTTGACAAACGACGGTGACCATGAAGAGCACTCAGTAACAACTTATTCAGTGATCCACTAGCAAATTCGAAATAAAAAGTGAGCAATTTATTGGTATAGCTGCATCATCATCATCATTGCTACATCTTTTGAAATATAAAAGTGAGTTTTCAGCCTAGCTTAATACACCCTAATGTGTTTAAAACTCAGTTGCTGCTCAAGCAATTCCGTTGGAAAATGTTCTACTCATATAAAAATTGGGATGCATTTAAAAGTGTACGTTTTTGTTTTTTTCCAAGGAACATTAATATTTAATTTTCCTCTACAAAGAGATAACGTATGAAGGTAGTTGACTGAACTTGCATGGAATTCTTCATGTGAGTTTTAAGTGTTCATAATAACAAAAGTAAGTAATTAGATCTACGTAGAGATGCTTAATTAGTTGATTTAGCTGTTGCAAAGACTGGACAAAAATTAATTTACAAAAGTCCAAATGATCAGTAAGTATGGTAAGCTATTTGATAAATCTCGGGTTTTTATAACACGTCCAGAATTTTAACAAAAAACTTAGTAGCATTTATAGATTTTACATCGTTCAAATTGTGGATTATAGACAATTTCAGGTTTCTATGTAGTAAATTTTATAAGTTTTATACTACAGTTTTCCTTAGATCTTTTTAATCCACGCGGCTTGGGCCAAGTGTATTTTTGTTAAAATGTAAACAGCCCAATAATATACATCACATGCCGCTAATTTTCTGCCACTTCATCCGTGATAACAATCAAATGTTAATTCTATAAAAAAAATTTCCAAGTGGGCAGCGACTTTGAAGATGTTGTGAAATAAACCTTTTCGTGTTTTCTCTCTTGTTTCTAGCAAGACGTACACATGAAGATAAATCAGTGGCTATGAAGCTCTGCATTTTAAAAAATGACCAATGCCAGTCAGTAAGACTTATTGTCTTATTCCTGGTATGGTTCGAAGAATGTTCTGGGCAAGTTCCAAGAGGCTGGTCAAAACCAGCGCTAGTGCTATCAGTGGAGGAAACAAAAGATTCCGTTGGTGATAGCAGCTTACCTTGGAGCTTTGGCCCCGCAACTACCAATAGGAATAGAAACAACAATAATCAGGATCCCAAACAGAGAAAACCAGATCTCGGGTTTACTTCATTTAACAACAACAATAATAATAACCCCCCGGGACAAACTCCAAACTTTCCATTTGTGGGAGGTGCGACAAGGCCCAATTTCAACTTCAATCAGAACGCTCGGAATACCTTTATCAAGGAACCGTAAGTCTGGTTTTATCTTTAATTTTCTCTGTAAAAAGTTTTATTTTTTCTTGCGTTTTTATGTAGCATTTCCAATTTGGGGTTAATTATTAATGCTAGAATGCTCACTTTATCCTATTCGGACAGTGCGTTTGCCCATCCGGTGCCGGATTTTGTTCATGATTAATATGTATAGTATTATCCTATTAAAGCTAGTGTACTCCTCCTGTTTATGCCATTTAGGCGCTATTTCGTTGTGGCGAGCAAAGTGGTCCGTCCTGGACAAGTTTATCGTGTTGCTGTCACCCTTTTTCAAAAACAAGTACAACATCAAGAAATAGACGTGCGAGCTTCCCTTTTTAGAAATGGGGTTGATATTGGATCAGACAAAAAGATGTGTCAACCTAATATTCTAGAGACGCTCATAATCAGGGTAAGTATAAGATGTTGAAGAAGCCAGTGGCGTAAAACTCGCAAAGTGTGTATAAAATACATAAGCCCTAAGCCATATTTTCATTTTTCACCAATGGGTAGCTAAAACTCAAAAATTTTACTGATATTTTTTTGGCAATTAAACTTTACCAACTACTTTTGCTTTCTTCACTATGTTTTATTAGCTTAATTCTATTAACTAAAATTAAATTTTTTGAAAAAGTTGTAATTGAAGTTAATAATAATGTTAAATGTTACCCTAATTATCTCTTTTCCTCCCAGAGAGCTAGAAGCCTTTCAACAACAACCGAATCTCCAGAGCACGTCCATCCAAATTTTCTAGCACTGTAGTGAAAACGAGATAATTAGGGCAACAATTTACATTTTTAGTAACTTTAATTAAAATTGTTTTCAAGAAATCAAATTTTAGTTAATAGAATCAAGCTTTTACAACATAATATAGATTTTACAACAGCCAAATTGTTAAATTATTACACTTTTTGCTGTTTGAAATCAATTGATGGAATTCATTTGGAAGTTTTCACTTTTATTTATGCGCATCCCATCCGAATGACAGTAGAAGCAAGTTTCACGTAAATTTGATTTCGGCACGTTCCGAAATTAATTATTAGGTATTACGTGAGTAATCTTTAGTGCTCATGGTTTACGTTAACTTTAATGTTTTACGTAAGTTTTTGTGGTGCGTTGCTGTACCATTTTATGTAAGATACTTTTGTTTGTTTGTTTCTGAAGGTGTGCTGTTTTAAACTAAAAAAGAATGAAAGTAAACTAACAACAAGCTCTAAAATTAAGTATATAAAAGGTGACATGCTGCTAACAAAAAGTTGTGACATTCTGTACGTAATTGTTTTTATGCAAGTCTGTACAATAACATTTTCTGTCTTTTTTCCTTTACTAGGTGCCTCGAACAAGCATTGATGGCAATTACAGACTGAGAGTGGAGGTGTGCTAATAAAATAATTATTATTTAATAATGAATTAAAGGAAAGGTCACGTACAAAAAATGTACCCTTAAAATTGGAATACAGAAGTTCATTGCAAGTTTATGTCAATTCTTCATTGTTCTTCAATCGTTATGTCACGTTTAGTATAGTAGTTCATGTTATTTCACTGTTCCGTTTCAATGGTCCTTACATAATATACATATATATATATACTTGTTCTAATGTATTATTAAACGAGTATCAAATTCCTTTCTTTTGTACCGAGTCGTAGAATATTTTTCTAGATTCTAAGTCAAGTTTTTTGTCCCTTTGCAGGGGAACGATAACGGCCTGGTTGGAGGAATTGCTTTTGTTAATGAAACACAACTTACTTTCTCTGGTCGTTTTATGACCATTTTTATACAGACTGACAAACCTATTTACATGCAAGGCCAAACTGGTAAGCACTTGATTTGAATCATTGATTTCGCCAAAACGTTATTGTGGGTATGTGCATTGAATGCTGGGACTTGATTATCGTGCATTGTATACTGCAATATATTCATGTCATAAGATCTGGCAACTTAACTACCAAACAACGCTTTAACCGGTTTACAATTAGCAACACGTACTCGATAAATGTTTTGTGATAAGAAACAGCATAATGGTTCCGGGCATGGCAGACAGACAATTCACCCCATACAACATAGGTATTTTCTCTCTCTCGATTTGTGAAATTTTACCCAGAAATTATTGCACCTTCATCGTTCCGTTTAGAAGCGTTTCTAGAAACGCATTTGGTTCAAACTTATGACAATCCTTTCATGAAAAAATGCTTAAAGGGGAAATAGTAGTTGTAAATGTCAGATGAAATCCCAGCAATTCCATGGTTAAAATCTTCTTTATCACATACATGTTCTCGGCTCGGTTTCTCTTTTTTCCAGTACGATTCCGTGCTATTCCAATCAACACTGCATTAAAAGCATTTCAGGATGCCATGGATGTTTATATGCTGGATCCCAAAGGAAATGTTGTACGTAGGTGGTTATCCCAAACGGTAAGGGAAAAAGTTTCATGGCTCAACGTGTTTTCAAGTTTGCACAAACTTATCATTTTTTGGTACTAGTCCAATTTTGGGGCAGTCAGTCTGAGCTACCTACTTGCAGACCAGCCTATTTTCGGAAAGTACACCATTAGAGTGCAGGCTTTGCAACAAATTGAAGAAAAGCAATTTTTAGTAGAAGAATACTACCAGACAAGATTCGAGGTTGGTACACTAGTTTTATGAATATGCATATGGTAATTAGTTTTATTGTCCGAGTGTAACTTGACAATAATAAATTTTCTTTGTTCAGGTAAACGTGACCATGCCTGCCTTTGCATTTGACACGGACCAGTATTTGAGGGGTGAAGTTGTAGCAAGCTTTACACACGGTGGTCCAGTTCGGGGCAATTTGTCTATCATAGCAATTATTAAGCCTATCATTATAGCTGGAAGACCAATTCCAGCAGTGAGAACTTCGTTGTTTGACCAATACCCAAGACTTCATATTTATGAGCCTGACGTGAGTCTTTATTACTACTTTATGAAATAAAATTTTATCACTCTTTTATCAATACGAATGAGTATATAACGTAATAAAACTTTTCATTTTCTCGTTCAGTTTAAGGGGCACTTTGAGTTTCACTTTCCAATGCGGGAGATTGAGCGGAGTGTAGCAGTTCTTGACAACGTGGAAGTAGAAGTGAGAGCAGAAGTAGGGGACCATTTTTGGAATGAAGTAGAAGTAGGATTTTCTAAAGCCAGGATTTATAACTCTAGCCTTTCGCTTCAGTTTCTCGGAGGCTCTCCGCAAGTGTTCAAGCCCAATATGCCGTTTACATGCTACGTAAGTCAAGTTATAAAAGATGCATTGATCCTGAAGGAGATATTTATGACGCGGGAGAGTGGAGTATTTAGGGTCGATAATTAGATTTAACTTTGATGAAATGCATGATTTCTACTCTAGTTGACTATCGCTTATCACGATGGCTCACCCCTATTATTTGAACGCTTGCTGACAAGCAATCTGGAAATTCAACCGGAAATTATTATGCGTGGCGGAGGACGTAGAAAGCTAGGTGCAAGACATATTCAAATGCTGCGTAACTCACCTGGGGTGTGGCAAGTGACAGTTGATTTAAAGCAAGAGATAGGAGGTAATCAAAATCTAAATTATGCACTGTTGAATTGAAATTCCCCTTTTGATTACTATTTGATTGCTATTATTTTCACTTTATTTGATTATACAATAGCGCTAGAGAGGTCACGTCAGACATCCCAGCTTATGAACGATGTACACTCTTTAAGAATTTATGCTGTGTACAACAATCAATATCAAGATACTGCAACAGCAGAAATTGTAGTTGTGGCTCACTTCTCCCCAAAGAATCGACACATTCGGGTTACCTCTTCTACGGATGCACCAAAGGTTATTGCATTTGCTTTAGAATAATGTAATTCAAAATGAGAGTTTCTATGATCTGGCTTTATAAAATGCAATCTACTTTATATGCCCCTTAACGCAGGTTGGAGAGTATATTATCTTCCACGTGCGAGGAAATTTCTACATGGATCGCTTTTCCTATCTCATTCTGAGCAAGGGCGTGATCCTCCTCAGCGGGAGTGAGATTATGGATGCTACCATTAGAACCTTTGCAATTTCGGCACCCGAGATGTTTCCTGCTGCCACAATTCTCGTGTATCATATTTCCAGGTATGGAGATGTAGTATCGGATGCACTTACGTTCCCCGTTAATGGAATCTCGCGTAATAATGTGAGTGCTTTAACTTTTTTCATTTAACTTGAATTCTAGTACACCGAGATTGTTGCAATACACTCTGTCCAGTTAATGAAGCAACGACCTACCATTTCAGTGTATCTCAGAAACGGTTCAAGGCATTTACCCGAAACTCACCGTGAATGTTAACTATCTTTCAGAGATATTGCGTACCAAGTTACAGGAAATTTGGTTTGATCGTATACAAGTTATAGCCAAAGTTTGAAGGTGAATCAAAATTAGGTGTCCAGAAAATAAAGCAACGATTTTAGACATTTTGGATTTTTGTTCATTTATCCGCTAAAATTGTGTTCAAATTGGTTTTACGGTATTTGATAGGTAATCAGCTGACAGAATAACTGCAGTGAACGACTATATTTGAAAAATATTAAAGAAAATAGCAAATAACTAGAGATCACTCCGACTAAGGTTCAATTGGTGAATTCTTCGGTATACCAAATCCACACTTTTTGGTAAAAATTTACTTTTTTAAGTCCACAGCATCTAAAATGTGTGCCAAATTGTATTTAAAACCAAAATAAGATGTAACACCTTCAAGTTTATAACTTACTGCCTGCTTAGGCCTAAACATTTACCATAGGGTTTTATGTTCTTTTCAAAAGTACATTACGAAACATTTAAAAACAACCCGAACTTCCGCAATTCAATGAATCTTCAGTAAAACCACATTACAAACATTCGAACCTGTTGGAGTTTTGCGGTTGAAAATAAACTTTGATCCCCAATTCGCGTTTCTAATTTATAAATTGATATCGTAAGCTTAGTGTATGTTTGACTAGTTCAGATAATCAGACTCTCTATGTCTCAATTTTTTAATTGCATGCAAGCTTTGGGCTTATAATGTTGTGACATGTGTAGTATAATGCCTACAAATCCTCAGTGGCCACAGTGATGCACACGTGCATACTGCACATCAAGCTGTAAAATACTTGAACATCAGAATGGGAACATCTTACACTCATACCTCATTCACGTTCATTTAAATGTAGAAGTCGGAATTCATTAACTTTTAGACTAAAGTTGCTGTTGAACTAACGCTTGGTTTATAAATGACAAAATCTCTCATTTTATCGAAAACAATACGAGTCAGTATTCAAAAACCATATATGAATCATGCCTACTTCATAAATTCCTGAGTCACGATGAATCTCTCAACTTCCTTTAGAATTCAAAATTGAAGTTGTTTTGTCTTAATTTGGTTTTAAATTAAATTTTGCATACATTTGTGGCGCTGTGGACTTAAAAAAGTATATTTTTATCAAAAAGTGTAGATTTGGTATACCGAAGAATTTACCAATTGAACCTTAGTCGGAGTGACCTCTAGTTATTTGCTATTTTCTTTAATATTTTTCAAATATAGTCGTTCACTGCAGTTATTCTGTCAGCTGATTACCTATCAAATACCGTAAAACCAATTTGAACACAATTTTAGCGGATAAATGAACAAAAATCTAAAATGTCTAAAATCGTTGCTTTATTTTCTGGACACCTAATTTTGATTCACCTTCAAACTTTGGCTATAACTTGTATACGATCAAACCAAATTTCCTGTAACTTGGTATACAATATCTCTGAAAGATGGTTAACGTTCACGGTGAGTTTCGGGTAAATGCCTTGTACCGTTTCTGAGATACACTGAAATGGTAGGTCGTTGCTTCATTAAGTGGACAGAGTGTATGTGCTTACTTTAAAAACTTACGTTTTATGAACAGTTCACTGTGCAAATAAACAACAAAAAAGAGAAGACGAACAATATTGTTGAAGTTATAATTCGGGGAGAGCCGGGAGCATGCGTAGGATTGTCTGGCATTGATGCAGCTTTTTATACAATGCAAGCTGGAAATGATATTTCCTACGGAGAGGTATATCGAGTTTCTAAGTTTTTTTTACACAATTTACCACATTACAAAAGATAAAAAGGAAAGTATAAGGAATAAACTCTTTTTTAGGTACTCAGCAAAATGATAACTTTTGATGAAGAAAGCAATGGAACCTTAATACATAGATGGATCTCAAGAGAAGGCCTTCCTGATGATATTGTATATTTTCCAACACATTCCTTTGGAATCGATGCAAACAGAACGTTTGAGTAAGTAAAGAATTACCATAAAACCCTTCCTGTAATAAAGATCATATATTTATGCTGGTAATATTATAAAATCTCACTTTGTTATAGATATTCCGGACTAGTTGTGTTCTCCGATATTCCTCTTCCACGTCGTTTGGATTACTGCAATGAGACAGCCGGGCAGTATTCTTGTCTCACTGGGGGATGCTACTTTTTAGAGAGAAAATGTGACGGGAACAAAGACTGTTCTGATGGAACGGATGAGTCTAACTGTATGCGGTTTTTTTATGCTTTTCCAAGTTAGATTTTCTTATAATATGAAAAAGTTATCATGCGTCTTAAATTTTACATAGGTAATTGGTTCAATGCAACGGAATTGATTGAATTTAAACTTCATCGAATCAACCGAATGCTACGGTTGTATGAAAACGTGTGGCTGTGGAAAGATTTGAATATCGGACCTCATGGGTACAGCATCTTTAGTCTTCCCGTTCCACAAAGGCCTGCTCTTTGGATGGTATCTTCCATTGGCGTGAGTCCTAAATCAGGCTTTGGATTGTTACGTAAACCCATCATTGTAAGAACTTTTAGTGTAGTAATAAACTTTCTTTAAGTGGAATTTTGTGTTGAGTAAAAAAATTTCTAATCTTGCAGTATTCTGGTGTTCGTCCGTTGTACATGAATGTGGAAATGCCCAAAGTTTGCAGACAAGGAGAACAAGTTGGAATTCGAGTCACCGTTTTTAATTACCTGATGAAGGATATTGAAGTTATGGTGGTTTTGGCAAATTCTTCAAAATACAAGTTTATCCACGTTGAATCGTATAGTATAGTTCAGTCCTACGGGCCTAGAACATCAATGGGTGAACATCAGCACTTAATATGGATACGTGCTCAAGATAGTGTGCAGGTTCATCTTCCTATCGTAGCTACTGCATTAGAAGAAATCGAAGTGAACATCAAGCTCATAGGACAAATTGCACGAGATGAAATAACGAGAAAGCTACGAATTGAACCTGATGGTGTACCACAGTACCGTCACACTTCCGTGTTGCTGGACCTTAGTAGCAGATCGTTCTTTTTGCAATACATGCATATTAATGTAACGGAATCTCCCGTCTACGGTTCCAATTTGGCTGAAATCTCGGTTGTTGGAGATGTTGTGGGACCCGTATTCTCACAAATGCCAGTTAATGCTTCCTCCCTGATCAAGAAACCAATGGACTCCGCAGAGCAGAATATGTTTAGCTTTGCTGCTAATTTGTACACACTACTTTATCTAAGACTAACAAATCAAAGAAACAAAACTACCTACCGAGATGCACTTCATCATCTTAATATCCTGTATCTGCGACAATTAAGTTTCCAAAATGAAGACGGCTCCTTCAGCCACTTTAGAAGTGACTGGAATAACTCGTCTCCTAGCGTTTGGGTAACCTCGTATTGTGCTAAAGTTTTTACGGAAGCAAGTTTCAATGAGTGGGACAACTTTTTATACATCGATCATAACGTGAGAAAGTACATTTATGTGGTACCTTGTTTTCATGCAGTCAACGTGTTATTAAAAGTTTTAATCAATTTATACTTTATAGGTTGTAACAAAAGCAGTTCATTGGCTTTTGGACTACCAAACTGAAGAAGGGTCTTTCTACGAAGTTTCATCTTACATTAGTAGAAGATTGAACGATACAGAAGAATATTTAGGCAACATTTACAGTCCCAACATTACACTGACGGCACATGTACTCATTGCTTTGCACACTGTCAAAAACATACCTGGGGTAAGCAGAAACCACAGCATTTATAACCACGTTTTGCATGTACTCAAAAAGCACGCAATTTGGATGAATTTAATTAATTGAATGCTTTATGCATAGGTTTCTGGTCCGAGAGTTGCTGTCGCACGTCAGAAGGCTATAAACTATTTGGAAATCCAAGTAGACCAGCTAAAATATAATGCAGATCCGTATCAAATTGCTCTCGTTGCTTATGCACTGACGTTAACAAAAAGTCCGAAAGCTGACGCAGCGTTCATAATTCTCTCTGGAGCAAAACAGCAGTCAGGTACAATAAGCTCACAATATATTGTGCTAAATGTACAAGAAAAATGAGTGCGAAAACGAACCGAAAATAATAATCTGTATTTTGTTATGATAATAATTTTTTTAGATGATTTGGAATATTCTGGAAAGGAGAGGGTTCCCACGCCTGATTACAAGCTAGAGAACAACAAACCATTTTTGCTTCCACGTCTTCCGCACAAGTATGACTCTGGAAACATAGAGACCACATCTTATGCTCTGATGGTATATGTTGTTCGGCAAGAAGTGGTGTGCATGCAACGTATTGTAAAATGGCTTAACAGTCAACGGTTATACGATGGTGGTTGGGCATCGACACAGGTTAGTATGAGTAAAGTATATTTCGTTTTAGTTATTCCAATTTATTGGGATTTTGAGGTCATTCACGTGATAAAATGCGAATTTACTTACGTAGGATACTGCGGCAGCAATGAAGGCTCTAGTTGAATTCACAATTAGATTGAATATAAGAAATATTACTGATTTGACCGTTACAATCGAATCCGTTGCCATTCCAGACGTTGTCACCACATTCCGTATCAATGCAGATCAGTTTTCCACCCGTCAAGTTCTAAAGGTTAGATATGAGCTTGGTTTATATTCACATGCATGAGAAAGCAATTACCTACTTTCTCTAAAAGATTCTGTAAGCATGTTGCGAGAAATAGGTTAAGTGGTAGCTTGTAATTTAGCCCGCTTTTCATGTATTTTCAGATACCGAATGCATACGGTAGTGTAAAAGTGCAGGTGGAAGGAACTGGATATGCCCTGCTTCAAATGCAGGTTCAGTATGGAGTGGATAGTAACAGATTCATAACGGATCCTCCTGTAAAGGCTTTCGATTTGGTGCCTGAAGCACGTTATATTGGAAGAAACGCAGCATTAATTAATTACTGGATATGCCAACGGTATGAGCAGATCAGGAAAACCTATCAACGTAATATTACATATCGCATTATAATTTATACATAATTTATAATAGATGGACATATCAAGAAGAATCTGAAAGGTCGGGAATGGTTGTGTTGGAAGTAGCAGTTCCCACAGGATATTTTGTTCATCAAATGAAACTGGATGATTATGTGAAATCTAGAATAGTTCCCACCCTTCGGCGTGCTAGATATTTCCCGGAAAAAGTCATTTTCTATTTTGATTATGTAAGTATATAATTACCGAAAAATCTAGCTTTCTTTTTCATGCGAAAATGCGCTTCAGCAACTTTGCAATTACAATCAATTACAATGACAGGGTTTAATTCATTTTCCAGCTGGAAATCAACCCAACTTGCGTGAACTTTACGTTACAAAGGTGGTATCCAGTGGCTAACATGACTCGGTATTTGTCTGTGCGTGTGTATGATTACTACGCGCCGGAACGATTCAACGAAACCATATTTGAAGCTTTGGATCTCCACATGTTGGATATTTGTCAAGTGTGCGGTAGCTACCAGTGTCCGTATTGCTCAGTGTAATAAAAATAACAAAAGTAGTTTTAATTGATTAATGTATGGCATTGGATCTTTCGAGGGGGTCGTTTGGGCAATACTAGGATAATCTATACAAGTAAATGAGGAAATCGTGAACTTTTAATATGAACAATAATTTAAAAACGCGTTCTGTCGTGCTAAATATTATATTATATTAGCAAAACTATATATGCTTTTAAATACATAGTTGAGGGTTTATACAAATTTAATGTCAGGTATAATCTAGTTTATGCTGTCGTTATTAATTGTTACCTCGCTTATATTACAAACTCGCCGTTTCAAGCTTTAAATTTAAGTCTTGAAAAAATATAATAACAATTCATTTGCTAAATAAACGTGAAATAACTTGCAGTCTTATAAACAAAATCTGTAACGAAACAAAGTAAAATACTAAGGCGTAAGATTCCTAGTCTTCAAAATGTGAACTATGTATTTCTCTTCGAATAATGCAATATTTTTTCACACCAGTTACCACAAACGACATTATATAGTAAAACATTTGTACAATCAGAAACATGATATTATCAGATTGATTAAATCTGCATCCGATGAAAGATTAACAAATATCTTAAGAGTGTTTTGTACAGAAGTTTGCTTGTTGAAGTTTGAATGGGTTTGAATTGAAAAGTGTGCGAAAAATAATTGTTCAAAGGCTACCATTGTAGTGTTTGATAGCTCTAATTACCAGTATATTATATTAAATACAAGTTTTGGAGATATTTTAAAAATGTTATGTAGATCTCAATATCTCAAACTAATTTATATTTTTAAAAATAAAATATTACATGAATTCTTCATGATTATCGGGCTTCTGTGTGGCATGTTTATTGCATAAGTGACATTGGTCGGCAAAAAACTGTTGACGAGTTACCGTTAAAACACCCTCGTAATACTCCACAGTATCTAAATTGGGCAACAAACTCCAAATATTTGAGCACTCTAAATTTCTGCGAAATTTGAAAAACTGAACCACCTTTCCATTTTCAACTTCCTGTTCCAATCCGGCTTGTTGTAGAACTGGGAAGCACAGATGGCTCGCGGGTTAAAATCCAGGCCGGGTAACCCATTTTTGCCCGGGTTTTAACGCCCCCACCCGGCACCTGTCTGGGCTGGGTTTTTTGGGCAATAATAAAGCCCCATGTTAAATTAAAACCCATACATGGCGCCATTTTCTATGGCTCCATATACATGTATGTATAAAAAACAAAACCCGTTAATGCCCATTAATGCCCGTTAAAACCAGAAACCCGTTATTACCCATTTAAACCCAACCCGGCGGGTTTATATGTGGAAACCCGCGAGTTTAGCCATCTCTGATGGGAAGTAGCAAACAATCAACCGCTCTAGGCTATTTCGCATGGGCAGAATAAAATCCAGCGGAACAAAAATCGTACAATGACACGCAAACACTTTCAAGCTGGGTAGATTAAGATATAACGAATTGTGAGTGGGATAGTTATCGAAAAACTGGGTATTTAAAAAGTCAAACAGCATATTTTCAAATCAGTTAGCGTAGCACCCCACCGACTTTCCAGGAACTGGAACAAGGCCTTCCAGTCCACTTGGAAGTATTGTAAGCAGAGTTTTCTGCGGCCACAAAGCATTCGGCACGTCCCAGTGAATCAGTGTGTTAAGATCTTTCAACGAAATAGCAATCTGCGTCAAGTTCGGCAAGTTATGTGTGTACGCCGAGTACGGCTAGTAAAATTCAAGCACAATCATCATTTTTTCCTACCTTTTATTATAATAAACTTGAAGCACCAACAATACATGTTAACTTAATTTCCAAGCACAATAAGAACAATGTTAATCAACAAGCACCCAAACTTGACATTATATTGATAATTTCAGATTACAGTTTCTCAGGAAATTATGACAGCAAACACATTGATATTTTTTTCCGACAATATTTTTCAAGTTGATGTATTAGAACTGTATGTCATGCAATCAAGAAAGCAGAATCAAGCCCTTGAATAACTTAGCTCAATTGATTCTATATTTGTTAGATAACATTTAAAGTATTGCTCCTGCTCCACATTATGGCATAAAACCTAAATTCGTGAATTATGCACAACAATTCAAATATAGTTACCTAAAACTTCGACGGATAATATTTTCAAAGTGTATTGTTTTGTACAAACAGCAGCATTCCAAGCATCTTGATGCATTTTGTTCCCTTTAGAAGAATAAAAATAACCCTCCTGAAAAAAACCTTGGCTGCTGGACTCAAATAAAGCTAAAACTCTTTAAACCAAGAACATTGGTAAAATTATATGCCCCTTTTTAATACTACCAGTACTATGTAGAAGTATTATCGTTTACCATTTTACATTTTCCAAGGTCCGTTTAAATTTCTATATTTTAAAGCCTGAAATGTGTTGAATTAGGGTAACTAGACAATTCAAAGAAACATGGAAACAACAGTAGGAGGATTAAATGGAAGATCTCTTGCTTCATTTTGTAAGCCACAGTTCGTCCAAGTGAATACTTACAATAAAAAGGATTAGGTTTCTGGTACCTCACACCTTTGTATACCTATATTTTACTGAAATATTGTAAATCCTAAACTTAAAAGCATGAAAAGTGTTTTTCTTTTAATATTACTGAATATTAACAATTGTTTGTTTAGTACATGAAACCAAAGCCAGTATGAGAATTCAATTGGGTACACACACATAACCTTTAACACCAAGAAGAATAGTGTCTGAAGGCTTTTTAATCCTTTTAAGGTTCTTTTAATACTATTCTAAAGGCTGAAATTCTTCCTTTTGAAAAATTCGTGGAAACTTGCAAGCCGCTGCAGAAGGGCTTAGCGATAACAATACATGTAAGTGACTTGTGTAACTTTTTGGGTTGCATATAATCCAGGCTTTGTTTAGCCCTAATCCCTTTCCTAAAAAGGACTAACAATTTTAACATTTTATGCATTATTATTTTATGAAGCATTTGTGCAGCCATAATAACACAAATTGTATATTTGAATATACCTAAGAATGTTTGTTGCATACGGTTTTGTGTTTATTGTATTCAGTTAGACTTTTCACATCACAAGCAACAAAAGCTTTGAACAAGTCTTTCATTTTGAGTTCCGAAGTTATCTGGGGATGTCTACATAAAATTGCTGCTACAGAAGAAGTTTAGAGTATATTTGGAAAAGATTGTTACGAATTGTGCTGCACAGTAGAACTTGGTGTAAACTGTATCTAGAACAAGACCTGTTGCAATTTTCTCCTGTTGGAAGTCCCAAACCACAGTACATGGTAGCAAAATGGAAGCAGAGGCAGAAACAAATTGGCTTCGTTCAGTATTTCCTGAAGAGGTAAGCAAAACTACTATCGTTACAAATTATAAATGCTTTTAATTTATAAATATGCTTGCGTTTAACCGCTTAGCCTTACGTTTACTAAATTATTTTCTATTATAGATTTGGCTGATAATTGAAACGAAGATAATCCATATTTATGACCAACTTCGACTACGAGATTCTACTGATTACTTTCGTTTTCTCTATAAAAAAGAATTGGACCGTGCAATGTTTTCAGAAGTGGCAAAAATATTCCACGTACAGTTAATGTGTTGTGAAGAGTGTTACGATGTTATGTTAAAATGCCGATTGGTATGTCGCCATTGGCAAGAATGTGTAGACGTGGCTTTGTGGAACTTTCCTGCATTTCAACATCCTTTATGGAACTCTGTTGAGATATACGGTTTTGGACCTCATCGCATTATTGCAGAAACTTTTGAAGATAGTGAGCGCATAGCAAGCTTCCGGCAGCGCTTTGCGGGAACACATGCAGGCACAAAGAGAAACCCATTTGTGGGTCATAGTGTTTATATTGATTATAGATGGGAACAAGTTGAAGCTGGCAATCATATTGAGCAGTCTTTGCAACTTTTTCGTGAATATGGGCAGCACATTTGCCATTTTTCATTGTCATCAGAGAGTACTGACCAGAATACATTAGCTCTTTACAAGAAGCTGCCCGAGATGCTAAAATTGCTCCCAAATTTACAGACATTCATTATTTCCTCTTCTTTTGAATATTACCAGGAGACTCCTTGGAACAATTTGGAATTATACTTGAAAACCCATCCTTTTCCAACTTTGAAGCATTTAATATACTTAAAGGTATATCAAATACCCAGTTCAGTTGCTATCGCTTTGATGCGTACTAACCCACAAATCACAATGCTGAATGCTACGAGTAAAACCAATTCGGTTTTCTTTCAAGAAAATATGCAGCTACTGGAGCAGTTTTCAACCACGTTTGAAAATAACCAGCAATTTAGAATGCTGTAGAGTTTGCCTTTTGTTTGGCCTTTAGGACAAATGAGTTTACAAATTATTCAAGGGATATCAACAAAAGATTTGTTTGAGCTTTTGGGAAACCGTTGGTCTGCTACGCTGACAGAACTGAAATTAAGTTTTTTTAGACTACGTGGAACGCTTCGATGCTACACCGTTGCAACTGCCAAATTTGCAAAGCTTCTCACTAGAAACGGTTTCTTATATACCGTTGGATTTCCTTTCTCCAACTAAATCTTCCCTGAAGTCCCTGAGCTTGGTGATAAATAGCTATTTAATGCAAAATAACTATTAATGGCTAAATAGCTATTTATGGCTAAATAGCTATTTATGGCAAAATAACTATTTGATGCAAAATTCAGAAGATAGAATGCGGTCCGCTCTGAACGCTGAAAAAGATGTAAAACTTTATGGATTTCGTGACAACCTGCTTGAGTCAAATATTTGGTCAATTTTTCCACACCTGAGGAGAGTTGCTTTCTTTGATAGAATTGATATATTCCAGAGAAGACCACCAGTTTATCGAAGATTTGACTTGATGATGAAGCAATTTGAGAATGTATAAAATGAAATCATGCAATCCTTTTTGTTCACAACACATATTTTCAATTCCACAATTCCAGCAAGTGTAAAAAGAAACTTTAAAAATTAGTTAATGTGTTGTCTTACAAATAACTGAAGGTTGGAACGCAGACAACAAAGTTCTCCGATAGTACACAAAAGTTTCAATATGTTGTGTAAGTATGAAAACATAGTTTTTTTGCTCTGTTTATATTTCATCTCGAAAGCATTTGTACGAAAAAACGTGCATAGTGTATTACTAATTGTGTTTCAAACCAGCAAGTATTTTCCAATTGTTTATGTTAAGTTTATTTTTGTTAATATGTTTATTTAGAAAAAAATAATCAATATACTAGATTTCTCGTTTCAAAAATTGATTAGAAAACCTGTAGGGACTGAGGACAAGTATTGTCAATCTAGTGATAAGTTTTACTGCAAATAATAAAGCACTTGATGTTTTCTTAAATCAAACGGAACATAATTTTGATTTTATTTCATTTTAATTTAGCCACCAACATATGTCTGGGTTGTAACGTTAGCATACATTATAGTAATCTGTCTGTTTGGTACTTCAAAGTGACAAGGAAATGTTAGTGTTTAAAGATAAAGCCCAACACCACCAAGAAAGTATATATTGGGGATGAAACATGACGTAAAAATTGAGGTTTTTAATACAAGATTTTGTTTAGTAATTTAAGAAATATAAAAATAAAAGGATATAAAAACATAACTACATTACAATTACATTAATATTTGTGCAAAAGATTGTAGTTATTTTTATCCTCATTTCATATATGTATAAAAATGCCTTTTTGAATAGTTATCGAGAAAAGGAATCAACGGACTCTCAAAACAATAGATAAGTTTTGAATGAATGTGGGAACATGATATTTAATAAAAAGCCTTCGTTTTCCTCTGTCATAATTTTTCACCAAAAAAAACCTGTTGAATAATGTTACTTCAGGACTTATTTAGCAGTACACTGGAATGCTAAGATAGCACTACACTGTTTCTAAATAGCTGTTTATTGATTAAATTTTGTATCGGAAATAGTATTAGTTGACGTTTTGTGTAAAATTACTGTTCTATGCAATTTACAGTTTGCATTATTTAAAGAAATCACTAATCTCTCCAGGAACTATTTCATATTGGCGAACAAAATCATAGCACAATAGCACACTCTGTGTGTCAACTTAAAAATATATTTCATGTACACGGAAGTTTTGGGAGAAATTACATCTTTCTTTAACTTATAAAATTAATTAGTTAGCCAGCGACAACAATTTTGAACCTTCGGCGTTTGCCGCAAATAAGGCACTGAGAGTTGTAAAAGGCAGTTCGGCTCTTTAGGTTGTGTACTGGCTACCACCAGAAACTACAGGAGCGTTCATTCGATTTACCAATGCTACTTACTCGTATACCAATACCACTTTCTTTGGTTCATGATAAAATCTGGGCTCATAATATTAATGCACACCACGTTTTGAAATCATTGAAACAACCACCACCTTTTGAAAGAACTGGATCTCATCAGATAAAATGTTTCTCCTATTTCTACTCTAGTGCAAACCGCAAACCCTTTGCCACTAATGATGTTGGTGCCTGCTCCTGACTCGGAGGCTATGGTTGGCCACAGAAGAATCCGACTAAAGGAACTAGATGCCTTCTAGGTTTTAGGGATGTGCTCAGATCTCCTCCGGGGAATTTATGAACTGATGAATGTGATTGCGCACCGGAATAAATGTCTCAACAGATAACTACAAATGAAATACTTTAACTGAAAAATCATACTTTATTTGAGCACCCACGCACTTAATCAACTTTATCAATAGCCAAAGTTTTAAGGAAATCTGCGCAAGTTTTTTAGAAAGCAAACTACTACTACACAAATCTCTGCTTCTAAAGCAGGGGAAAAGAAAAGATCAAAAGCCACAAGTTCTCTGGAACTTGTATGCTAGTGCTGAGAAGGAAGACGGGGAGAGAATGAATACTCAAGTTCCTTTTCGTCATCTAGGAACCCAAGCTAGCTGCGTGTGTCGGAATGTGTGGATTAGAGGGGCACAGTGAAACAACAATTCATAGTTTTATCTCCACACTAGAAATGCCAACCCCGACAGGTGGTAAACTGAATAATCTATAAATATATAAGTATAACTCACTACCTGTTGAAATCATATTCAGAATAACCGGATTTAATTGCAAAAAGGTGTCTTTTTGTTCTGGTGCAGAAGGACCTAGTTAAGGGTTTCCGCTTGGATGACAAGAAGAGCGATTTGGGAAATCTATATACGGAGCACACTAGTGTTTTTGTGATATTAATTGTGGTGCATGGTGTTTGTATATGATAATATGTGTAACAAGAGTCAAAGGATTGCAGATGCAAGGCAGTCGGCAATGTTGCCTGCTTTATTCTGTACAACTTTATAGTTATTTAAAAAACTCAAATCACTTAAGGTTTAGTTTTATTCATTTTTGAGTCTCGGATCTTCAAAAATGAAGTACACGTAAAAATGTGTACCATGAAACAATTTTAGTTTGAATCGGTTAGAATTTCAAGTAGTTTGAATTCAAGTAAGATTTAGCATGTGGTTTGTAAAATACCTCCAAAAATTGAAACAACTCCGTTGTCTATGATGTACACTTTTGTTTTTAGTCTATCGAAGTATTCAAATAAAAGCTAAATTCAAGTTGAACCTTAACAAATGAGATATTGGAAAAGTTCCAACGGGTGGCTGCACGTTCCTCCAGGTACGGTAGAAAATTGGTTAACGCAACAGCAGCTTGCACAATGTTGAAGAAGAGTCAACACAAACAAACAAATCTGAAAACTATTTAGAAACATCTTTCCAGTCAACTAATAAATAAAATAGAAACTTCTGAAAAATCCTACAGCTTTTTTAACCACAATGTGGCTGTCTCTTCTGCGTACGTAAAATAAACAGCGCTTGAATATTTATATTCTGTCGTAGTACCATAAACCGCTCCGTTCTTCATTAAGCAGTAGCAATAACAGCGTTGAAGTAAAATGCTTTAAAGAAAATGAAACCAAAAACCAACCGATAGGATACTTAGGCTATTTTTGCATGCAACCTTTTGATCTTAAAAAAGCGTCTCCGTGTATCGTCAGAAGACTTTAGTACATCCAAAACAGTTCAATAGTGTTCAGCAGTCAGTAGGTCAAGGTTCAGAGTAAATTCCAGACCATTTTTCATCACGCAAACCACTTTAGTATCAACTTTATGTCGGATTTCTTTATGAATTGATAAAAACAGTTTCAATCTACAACAATGCACCCAACATTGTAAAAATCTTATCTTGACCTTTTAAGCATTCGAATTCCAAAAATTTGTAAAATTATTTTCCTACAACCAGAAACATTTTCATAAAAGTATATGTCATTTAGCTTTGGTTATAAAAGTTCAGCAAATTTTATGGGGCGTGATACAGTTTTCAATCGGTGTAAACTAAAAACAATGTTGGTATGAAACATGATAATGAAAGTATAGTGCGCAAAATCTAGTTTCTGAGTTTAATGTGGTGCTTACCAAAGAGTTTTACAAATCGTTTTAGAACAAAAATATACAACAGATTTTAAAGAATGTAGGGTTAATAAAATCAATAACCATGGGTAAAGTCTAATGAGTAGAAGCTGGTAAGTGAAGTTTACACAATAACACCAATTGCATAGTTCATACTTATCCCTCGATTGCATTGGCTTTTTTACACGTTGATAGCTGATTTGCAATCAATTTTGAAGATGTCGATTGAGGTAAAGATATCTGAACAATGCAGTCGGTTGTTCCATTAACAGCGTTATTAAAACAACTGGCCGCATTGACCTTGAATAAGGATTTGCCTTCCAGCATTGTATTAATGAATTTATTTTGACCATCGGAAGTCATTTGAATGCTAGAATGTCTAAAGGAGTACATTTCCCAAAACTTCTCAAGCGTGTTCATATCTACTCGGAACATCCACTTTCCCGGAACACCCACATTCGATTGTTCCAATATTGTGTGCATAGCATTCAGTGTATTTGATCCTGGTAAAGTGTAGGCAGCAGCTCCAGAGGAAGTTAGCAGGCCGGCTGTACCAGACCAATACTTAGGCAACTGAACTTTGTTGTAGTACAGTAAAACAAATGACTTTGCACCATCTGTTGTCAATATTATTTGAAATGTGCTTGTTTCAGCGTCATTTAAATAATACACGTCCTTCCAGGTCACCGCAAAAGCTGCATACAAATCAGTCTGATGTTGGGTCCAGCCATTTTCTGCAGCAGTACGGGAAATATCCAAGCTGAGCCTTTGAAGCGCCGTTCCATTCCATATGGTTGAATATGCAATTTGACTTGTTTCATGTGGACAAAAGTCAGCCCAAAGCGCAAGAATTGAAGGCCAATGGCATCCGTATTTGCACGGGGCAGAACTCCTCCTGGCGCGCTGACCTGTTCCTAAAAGTTTAGGGCATAGAGTCTTCATTTTTTAATTTCAAGTCAGATTTAGCATTTGTTTTCACCTAATACCTCCATTAAATGAAACAATTCCGTTGTCCATTATGTATATATTCGTTTTCATAGATCCGAAGTATGACAAACTAAATCCAAGTTCGACCTTAAGAAATGAGTTATCCGAAAAATTCCAACGAGAAGCTCCATGTTCCTCCAGGTACGGTAAAAAATCGGTTAACGCAACAGCAGCTTCCACAAGGTTTCCATGTTGTGCAAGTGTCAACACTACGAAACATATCTGGAAAATGGTTACAAACATCTTTCCAAATAATTATTTGATAAAATTAAAATATCTAAAAAATCCGACAGCCTTTGTTACCACGGTGAGGATGTCTTTGCCGAATACAAAAATATGATCGGCGCTCGTGCTTTTATACTCTGTCATATTACCATATTTTTCCTCGTAACAAGATCCAAAACAATTCCGAGTAAATGGCTTTATCATTTTGAAGAAAACTGATACGATAAGCCATTTGCGCATGTAACCTTTTGATCTTTAAGAAACGCTTCTGCGTATAGTCAAAAAACGTAAATGTATATCCAAATCAGTTCCATAGTCCAAAGCACAAAAATAAATTGCAAACCATTTTGCATTTAAAACACCAGTTTAATGCAATATCTATATTGAATTTTACAAATAAGTACGTAATGTTGTAGATTTTTAAAAAATGAGTTGAGATTTTAAGACTCTAAGTTTCAGTTCATATACATAAAATATCGCGGGACAGCGTTGAAGTTAGGTTATCTCTGCAGTGTCCAGAGATTAAATGTCAAAGCCTGGATGAATAATTCACGCGCAGCACCTTGATTTCTCCATTTATAGATAATTTTTTAACCTTTGTATAAGTATTTTCTGACTTCACCTCTCGCCATTATAAATAAAATGTGTGTCTTCCATCAATGTAGGTTATTTTACAAGTCCAAAATTCGTGTACTTTGCCTGTTTTTATAGAATAAAATTATACGTATTACTCAAGCAAACAAACAATCAAATAAGGCGATAACAAGACAGAAAACCCAGTGCTTGTTTTTACATACTGATTGAAGCACAAGATACATGTGTTGGATCCTTGTATCTTATAAGATGTCCATAATTGAATGAATAAACTCGTTGTGTACCAATTACTAAAATTGCGACTAGTTTCTACTCATAATAACAGTTCTGAACCTACTTTCAAGGTTTTTTATCGTTGATCAGGTTTTTTTATTTGACTGCCTACGTCCAACATATAATGGGCTCATTTGAAAAGCCCTAAAAACGTTAATATTTTTTAAGAACGAAAATGCATTCATTGCACTCTAAAACTAATTACGCTGAATTACAGATGTCTCATGTTTTCGAATTGAAAAAGAACTGTAAGCAACGCGCAATGTTTACACAAACCTTGTCTTTAAGGTGAGACCAATCTTAAGTTTTATAGTATTTTTGCTTTAACTGAAGGCTCCAAAACACTTAATAGAGTAACGTTCTAGTGCGTAATCACAATTAATTCATCACAACGCTGAACTTAGTGCCTTCAACACATCGGAATACGAGCAGATCTTGCTAATTTTACGCCGCACAAAGAATGAAACCAGTATCAGCATCAACAAAAATATGCATTGAGTAGTTATCAAACCAGTGAATAAAAACAATAATTAAGCCAAAAGTAAAAAAAGCTTTTAATCACGACTCCTGAATTCCTTTGTATTGGGTTTCATCGTTAGAAGGCAACCTATTAATAATACTAAAAACATGATCAAACTTACATCAATAATACACCAAATCATTATTTATGTTATATTTGTATCCAATTGTAGCTCGTTCTCTCGTTGCAAACTGTTTTCGTATTGTTGCTTATAGAATCTGTTCAATTAAAAATTGATCACAAATGTTTAGCTCCAAATCAATGCCTTGTTTAGTTAGCTAATATACCGAATTTTAGCTACAACTGCGGCATATCCTGAATAGCCTTTGAATTCGTAAGATTTAGTTTGTTTGATGATGTCGCTGGATGACTGGGCGCATTCAACATAGCAATATCGATCGGTGCCTTTAGCCGTACTGTAACTACTTGTAATACATTTAGTTTTGGAGTCGTGCGTCAGCACACCTGAAAACGAATAAACGCAGCTTTTAATTTTTAAAGGCGCAGTTTGACGGCATTTATATATATATTTATAAATAATTCTGCACCTTTCACTACAATCAAACTCCACAAGTGCAACAACCAAGTTCTGAAAATCATTTTTTAAATTGTAGCATTCCGGCTTCTAAAATGGCTTAACTCACTCTAAAAAGAAACTTGCTTAGAATGTAAACCTTTCAAAAGAGAACTTCTAAGTAAACTTAGCCGTATTTTTCCCACATGAAACCTGCCTGCGTCATTTGCTTATGTATAAGATAAAAAACTACACTACACTTGAACATAGAAAAGGTTGTCCTGTGAAACCACGCAAAAAATGTTTTGTGGTATATTTAATTAACATTTTGGTATTAAAACGTAAGTTTTATTGTTTCAGACAAAAGTGTATCATTTCAAACTATGAAACATTTTGTATACAAGTATGGCAATATATAATATAAATCCGAAATTTTTAATTTTGCAATTTCTTAAACATCACAACAAGCATATGAAATCTATAATATATATGTTACTGGCATATACGTAACACGTTTTGGCCAAAAACAAGGTTTAGTGAGTTTATGCCAATTATAAAGAATAGTTTCAACGTTAACTAAATGT
The DNA here is from genome assembly GCA_029691765.1 of Entomobrya proxima. NCBI lineage: Eukaryota > Metazoa > Arthropoda > Collembola > Entomobryomorpha > Entomobryidae > Entomobrya > Entomobrya proxima. The sequence goes on from CM056169.1 coordinate 55,740,443, forward strand.
CAAAAAGAACATGTGCCAATTATCACAAAACCTTATCACGACTTGGTTCGATACAAAAACAGTGAAAACGATAAACTGAAACATGTTCTTATATTATTTCAATCGTGTTATTAAACTCGTGCCAGCCTTTCCCATGTTCAAATGTAACTAAGCAAATGACGCAAGTAGCTTTGCTGTGGAAATGTACAGCTCAGTCAAGTAATTTTAATTTTATTATAAACTCTTTAGGTTCCCAACAATTTTGTCTTCTGGATGTGTCAAATCATCTTATATATATATGCTAGAATCCTACAGTAAATTTCCGGCACTTAAAAAATGATTTTTAAGGTGTGTTTGTTGCTGTTGTGGTGTTTCATTTTAGTGGAAGGTACAAACCTTAGTATACACATTTTCAGTAAATTTTAGTTAAGAAATTTCCAAAAATCTATTGTTTAATATTTAGGTTGCTCGACTGACAACTCCAACGTTAGTGTTACCACAGAATGTTACAGTTTGGCTAGAGACACCGAGAAATACTGCGCCATGTTGAATGCGTCACGGAACAATACCAGTCATCAAGCAAAATCTTCGAACTAAATAAATCTAGCGAATTGAAATGTTACTCAGAATATGCAACTGTTTCAGCTAAGATTCGGTAAGTTAAAGAGTAAGTAAATTTTGGTTTGGTACTAAACGCCTTTGATTCTTTCGAATTGTTAGCTTCTACAAGCACCAACGTGACATAAAAACAAAACAAGGTTTAAAATCAAATGAGGATTCAGTATGGGCTAGCTTGTTTGCTTTTGCTTGGGTCATACTTCTGGCATGTGTAGCATGCTGTGCTGCAATGAGCGAAGCAAATGCAAATGCTCTAGGGTGACGTAGAGTTGGAATATTTATATTTGATGAAATACGTTGAAATAGATCTAAGTGAGAAAGGCTGTTTCAATTAAGCAAATACCCGTACGGGCAGCCTGAAAATTTGGACTACATATTTGTTCTATGTGTACATTAACAAGCTCTTATCAAACGCAGTTTCAAAAAATTGCTACAAGTTTGCACAAATTGTAGATTATCAGTGTTTTTATCTGTCGTTTTATATTTAAGTTTTTTAACTACACCTCATGCCAATAATTTATTTTGTTTTTTCTGTTTGACTAAACTCAAAAAACCATATCTAAATATAATCGCAATGAGTCTAATACTTTAGTTTTTTATTGTCAATACATAAGAAGAAAGTAACTGTATTATAAATTTGGTGGACTGTGCGTTTATTCTGATGCTGTCTGGTTAAAGAACGTTTCATGTACAAATGGCTATTGATTTATTTAACTAATACATTTAGCATTGGAACTCACATTTACAACTTATAAATATAGTATTTAAATAAAAATAATTAATAGTTAAGGTTGAGACGGAGATCATGGATGCCATGATGTTGAAACTTAACAATGCTTATTCAACTCAATAATTAACAATTAATTATAATAATAAGGAATTAAGTTTTTGATAACTCTATTCCATGCTTTCAATGGAAAATTGGATTAGATTACACTTAGAATAGTAATTAGGGTTTAGCAGTTATAAGTCATAGTCTTTAGCAGTACATAGAAAGTGCCAACAAGTCCGTGCTGTGCTCTTTTAAAATTACCACAATGCTACCAATAGCGTCCTGTAGCTATCCATCTAAATAATCATGTCATAGTTTCTTTGTGATTGCGGCAACGTTTTTAGTTTCCATTGAAGTAGGGTTGCACGTCATGTAATCTGTGTTTAATATTCTTTAATTCTCTGCACCACTCCCAACAATTGAATCACCAGTGTATAACATCACTTAGTTTATTTTCGACAAATAACAATCAGTTTTGAAACCCAAACAGAACATATACGTATCGGTTTAGTTTAACATGGCCAAATAGACATAAACCTTTTTTCAACTCTAGGATGATTCTCCGAAGCCTAAACATTTTTTACATGAATATAATTTCCAAAACCGTACCAGTAGCTACATTCCTCTGACTTTCTAGGCAACTTACACAAGTGGCATTAGTCGGCGAAAAACCTGTTCAACTTGTTCCACTATCATAATACTGGACAGCATGTAAATTGGCAAACAAATGCCACCAACTCTGAGTTGGCAACTCATTCTACTCAATCATTTTAAAATCAATTTGCACAAATTTACAAATACTCGTCCTTCATGGATGGCAATTTCTACTTTGTTAACATATTTTACAAACAATTTATACAATAATATGACAAGTATTTTAAAATAACTGATTTTTTTACAAGCCAATACACTTCACTGTACTACACTATACCAATATAGCCAATATACTACACTTCAAGTCTGATTCTCTAGCATACTACATAACTGAAAAGGGTCGGTGACAATTCTGTTCATGACGAGTTTCACTATCGTAATATTCGACAGTATTTAAATTGGGGAACAAACTCCAAATGTTTGAACTTTCTAGATTTCCGCGAAATCTGTAAAACTGAACCTCTCCATCATGTTCAACATCTAATTCTTCTCTATCCGGAATACGACAGTACCGAATGACCAACCGCTCTAAAAATCACTCATTGGTAAAAGGAAATCCAACTGAACAAGACTATAACAACTAAACGCAAACACTTTTAAACTGGGTAGGTTCAAAGGTGCTAAAACTTGAGTTGTGTTGTCCCGGGGAAACGAAAAGTCAATTTTCAATTCAGTTAGCGTAGCACCCCATCGACTTTCCAGAAACAGGAACAAGGCTTGCCAGTCCACTTGCACTTGCAAAATATCAAAACAAATATTTAGAGTTGTCAGTGGAAGCAAAGCAATCGACGTATTCCATTGGATCAGGTTATTAATATCTCTCAACGAAATTGCAAGCTGGGTCAAGTTTCTCAAGTTATGTGTGTGCATAAAAATGTCATTAGTTCTAAAGTATGTGTAAGAGGAGAACATTTTCACATGGGGATATCTTCGTAGCATAGCATTAAACACGGGTGTTGGCAAATTTTCCAAATGCAAAAATGTAAGACCTTTTAGTTCGGGAAACACAGAAGATTCCAATCGTAATCTGAGAGATGCCAACTCGTCACTGGTATGATCTCGAAAACATCTTAGCTTCAGGACTTTCAGATTGGGTATTAGTTGTAAAAAATCTCGTAATCGTTCGCACAAAAGGGAGGGATCGAATGGTTCTCTAAAGCACTGATATAAGCTAAAGCTCCAAAGATGATGTCCATAGGTGGCCAGAATTTGTAGCAGTTGCTGGGTAAAAGACATGGGGTCTGCTATGACTCGGTGACTACAATAAACAAACAGACTTCCGCCAACAAACGGATTGCGGTTTGTATTGGCGTACTTTTCATCAAACCGGTGTAGAAACTGGACAGGTTGTTCTTGTAACCAAAAATGTGCATCTCTATGCCACTCTGGTAGACGGATTCCTGGACCACACGCTAAGTCAATCAGTTTACTGGAACTGTTGAAACCTTGCAAAGCAGTGTCCACTCCAATTTGCCAAGTGCGACAAACCAAACGACAATTTAGCAAATCCTTTCCTATTTTTCCACGTTTACCCAAATTGATTGACAAATTAGCAGGTGTGTGACGAAGTATTTGGATAACTTTGGGAAATAAAAACTTTGTTTTGTCAGTCTCAAAAAGCATTTCAAAGAATCCAGAGGAATAAGCCAATCGAAGCAGGTCTTCCGGGTGGAAAATCTTTTCAAATATTAGCATCCAGATCTGTAACAGAAAAAGTTTGGATGTAGTAAATAAGATTAATTCGTTGTATAATAGCATTTAAAGTTTCTGTGCTTGTTAGATTTTAGACAAACCTCTGTCGGAAAATGGCAAGAAGTATAGGTGACTCATGGTTTGGCACATGGCCAGCCATTTCACGGTTACTTTTTCTATCTTCCGGGTGATTGTCCAAAGCATCCATATTTATAGGCTCAGTTGCAAGTTGCAAATACACTCAAGAAGGTGACTACCAAAAATTTAAGTGACAAGCTATGACGTGTCAAATACCTTTTCACTTTGTTACTGCGAAAGAACTGTTCAGCTGGAAGTGGAAATTACGACTGATGTATTTCAGAAATGTTAAATTCTTTATTTGCTTGAATTATTATTTTTCCCCACAATAAACCTTTGAAGGTTTGTTAGTTCAAGACAAACTCCTGTGGCTTTATTTCTCGAAGACCGGCTACCAACCTACAGTCAAACTTGAGATTTCAGGTGACGTTATATACACTAGTGAATAGACAAATTTGTTTTTGAGTTCACTGAGCCGTGTTGCTGCCTCTGAGTACGCCTAAAAAGGATATACACACTTTTCAACATTTCTATTCCCAAGAAGTTCGGAGCTTTTATACATAGGACTAAACATTAATGTATTGCAGTGACAAGAAATTTCAATGGAAATGTACCAGGTGTTTTACGAATACAATAGTCCTCGTAGGAATGATCTCCCATGGTGCCTGTATAATCCCTAAAAGGTAAGTGCTTATAGTAAATGGAAAAGCTTAGTGCACCCTTTTAAATATTTTTTGGGATTTGAAATATATGAAGAAGTATGCACACTTTTGGTAACACACTAATCCCTATGATTTTAGAGCTCCGTACCCTTACCCGAAATATAGACAAATACCTATCTTCATTTGCTGCAATAATGTTACTGTACGCGCCTAGCCGAAAAATTCTGATTTTAGAAAATTACAAAAGATTAACAAGGATTTAAAAATCAAAAGAGTTCCCAGGTACTATACATGTGAATTTTGTAACCAGTTGTTCCAGCAGTAGAATTTTTAGTTAGGTAGGCTTAAGAAAAGCCAGTTTTAGAAGAATGGTGTCCATCCTCCACTAAAGTGCTTCCTGCTTCATAGGGCTTTTGTGTTAAAGGATCAAAACCTAGAAGAAAAAAAGATTTCTTCATTTCTAGCATTTACCAGTCGTAGTCTAGACTTGGTGCTTAGTGGCAGTAAAACTTTCTTCAAACACTTTAGTCAGTAACTACGTTGAAAATTTAGGTTGGTGCTTACATTCCACTTCTGCCTTGCAACTGACTTAATAATCATTGATAGTATTAACAAGCCGGAGAATCATTCAGAAGTTATTCAGGCTAGCCACAAAATACGTGAAATGCCTGAACACAAGGCAAACAAGGATTCAGCCACACTTTTGACCATTTTTCCAAATGAGGTTTGATTTAGTTTAAAACATGGAATTATACAGAAACAACTCTTTAATCTAACTACTAAGCATATTTATAAGTTAACCCAAATTTTTGTTGTTCTAGATCTGGATGCAAATATTTGACAACATTTTCCACCCTGACGACTTCAACATCCTTCGGAAGTCCTCTTCAGTCTTTGATAAACTTTTTGAAAATCAAAAGACCAAAACTTTATTTCCCGAAGTTGCAAAAATACTTGCTGCTCAACATGCTAATATGCCACGTTATGAAAATGGCCCACACGGAAAAATGGCAAAACATTTGCTAAATTGTCGTCTGGTTTGTCGCACTTGGCAAATTGGAGTGGATACTGCTTTGCAAAGTTTCACTTTCAGAAATTCTAGCAAACTTCTTGACGGTGCGTGTCACCTAGATATGCCAATACGAATTTTACCCAGTGATGTACGATTTTCGTTACAAGATGAACCTTTGACATTTCTACAAGAATTCGTCACTAAAACTCGAAATCCGTTTATAGGCAGAGGTCTCTATATCGAGTACAGGGATCAAGATCAGATAACAAACTTCAACTCCTTTTCCCAAAACATGCTGCAAATTCTGGCCATATATGGACATCAAATTTGGAGCTTTGGCATGTACGTACTGTTTATTAGGCGACTACCTGAACCCTCAACGGCTTGGTTCTTTGAACGGTTACGAGATTTTTTACACCTAATGCCCAATCTAAAAGTTCTCAAGCTTAAATACTATAGAGGGATTGTCAATGATTACAATGAAGATTGGCAAGCTCTGATATCAAGCTTAGAATCTTACGTATTTCCTGATCTAAAGGATCTTACATTTTTACAATCGCAGAATCTACCTACGCCCGTTATTAATGCCTTGTTACGCAGATATTCCCATGTGAAAATGCTAGCATCTTGCCCATGGAGCAGAACAAGCGACATGCTGATGTTCACACATAAGTTGCCAAACTTAAGCCAGATTGCATTTTCGTTGAGAGATCTTAATAAGCTGGTTCAGTTGGATACTTCAAATGCTCTGTGGCCGTTGAAAACTCTGATTATTCGTTTAAAATCTTTCGAAGTTGACTGGCAATCCCTATTCAATTTTTTGGAAAATCGGTGGGCTGCTACGCTAACTGAATTGAGTTTTGACTTTCCTTCCCTCCGGTTTTACGGTAACCATCAAATTCAAGTTTTACCGCCTCTGAACCTACCCAATTTGAAAGTGTTTGCGTTTAGCTCTCAAGTTCTTATTCCGTTGGATTTTATTCTACCCATGAGAAAATCTTTAGAGCGGTTGGTCGTTCGGTACTATAACGCGCCGGGTAGAGCACAATTGGAATCGGTGTTTCAGCATGAAAGGGAAATTCATTTCTTCAGATTTCTCGAGAATCTCAAGAGTTCAAATATTTGGAGTTTGTTTCCCAATTTAAACACTATCGAGCAGCACAACTGGATATCTCTAGTACAGCTATCTCGCCGACCATTGGCAATTATGTAATATGCCAAACAAGAAGAATAAAATAAAAAAACAGTATATCATCCATTGAAAAGGAAGCCGGTCACAAACAATTGCTAGATTTCATGCATGAAGATGTTTTGTATATGTTGCTAAAGGAAAGGAAAATTTGCTTATCAAATTTTTGTATTGTTATATTTCTTCCAAAAATATATCTAAAATATTATATTTCTTTACTGTTATTTACTTTTAATTTATATATTCAATTTTGCTAAATATGTTCTAAAAATTGTTTCCTACATAATTAGATTATGAGATATGTAGGCTGCGCTTCAGTTATATTCAAAAGTACATATACTGTTCATATTTGTATTAGTTTCAACTTTAGGTTTGGGTATTCTACATAATTTAAAAATCAATAGTATTTGATTGCTGTATTGACTTTAGTACTAAATGCTTCGATATAAATAACTTAATTAAAATTTGTCATATTGCTGGTAAAAACATAATTTTGTTTAAAATGTTTGCGTAAGTGTCATGCAGTTTTTTCAAGATCAGTCATAGATAGTAGAAGAGGAATAAAATTATTTGTTGTTAATGCAAGTAGCATGACCAACAATTAATAAAATGGTTTTAAAGGACAACAAAAATACACAGATCCAAATTGTTAATTCAATGTTGCTTTATTTAATAAAAAAGTAAAAGAATTGAATTAAAAATCCTACAATAAAAGTTATAATGTTTTGCATCAAATGAATTACATGTATTCAAAATTTTGTTGACCTTAATTCTAAAGTAACTTATACTTTGAGATAATTTTATATAGCTATTATAAATTCCTACCTAGTTTTTTCACTCTCTGCTTATATATCCTATTAAACTGTTAAGTACCAAAACCCGATTACTACAGTTACAATTAAACTAATCCAGGACAATTCTTAGCTAATAATTTCAAAAAGAGACATAAATAATCTTTTTATTCACAATTTAAAAATAAAACATTTTTTGCTTACATAACGTGCACAAAATAGTTTCATGCATAATAACTGGCAAGAATTTTTGAACAACAGTTTTTGAAATAGAAGAGACAGCCGTTTTTTCAGCATGTTAAAATATTGACACTGACACTAATTTGATGCTTTTAAAAATTAAACTGCATTAACACTTTTTTCAATCATTTGAAAATCATGTGTCCATCATGGTTGGTAAATCCTACTTTGTTAAAATATTTTACAAACAATTCACACAAGAATATGGCAACAGAATTTTTAGAATCAGGCAATACACATTTCCAATTCTTATTCTTTAGCATGCTACATGAGTGCCATTGGTCGGTGACAAACCTGTTCAACACGAGTTCGACAATCATAATACTGGACAGTGTTTAAATTGGGAAACAAAGTCCAAATATTTGAGCTGTCTGGATTTCTGCGAAATCTGTAAAACTGAATTTGCTCCTCCTGTTCAACAGCCAATTCTTCTCTATCCGGGAAACGACGGTACCGAATGACCAACCGCTCTAAAGAATTTCTCATTGGCAGAAGAAAATCCAGTTGAACAAGAATAAAACAACGAAATGCAAACACCTTCAAATTGGGTAGGTTCAGAGGTGCTAAAACTTGAGTTGACTGATCACGGGGATAGGCAAAGTCAATTTTGAATTCAGTTAGCGTAGCGCCCCACCGACTTTCGACGAACTGGAACAAAGTTTGCCACTCTACTTCTGAAGTATGTAAACGAATAATCAGAGTTTTCAGGGGCAACATAGCAATTTCTGTATCCCACTGAATCAGCTTATTAAAATCTTGCAACGAAAGAGCAACCTGGGTCAAGTTTGGCAAATTATGTGTGTACGTCCAAATGTCATTAGTTCCTATAAATGTGTAAGAGCACAACATCTTTACATGGTAATATCTGCGTAGCAAGACATCAAAAATAGGTGTTGGTGCGTTTTCCAAATGCAAAAATGTAAGATCTCTTAGCTCAGGTAAGACGCAAGATTCCAAACATAATGTTATAGCTTGTAACTCTTCATTGGAAAAGGCTACAGGGAATCTAATCTTAAGAACTCTCAGATTGGGCATAAGTAGTAAAAAATCGCGTAATCGTTCGCTCATAAAGGACGGACCAAATGGTCCACTACTCTGTGGAAAATAGGTGAAGCTCCAAATATGGTGTCCATAGGTGGCTAAAATTTGTAGCAATTGATGGCAAAAAGTGATGGGGTCTGTTATCAACTGGTCACTGCAGTAAATATAGAGATTTCTGCCAATAAAAGGATTTCGGTTTTTCTTAGCGTACTTTTCATCAAATTGTTGAAGAAACTGGACAGGTTGTTGTTGGTGCGAAAAATGTGCGTCACTGGACCATCCTAAAACATGGATGCCATGACAGCACGCTACGTCAATCAATTTACTGGAATTGTAGAAATCCTGCAATGCAGTGTCCATCCAATTTGCCATGTGCGACAAACTGAACGACAATTTAGCAAATCTTTTTCTATTTTTTCGAATCGACCCATCCTGATTGACAAATTTACAGGCGTGTGACGAAGTATTTCGACTACTTTGGGAAATAAAAACTTTGTTTTTTCAGTCTCAAGAAGCATTTGAAAGAATCCAGAGGAATGGGTCAATCGAAGCAGCTCCTCCGGAGGGAAAATCTTCTCAAATATTAGCATCCAAATCTGTAACAGAATAAGTTTGGATTTAGTAAATAAGATGAACCCGTTGTCCGTTTGAGAGCTTTTTATGTAACTGTGTGAGTAAAATTAAACAAACCTCTTTTGGGAAAATGGCGAGAAGTATAGATGACTCAATGTTTGCCTGATGGTCAGCCATTTCACGGTTTATGTGCTGAGCCTGGTTATCTTCTGGGTGGCTGTCCATAATCATGGAGTTGCAATCCAACACAAGAAAGAAACCACCGTAAAAATATGTGGCAAGCTACGGCTTGTACAAACACTTTTCATTGTAAGTCACTGGGAAATGTGTCTCACTCGAAGTGGAAATTACGACTGGTGTATGCCAAAAATGCAAAACCTTTCCCTTGCTTCAGTTATTATTTTTCACCACGAAAGACCTTCTCAATAATGGTTAGTCAAGACAAAACTCTGTGGCTTTATTCCTCTAAGACCGGCTACCTACCTATGATAACATTTTGCTGGATTGCGATAGGGCTTGAAATGTATAACAGTATACAATGTGTGATAATATATACATATTATTTTAGTTCAGCAGCAGAGTTTTACACAATGTCTTAATACAAAATGGTTCTGAATGACTGAAGTTCCTTTCCATTCTGATGTACTCAACGGTAAGCGCAGGGTATCGCAGCACATTTCCTGAATGCATTTTATTGCTGTCACTGAAATGTTTCAGAAGTAAACATGAAGAAGGTTTCATACCCTAACCCTGTAAAATACAACACCGTAGTAACCCAGAAATATCTTTTCATAATGAGAATACCCATTCATGTTCTAACCCAAAAAACAGATAGGTAAGGCAGACAAAAACGCAAGGCATTGTTTAGAGGATTAGAATTAAACTGAAAATAGAAGCGTAGTACGTTCGACGTACCTTTCACACAAATTCTGAAAATGAGAAGTGTTGTATTAGTAGCAACTCTTTATTGTATTGTTGTATTGGGTTGGGTTGGCAAAAGTTTTAAGTGAGGTAGTAAAATTGGGGACTGATAAAATCACCCCCAACTACAATGCACAAAAGAAACCAACTGAACCATGAAAAAGGGCTTCTTATGCAACTCTCACATTTTTGGCTTGACAATTTCTGAAAAACGTGCTTGGGTTTAAAAGGAATACCCTTTAACGAGTTTGGGATGAACAGTGGTCCCTGCTGTGATATCACCAATTGTTCAATGCGCTAACACGTAAAACCAAGTAATGGTATTAGGGACATTCTACTAAAACCATTTTAATCTGTTTGAATGCAAAGAATATTTAGTGCACTGTTTACTGATAGAAATCTTAATTGCACTCTGAAAGATCTGTCTAGGAAAAGATAATGCACGATAGTTATGACAGTTTGGTTTCCAATTATAGAATAAACCGTCTAGTGGAAATCGTATTGATTTAAAATAAACATCATGGAATTTGCCAACACCATTTGCGGCTACTAAAACTTCATAATGTGTAAGAGAGTGGTATATAAAAATAAGCAAAGCATTGCCCCAAAAGAACAAAGACAGAGATGCGGGATCCTGTGTGAGTCAAAAGTTGTATGGAGTCTGTGCATAGTGGAAATGTGGTGTAGGGAAACTGCTAAGTCTGTTTATGCTTGTAGAGATATCCCCTACGAGCCACAAGTTGTAAACATAATACACACGCAGATCCTTCTGCTCAAATGCATGGTAACACGAGGATGCTCACACATTTTTGGGCTAACTCGGCAGAGCAGCAGCGGAAATACCTTTCAGTAGTCGTTTTGGTGTGGTCGTGTGAACCCACTTTTAGGTTAAGGTCCAGCGTATATCCAGGCGTATTACAGGTAGGCATGGGAACATATGAGTTTCCTAAAAGAGTTTTAGTGCTGAATAGTTTCCAGCTAGTTGTGCGTATCATATTGCCCCATTTTAATTGTTGTGTCTTCTTGTGGTTCTGTAGGCGTATTCCATTTGCGTATGCATCTTGGCGTAGAAAAGATTGTCGTGATCGTCCTTGTCTAAAAGGAAATTAAAGTAAGTACTATGCAATATGGTATTTTAAAGAGTTGATAATAGACAGTTTTATGTTGAAAGATTAATTGTGTATTTTGTATGCGTTAATTTTGGTTAGGTATTCCATTCTCCCGTGTTCTCCCGAAATTACCCGTGTCCCAGGTTTCCCGTATTGTGTATCGACTAGGTGGTAAGAGTTTACGAAAATGGACATAAGTCAAAGAGTGTGTGTGTGCAAATGGGTAAAAGTTATGTTTTAATTTTGATTGGTTTTAGCTCCTTTTGGTTGCGTAACTTTGGTCAGTAATCCCACCTCCCACCCACCGTGTATTGTCTGCTGTCATCACTGTGTTTCATGTCGTGCCTCCTGCTCAACATCAGTTAGAAATTAAGGGTAATTAAATGTATAAAACAAAACTAAAGTCTGTAACCAGTTAACGCCTACTTATTGGTCAAGTGAAAGCTTGCCCAATTTGAAGGTCAATCTCAGTCACAGGTCAACACTGCAATGTTGCCCGAATCTTTTGAGTGAGTCCCTTCCTAACTATAAGTGCACAAGTCATAGCACATTAAAAGATAATTGTAAATGTAGTTAAGCATTTAGATATATGCGCGCGCATTAGGGAATGTTAATGCTTTGTCAATTAAGCTAAGAAATAAGTACTACTTCCTATTTTAATGAGAATTTACAGTTCAAAGAATAATTTAATTGTGCTGTTAGATTTTATGATTCATTTCCGGTTTTAAGTTGCGTTCAAGTAATTTAATTGTCATTTTGAAGTCGATGAATGATTCAGTTTAGAATAAAAACCAGGAAGTTTATGTAATCAATTAGCCTGCTACCACGCCCATTAATTCTGTATTATGCAATTAATTGTAGATCTATCAATTATTCGCAAAGATTTCCGATGCCAGTTAAGAAATAGTTAGATAATGTGTCATATGCAGAACCGGTATTAACCGAAATAGCCCGTATTTGGGAATTTACGTGTCATATTGCATTGAGCTTCAGTCATAATGTTGCTATTTCAAAATATAACGTGACAAATGTATTGTTAAGGTTCACGTTAGTGTACCTTTACTCCTATCATCGTGATGTGTCTGCACGTCCCTCCCTCCGTCCGTCCGTAAGCACGATAACTCGTCAACCGTTTGACCTATTGCAATTCTGTGTTCAGTTATCGATAGCTACACCTCTTGCGACGATCCCTATTGATTTTCAGGTCAATCCAATACCCGAAAGGTACCTAAAAAGTATCTTTTCTAAAGTAATCTTTTTTGCTGCATTTAAAGGCCATAGAGCTACAGCATTTTCACTACGGTAATAGGACTTACAAAGACTACCTACCTGCATGCAATTAAAGGCAATCGAGGGTACCCATCAAGGTTACCCATATAAAATTAAAGGTAACCGAGGGTACCCTTCAACAATTAAGGTTTCCTTCATACAATTAAAGGTAACCGAGGGTACCCTTCAGCAATCAAGGCTACCTACATGAAATTTAAGGTATCCTTCAGCAATCAAGGTTACCTACATGAAATTAAAGGTATACTTCAGCAATCAAGGTTACCTACATGAAATTAAACGTATCTTTCAGCAATCAAGGTTACCTACATGAAATTAAAGGTATCCTTCAGCAATCAAGGTTACCTACATGAAATTAAAGGTATCCTTCAGCAATCAAGGTTACCTACATGAAATTAAAGGTAACCGAAGGTATCCATCAGCAATCAAGGTTACCTACATGAAATTAAAGGTAACCGAGGGTACCCTTCTGCAATCAAGGTTACCTACATGAAATTAAAGGTAACCGAGGGTACCTTTCAACAATCAAGGTTACCTACATGAAATTAAAGGTAACCGAGGGTACCTTTCAACAATCAAGGTTACCTACATGAAATTAAAGGTAACCGAGGGTACCTTTCAACAATCAAGGTTACCTACATGAAATTAAAGGTAACCGAGGGTACTTTTCAACAATCAAGGTTACCTACATGAAATTAAAGGTAACCGAAGGTACCCATCAACTTTGGGGTGTAATATCTGAAAGCTTCCAGAAGTTCTATCAGTATTGTATAATATCTTGCAGCTTCCAGAAATATAATCTGCGATATGGTACCTTTTAGCTTACCAGTGAACCTTTCTTCAAGCTTACATAGGGTTTATTTTTACTAAGCCTCCCCAAAAAATAAGCAGAAATGAATTACAGCAATTCTGTTACTCATTTATCGTTTCAAGGTGAATGCGCCTATCATTTTAGAAATCTCTCAGATAAAAGTTTTAGTTATTCTATAAAACGCATAAAAGGTCGCCAAAGGTTTTTATTGCCATAGCCATGTATACATTCAATCGTACCAAAAAGGGTTTGCACAGATTAAAAAATGTATATGAAACACAAATCCCTTTGATGTGAATTTCTTTCTACGAATAAACCTGTGATAGCTGCGCGTAGAAAAAAAATTAAGGACAAGAGAACTACAAATCGATGTAGAATATTTATGTGTGGGTAATACGTTCGACGTGACTCTCCGTCTCTACTGAAACGAATTTAAAAAATGAGAGATGTTGCATTGGGCGCATCTTAAATTCAGTAACCTAGCTTGGGCTGGAAATCGTTTTAAATAAGGCAGCAAGGCTGCGACTGATAAAATCAATTCCAAAATCGATAAACAAACCCGTAAATGCAATGCACAATGAAATTCTGCTGAACCAGAAAAAATGTTTTCCATTGCAATACTTCCTTTTGGCCTGACAATTCCTGTGGAATTCAACCTCAGGGGTGCAGGCAAAGAGATTAGAAAGGATGTGTACCTAACAATGAATTTGAAAATAAATTCTTTGGTGTGGGAATGCATACTGCATACCTTCTGCATACCCATATGGCACTTGATTCCTAAGAATTGCCCCTGAACAAGCTTAGGATGAAGAACGATCCCTGCTGCGACGTCTCTATTTCTACAATGCACCAAGACAACAAAATAGGTGATGGTTATAGGGTCATTGTACTAGAACTATTTTTGCGTCTGTTAATGCAAAGCATCTTGGAGCCCTCCTCTTTTGAATGTTTACTGACAGAAAGTTTTCTGAAAATATTATAATCTGGAATGGGATTATGAGTACTAAATATGCGGAACAATTATGGCAGGTTTTGCAGTTTTTTAACAAAATGTGTTTAGAAGATTGAATTTATTGCAAATAAACACCAGTCCATTTTGAACTTTGCCACCACTAGGAGCTTTTATCAACATTCCACAAAGTATTTGAAAAAATTAGGCTTCTGTAAAGCGATAAGTAGAAATGATTTACATCAGCTGTTTTTTTATTTATGGGTTTACTTTTGATGCTCCTGTTATTTCAATATTATTTGTGATAAAAATTTAAATCATTCTTGAATATGTATAATAGTAGCAAAAAAGGTAATACGTAGGCGTCATCAAACATTCAAGCGTACCAAAAATGTATTGCACATATTTTTAAAGAATATATGAAATACAAATATCTTTTTCGTAAAAGCTTCTTCCCACAAAAAAAATCTCAGAAAGCTGCGTGCAGAAAAAAATGTATCCTGTCTCGGTTCTTGAGGAACAGTTGACACAAGCAACTTAAGCTTCATTGAAAAATTAAGGTATTTTTGGTACCTTTCACCTTTGTAATCCCATGTGGTATTCAGTAATCCAAGGGTGACGGGACAAACTGGCATCAAAGGTATTGGTTCCTCTTTACAAACCACAATTTTCGATATATCTACATGCTGCTTTAGGTATGCACATGGGTTTTGTGGCACTGACGTTCCCATATTATTCTTTCTTTTTATCCAATGAACCTAAACAAAACTCTTTCATTTGCGTTGTACATGTTGTAGAGTAACCCTTTAGGTTTCTACATTTCTGGCATTTACCAGTCACATTCTTGACTTCTTCCTCACTGGAAGTGGCAATAAAACAGTTTTCAGAAAGTTTACTAATTATATAAGTTTAAAAAATAGCTTGCTATTTGAATTTGTTTACTCTTAGCTGTGCTCATTCTCTTGAATAAATTCTGACTGAGTGAAATAAAATCATGGAAAATTTGCACACGCCGGAAAATCCGTCAGAAGATAATCAGGCTGGCCGCACAAACCGTGACACGGCTGAGCATGAGGCAAACATAGACTCAACCAAACTGCTGACCATTTTTCCAAAAGAGGTTTGATTTAATTTTAAACGGACAACTACACATACAAAATACTACATGGTGAAACTAGTAGATATAGATAACGTAAATCATACTTTTGTTGTTTCAGATCTGGGTGCTAATATTCGACTACATTTTCCAGCCGAACGACTTCAACATTCTTCGTAAATCCTCTATATTTTTTGATAAGCTTCTTGAAAATCAAAGGACCAGAATTTTATTTCCCGAAGTTATCAAAACACTTGCTGCTCAACGTGCTTATTTTTCAAAAAATAGATTCGGCGCACACGGAAAAATAACAAAACATTTGCTAACTTGCCGATTGGTTTGTCGCACTTGGCAAATTGGGGTGGACACTGCTTTGGAGAGTTTCAACAATGCTAACAATTTGCTTGATGTTGCATGTCATCCAGGTCTTACCATAATATATAAGTCCACTGACGCCCATTTTTCGTTACAAGAACAATCTGCCATGTTTCTGGAACAATTTGATCGGAAGTACAAATCTAAAAACCGAAATCCGTTTATTGGCAGAAGTCTCTGTATTTACTTCAGCAGTCGGATAACAAACTTGGAGTCCTTTGCCTCGCAACTGATACAAATCCTAACCATCTTTGGGCATAACATTTGGAACTTTGGACTTTATCTGGGGGTCCTTGCGGGTTCTAATGCATGGACCTATGAACAATTACGAGGTTTTTTACAACTTATGCCCAATCTTAAAGTGCTCAAGATTTCATGTGCAGTAGGTCCTTCTTCAAGTGACAAGTGGAAAGCTCTGGGGCTTAGCATAAGTTCTTGGGTATTTCCCGAGCTGAAGAATCTTACGTATTTGCAATTGGAAAATGTACCAACGCCCGTGTTTGATGCAATGTTAGGCAGATATTACCATGTGAACATGTTTTCATTATACACAAGTACGGTAATGGCAAGCGACAGGTTGTTGTACAAGCCTAGCATGCCAAACTTGACCCAGATTGCCATTGTGTTGAGAGATATTGGAACTCTAAATCAGTGGGTGACTTCCAATGCTTTGTGGCCATTGAAAACTTTGATTATTCGCTTGGAATTTTTTGATTTGCAATTTGACTGGATATCTTTATTTCAGTGTTTGGAAAATCGGTGGGCTGCTACGTTGACAGAATTGAAAATTAACATTTATTATGCTCACGACTTTACCCATCTGAATCCAGTTCTACCATCTTTGAAACTACCAAATTTGAAAGTGTTTGCAATTAAATCTAATACTCGTGTTCCGTTAGATTTTATTCTACCCATGAGGAATTCCTTAGAGCAATTGTTTGTTTGCTTCTGGTCTATTGTAATAAGGCCACCAAGAGAGACTGAGTTTGAATTTGAGAAGGAGGTTCAGTTCTTCAAATTTCGCAAAAATCTTAAAAATTCAAATATCTGGAGTTTGTTTCCCAAATTAAATACTGCCGAGTATTACTACAAATGGACTTGCAAACAGCTTTGTCGACGATCAGTATCAATTGCGTAAGAAATTAAAAAAATAAGAAATGAAAACCTTGTAAATTTTCATGCAGAACTGAGTTACAGCAACCATATTAATTCATTAATCCTTGCATTATTGATGTTTTCCTTAATTTAGGAATTCGTATGATAAAAATTTATATCATTCCTGAAAAGTATATAAAGTGGTCCAAAGTTTCAAAATGAGGACATCATAAAAGCAATCAAGTGTAAAGAAGTCCTTGCACACATTTTTTAAAAATACGAAATGTAAATCTAGGTAAATTTCTTCCCACAAATAAAAGCCCAAGAATGCTGCGCGCAGCAAAAAAAGAAATTTAAGAACAAAAGGCGTCGTTTTGGTTTGTGCACAACGGTTTACCCGAACGATATAAGCTTTAGTGAAAGATTTTGTATTTTTGGAAGCTGTAGACGTTATAATCCGACGAAGAATTCAGTAATCCATTAGAAAGGGTTATGGGACAAACAGGCACCAAAGGTAGAAAGAGCTTCCGTACAATCGGCGACTTTGAGTATTACTGCACGTTGCATTTATTAGGTATGCACCTTCTCTGTGTATACCTGCACTGTTCTCATTATATTCTTTCGTTTCCTCCAATGTACCCACAGCCAAAGCTCATTCATTAGTATTTTACATGTTGTAGAGTAATGTTGTATGCAACATGCGCTGTGTACACAGAATTTCGTTACAGAAAGTTATTGGTAATAAAAGTGGTGTCTGCGGGTTTCATTCCTAAAAAACGTTCTGCTGCTACCATTTTCCAAATTTTTCACAATTTCGTACGCAAACAACAAATTGTTTAGTTTAAACTTTATAGAATTTCAAATTTTAGAAACATAGTCAACTTGGCAATATACATTTCGTCACTTCAAATAATTCGATATGTCAAATAATATTGTTTCTCAAGATTTGGCAACCAGCGCAATTGTTCAAAACAATATGTGGAATATCAAAATTGAAGAAGAAAGGTGTCGTTCAGTATTTCCTGAAGAGGTAATTATTTCACCGAAGCATTTAGTTTTTTTAGTTCACTATTATTGCTGAAGAAATGAAAATAAGAAATATGACACAGTATATCATAATAACTTGCTTAACTTTTTTCTTGCAAGATTTGGCTGCAAATTGCCGAACAAGCGGACTTTGGAACCTACCGGCAATTACGTGAGTCCTCACCATACTTTTGGGATCTCCCGGAGAATGCATGGAATCGTTGGTTTCCCAAATTTGTGGAAATTCTATACAACCAGCTTCAGGATTGTGCAAAAGATTTGCGACATGTTATGAGTAAATGCCGCATGGTATGTCGGCACTGGCAAGAAAGTGTAGACGCGATTTTACAAAAGCTTCCCGACCCCCTTCATCCCTTGCTGTACGACCTGAGAGATGACAGTGACATCGGCATCAAAAGCCCTTTTGATAATTATTTGCACAGGTTTTCAGAACATGGCAGTAATTTAGCAGAGTTTCTACAGCATTTTGCTGAAACACATACAGGCACAAACAGAAACCCGTTGATGTGCAGAAGTGTTTCCTTAGATTTTGGAGAATTGCCTTGGCAAGCTGACAACCAGATTGAACAGTTTTTGCAGGTTTTGCGTGATTATGGACAACACGTTTGGCATTGCGATATTTACATGGCGACAAACAGGCGCAATACACGGACTTATTGCAGAAAGTTGTTCGAAATGCTGGGATTGATGCCTAATCTACAGACGCTGTGCCTAGATTTCCTTCTCCTTGGCACGGAACAGAAAATTTTGAAAACCTTGGAGTGGTTTCTCAGAAGACATCCTTTTCCAACTCTAAAGCATCTAAAGTCTGTAAAATTATGTTGGGTACCCACCTCAGTGCTTAGAGCCCTGACGCGTACTAACCCGCAAATCACTGAACTGGGGTTTTTCGAAAGAGGTGGAAAAAATTTAGTTTCTCATAGTGATAATTTGCCTCAACTGGAGGATTTTTCAATCCGGATCAATAATGAACAGGAGATTAGAATGCTAAAAAACTTGAGCTTTGTTCCGCCATTAAGAAAATCGTATTTACAAATTTTAAGTCAAGAAATACAGACAAGCGATTTGTTTGGCGTTTTGAAAAATCGTTGGTCTGGAACACTGACGGAACTGATGTTGGAGTATCCTTACCACGCGAAACGTTTAGATATGGCACCGTTACACCTACAGAAATTGCGAATATTTTTACTCCTAACAAGCTGCTTCACACCACCGCTGGATTTTCTTTTACCAACCATATCTTCCTTAGAAACCTTATCCGTGTATAGAAATAGAGGTGGAGTACAGGACACCCAAGAAAAGCTGCAACTTGCTTTACAAGCTGAACAAACAATACAATTTTTAAACTTTCGGTGCAACCTAACTGAGTCAAATATTTGGTTGTTTTTTCCAAAATTACGATGCATCAAATATAAGGAGAAAGCTTTCTTCTCTGGAGGACCGGTGAAAGCACAATGTCATGAGTGCCAACGAAGTGACTGGGTGTTTAAACAAACTTACCAAACTTAGTTTTCCATTCTTCGCTTTGTGTAGGAATTTGTGTAAAGATTACCTAACTAAAACCTTGATTGACACAACACAATTCAAAAATCCTTGTACTGACTGAACGAGTCTTTTATGTATGCTTTACAACAATACATGGCAACAAGTTTTGGATAATTTTAGAATATGAGATATTAGAATATATGTTATTAGAATTAGAAAGTTGTGTTAGTGCATGTATTTTAAATTTATTATTTTTTCAAATTATATTTTTAGTCTGTGGTAATAATTAGTATAAAAATGCCAGCATTCTGTATGGGTCCACGAAGAATCCTACTTGAAGTTTGCTACTGCGAAGTTTGCTACTCAATGTTTGCTACCTGCGAATTTTCCTACCTACGAAGTTTACTACTCGCGAAGTTTACTACCCGCGATGTTTACTACTCGCGAAGTTTGCTATCTATGAAGTTTACTACTCCACGAAAAATGCTACATAATTTTTCAATCAACACTAAGATGATGATATAAGACGTAAATAGTAAGACAAAATTTGAAAGTAAGTTTTTGTGTATACAAAACTTACTGTAAACATGGAATTAATTAGCTTGTACATTACTTTGTGTGTAAGACAAACTTAGCATGTAAATTTAGTACGTCTCAACGGCCAGCCAAGCTGTAAATCATGAATTTGCTGAGATTGCTACTGAAGCGCTGATTATTAAAATATATGGAAATAAAAAGTGAACATTTTTAAAGGCTTCATTAACCGACCACTCGACTCTGTGCATATAATAAACGAGCTAATAATAACTATACAAGAAATGACTTACATTCTAATTTCATCTTATTACTTACGTCTTACTTAAGTAAAAATTTTAAGTAGCATTTTTCGTGGAGTAGTAAACTTTGTAGATAGCAAACTTCGCGAGTGGTAAACATCGCGGGTAGTAAACTTCGCGAGTAGCAAACTTCGTAGGTAGGAAAGTTCGCAGGTAGCAAACATTGAGTAGCAAACTTCGCAGTAGCAAACTTCAAGTAGGAATCTGCGTGCTTCCATTCTGTATGTATGTACTGTTTCAAACACATATTGATTTCCAAAGGTTTTAGCACGCATTTGTCTTCCGTTGCTGTGTGTTGCAATGTAGTACTAAAACGTAAGGCTTATTTTAACAGGAAGGAATAAATATATACCCCCGATAGAAATTTTTTCAATTACAGATAAAAATCCTTGTTGTTTGTCAATAAAATATATTTTCTGTCAACTCTTATGTTACAATTTTTACTTATCAAGCTCCTCAAAATTTAATTTAGATCCAGCGTCGTTTATCAAGCAATAATTTCTCGCAAATAATTAATGTTCTACATGAACACACCTTCGAATAAGCTTTACATCAAGCCTACCAACTCATTTAACAGTTATAAATCACAGCTTGCACTCCATTAAAAAATTTTAGTAGGCAAACAATTTTGCATAAGCGTACATGCAATGCAGAAGCAGGGTAGATGCACTTGGCTAGCTCAAGTCAAGAGCAAGGGCCAGAGGCGGCTTCTAGGGCTTTGCTCGGATTGTAAAACCTTTCTCTTTTTCGTATGCATTTACGCTTGTGTAAAACTGTTTGTTTTCCAAAATTGCTGAATGGAGTGCAAGCTACGCTTTACACGCATGTAAAAGTCAGAGCTCACGGCAATCGGCGTTGAATGGCTTTGATATTGGGGCTATTTGAACGTGTGTTGATAGTATAATACTATTGATTTATGACTAATTAAGAAAACGAAATGGTGCTCTTTCGGAATAGTAAATAAACACGTATGATTAAATTGAAATTTCATAAATGTTAGATTGTCTATTTTGTAAATTGGTTTGAATGTATTTAAAAAATAAATAGCAACTAAAAATTTTTATCACAGGGACTTTAATACAAAGGGCCTTCTTGTTAATTAACTAACAGCAGAGCCTACACAACAGCTGTGCGGGCCCTGGGTAATCTTAAAATATGGGCCCCCAAAACCTAAATAAAAGTATATTAAAATTTTACGAGTTTTCAAACGAACATTTTCATGAATTTATAGTAGCTAAAGTATGGCATGAAATTAATAACAAATTAAATGCATAATAGATGTCTCATGATTTCTAAGACAAATTTGTATTTTTAGTGCTAAATAATACTTTTCTTAGAACATATGCGTAACATTGAGATTTAAAAACCTTTCTTAATTGTACACTGCAATTTTAGGTGACCCCAACTTTGAAATTTCCGCTATTCAAATTTGTGTGTACAGACATTACAGAGTGCGTGTAATCAATTTCTGTGTGGTCCAGGTAACCTATGGCTTAAACTAATTTTACGTAGAGTTTTCGGCATTTGCTTTTCTACCAACACAGATGAAACCCAATCCTTTGCTTTTCCTTAGATTTGTGTACCCCAAGCTTGGTGTTACCCGCGGGTTTTTTATTAAAACACTCTACCGAGGGTAAAAACGGGTTTTAATGGGCACTGGGTAAAAACGGGTAAAATGGGTAAACCCAGCCCACTAATAAAACCCACCACCATGCCTGGTGTACCCAGGCAATCTTTGAGTCAGTGATTTAAACTGTTGTAATATTAAGTGTACCTGTTTAGAAGCAGTATTTCTTGCTACAACGCCATCACTTCAGGAACTGTGCTTTGTGAATTCTGAGGCTTAAAAATGGGCAGCAAGCACCTTGTTATGGTATATAAACTTTGAGCTTTTATGCAAACTTTAGCAATCCAAACTTATTTTCTTTAATCAATTAGGAACATTCTTTACTTTACTTTTAATCTTTTGGCGTTCAACAAAAATGGCAAACATGTAATTTAACTAACTTTCTTTCATATCAAACTTGACATGCCTGTTATAGCTCATTTGAAATTTCCAAATTGAAAACCCACAATTCTTGACTTGTTTGTTCGTATTTTAATTAAAATTAGTTTGAGTTAATAGTGTAGATAAATATTAAGAAAGAAAATACAATAAAAAATATAGTCGACATTCTTGCAGATCAGATCATACTACAGTATTATAACTACTGCTATCACGTATTTTTTGAAACTACAACGTATGTAATGTATCCGCATAAAAAATCTATTAAGGTAAGAGTAACTAACCACATTCTGATTTGAACAGCCCTTCTGTGACTCAATAGAAAAGTTTAAAAAGTGTTTTGGGACACATGATACATCTTTTATCTTGCAATTTTTCTGCAACGAAAATGTTTTCGATGCAATAAAAATCGTCATATAATAAGTCGAGTATATCGCTACTTCTAAAGTTTCCTATGTTTGTTCGTTGGTCTGTCTAACACGTGATACTCTCTCAAATAACTAAGCATATACATTTTAAACTTTGTACAAATATCCCTTCAAAGAAAGAAACCTGTAGATTGTAGTTCTAATGTGTTGGCTGATGGTTTTAAGTAGGGATTGAAGGATACGCTTCATTTTTTAAAGTAAAAGATGTGTTTTATTTTCTTGTAAGCTTGAAAGCGTGTTTTACGGTATCCCAGTCTACTGGCTGTAATCAAATAAAAAATGGGTAATCAAAATTTCAAGAACAAACACAAATTTACAGGGACTCAATTTAGATTTAGTAGCAGTAGTAGTTAACGTTTGAAACTTACGTTTGCAAATCCATGCAACGACGTACCCAAAATGAATGCAAAATTTGCATTATGATTTTGTATATATTTTACAAAGTCGTTAGTTGTTTTTTTTATCTTAAGTTTCTTATTTTTTCCCTGGGCCCCTTCATCCCCGGGCCCTGGGAAAAGTGCCCAGTAAATCCCAGCGTCTTTTAGGCTCTGACTAACAGTTAAAATACCAATCAAAGATTTCAGCTTGGAAGATGGAAAAAGAGCATAGCAACAAAAACTTAATAAGCATAAGCATATTTGCTAATTTTCGACGTCGTTTGTCAAGCTCAAAAAATTGCTGCTGGCTTTTCAGGTCGTTTATGAAGCATCTTAAAGTATTTACTTTTATAGTCATCATACTCGAAAAATTATATTAGATTTTGAAGTCACCTTTCATGCCAACTTTCCTTGGAAATGTTGTCCACTACGGCTGGCTCAGCCGTGGCTCAGTGGTAACCTGTTATTTTGATTTGCGGGGAAAGGTAGGAGGACAGCCGGCAGTGATAAGTTGTTCTGGGGTATTATAACAGATTCACAGAGTGAAAAAGCAATAGACTTGCATTCTGACGAAGAAGAAACGCACGGGAATAGTACGTGAGTAAACTGAGTCCTGATGGCGTGCTCACTTCGGGGAGTTGATGCTCGTGATGGCAAAATACGAACGAGTTTGAAGGAGGCTTGCCCTGGTCATGCTTCTGCGAGAAAAATCATCCGATGAAGCATAATCCCAAGGGAGTGCACATTGGAAAGCCCGGCTCCACCTTCCACGATTTTAAAAGCATGCTCCAAGAAATGACGTATTCAGCTGCAATATGAAAATACAGAATCCTCTTAATTCTAAATTAGATTCCTTTGGAATCTCCGACCAATTTTAAGTTTCATTTTCTCTGGTAGACATTTAATATTTACGCTGCTGAATGGCAATGTCAGCCCAACCGAGACAAAATAGTAGCTTCCAAAATTTGAACAAATGAGTTATAGGGGCACACGTGCTTGCTACTTGCAGCTGACTGCTTCTTTTCTTTTAACCAGGGAAATAGTTTACAGGTTTATGAGCGCTTTTTTATTTTATAGATAGTAAGCATAACAATGGTACTTTTTCTTGGGATCATCTCGGATTAAAATGGAGGGGCATAGCTGTTAGTAGTTTTGCTCGTTCTACTATAAATATCAAAATCAAAATATTATAATGCCAGTCAGACATACGGCAATCCGGGTAAGAATTTATGGTATATTTGAATTCTAAATTTATAACCAGGTTCGTGATAATACATGAGTATCCACTTACTTTAATTTTTTTTTTAACTCGCAAAGAATTTAAACTAAAGGTGTTCGTAGTCAATATCGTGGTTATTGTGGCAGACAAGCTACGATATCGTGAATACCTGTACTAAAACAGCACGGAGCTGAAAATGCCAATTCAGCTAGGTCACTCACCTAAAACTTTCCCTTTAATTAACCGAGTGGGCATGAAACAAAAAAACAACGAAGCAGCGACCGGTGAAACAATAACTATAATTACAATATTAACCTAAAAACAAACAGTTCAATTTTTATCGTATTCTTAACATTATTTTTCAGGTAGATATATATCTCGTGTAAACTGAACCAAACCTTTTTAAAATGTATATTGTGAAAAAAATAAGCAATAGTTAAAACATGTTTTAGTAAGGCTGGGTTTGTTTTTGTCCTACTTGCTGCCATGTGGTGAAAGGAATGCTTCTTTTTTATATCTAAATAAAACTCCACGCGCACTAAACCTTACCTATTTATAAAGCTGACCGTTCGATAAACAGTTTTTTTTAACACTCGCTTAACACCATATCGGAAAGAAGCATAGAAGTGTTTTGAAAATTTTATGAGACTTGATAATGGCAAAATAGTATAGATAAATTTTATTTATTATATTACTTGCTAATTTGAAGTTTTATATTATAATACATGTCCCTTCATATATTTGGTCCTTTAAAAACTTAAATATTGCCAGTTCTAGCCTATTTCAAACGAATTATCAATAAATAAAATTCTGAGCACGAAACGAACCAGTGTTTCTGTACTTTTGACATGCCATTACAGTTGTACGTCAAATATGCTCGCAAAGTATTTAGCCATTTGAAATTTGCAAAGCAGAGAGTTAACAGCAACCTGATGTTTATCAGAACATACTACAAATGGGCTGCTTGGTTTGGTTGCACTCCATACAAGATTACATTTTCCAAAGAAGGCAAACCTGTGATTCAAAAATCCAGATTACTACTGGTAAGACTGATTTTTTTGCTAACCCTGACATTTTTAAATGCTATAATTTGAATTCTATGTTTAGACAGTTTACGTTTTGCAAACGTTGGGAGCAATGTATTGGATGATTTGTTGGTTACGGCTTCAAGCCTTGGTGGCGTATACAAATTTTTCAAAACGAACAACAATGTCAAGCCGTTTTCTAATTTTGAATTCAATCAACATCCTTATTTGGATCTTCATTTTAATGCACAGTCAGATAAGACGCAAATCGTCAATACTAAGCTTCTTTGAATGCCTTAGAAGATGCTGCATGAAGCACGCAGACAAAACACCGTACGGTTTATACAAGGTATGCTATTTGGTGATTATTAGCAGTAATAGATTTTTTCTGAAATATGTTATAACAGCATTTTATTTTTAGAATCAACTAAATAGTGTTTGGATGTGGAATATTGTTCTTTTTACATTGACGGCAACGGTAGTACTTTATCCATGGATTGCAACGAATTTCCAGATATCCGCGGATACGCTTGAATATAGCAAAAAGCTAGCACTTTTTGGAAGCCTTTTGCCTAATACGTCTGCGAGTAAATATTTTGTTTTCACCGTGCATTATTTTGCCCGCCTCTCAACAGGTTTCAAAATTTCGTATGGAGCTGCATTCATTTTAGCTGTATTTCTTGAACTAAGTCATCTTGCTGGAACACTTGAGTCTGAGTCACAAAAGTTATTGGATTATTCAAGTTCTAAAGGTTTTTTGGTTCAATTTGATAATGTAAGGCAACAGTGTAGGGTTATGATTGGATTACTTCGTAAATTTGACTACAGCTTTGGATTAGTCGTTTACTCGTTTATTATAAGTATGCTTATGTTTCAAGCTTGCTGGATTCCCAGTTTACATAGTCGCACTAATATATACTTGAAACTTGCAGATCTTATAAATTTTCTGGCACAGGTGTCACCACTGTTTATAGGACTTGTTTTCCTCAAAAGGGTAAGATTTTGATACGTCAACAAACCCAAATATATATTCACTAATATAAATTGTGTACGTATTTGTAGATGTCACGTGTAATCAAGATTTCACGGACTGTAAGCACAAATGCTCGTCTGCAACCATGTAAACTCTGTCTTGCTCTATACTGGCATAAATCGAGTACTTTCGGAATCAGAGCAAAGGCTCTCAAAATTACACCTGGCTCAGTTAATTTGGTAAATGGGATAGCCAGTTCTAAAAACATGCCTGGAGGTAATGAAGTACACGTCTGCATTAGGAAAATGTGGCCCGCTGTTTCTAAACTTCATGCCGCTTAGCAACCCTTGCCAGATTTCCTTTTTTTCCTTGATGAACCGATGTTGGCAAACGCAATTTCCATTTACAGCTGAGTACTTCATTTCCTCTAACTAAAAAACAGTTCAAAGTTTAATGCGCGTTTTTATATTTTAGATACTTAGCATTTTAATGGTAGTCTTTCTTGGAGTCATTGTGGATTACAATGGAGTTCTACAGATTGGGTAAAGAATACATACGTGTCACCGGATAAGGCTTTAAAGACGGAATGGTAAAAATGTACGTCACCTGATAACGGGAATTAATTCCCCTGAGCTAGTGCCATGTCTATGCAGTTGGCATAGACAAAATTTACGTCACCTATTTCTTTTCAGGTTATGCTGGTTTTTAGGTTAAGCTGAATACAACGTTAAAAGTTAAGTAATATTTGTAACGTATGTATTGTGTTACATATATTTATAACCCCTACAATCAACCTACCACATTTGCCAGCATCGGCCTTCTGAATTAACACGCTTTTTGCTTTGCTGACGTCAGCACGACTTGCTCATAATATATCACATGTGGGACATAGTGAGTAAGCATGACAGTTGGATAAATAGTAGTCTTGATTAAAGTTAGCATTAATAATAGTAGTAAAACATCTTTTCAAGTAATCACATCATATTAAATTCGGTCATTCTCTTTGTACCCCGCTCAATCCTACCATGCTATTTTCAAATTATTCGGAACTTCATAACAAATTTGAAGCACATTTATTCGCATAAATTGTCGGACATTGATCGACACTAGCATTCAAATTAGATGACTAAAGTAAACATTTTAATTATTTTATCTAACACTTTGAACTCACTAATCACTAATCTTTAACAGTTTTACCAAAATCCTTCTTGAGTTTTTAATAATAAAAATAAATTCAAAATATGCAAAACTTTAAATGTAAATATACGTATGTCTCTATTTCGGAGAATACATTTTTGTTTACACATAGCACAAGAACATTTTACATAAAGTTTGTAAATGTTAGGGAGCACATAGGGAATGAGCTGCTTATTGAGTTAGCAGCTGCGCCTTCAATTGAAAGAGGTACCCATTTTTCAATTCTTATTGTGTGGCATACTACCTAGTTTACAATGGTAGGCCGCAAAGCATCTGAGAAACCTCATATCGTAGTACTCGGCAGTTTTTAACTTGGAAAGCAATCTCCAAATATTTGAGCTCACAGGATTTTTGTGAAATCTGAAGAACTGGATTTTTTAATATCCGGTTCCCATCCTACTCTTTTTTCTGGAATTAGGAAGTTTCGAACGACCAATCGCTGTAAAGTATATTACTTCATGGGTAAAATGAAATCCAACGGAACATGTAAGTTGTTAAGGTGAACACCTTCAAACGGAGTAGGATCAGAGATGGCAAAACTTGAATTGGATGGTTATGGCAAAAGCGAATGGCAATTTTCAATTCAGTTAGCGTAGCACCCCACCGACTGTCCAGAAACTGGAATAAAGATTTATAGTCAAAGTCCACTTGAGAAGTAACAAGACTTATAATCAGAGTTGTCAGTGACAAATAAGCAATCAACGTATTCCACTGAATCAACTTATTGAAATCTCTTAACGAAAGTGGAAGCTGGGTGAAGTTTGGCAAGGTATGTGGGAACATCCAAATGCCATGAATTTTCAAGTATGTAAAAGATGACAACATTTTCACATGGGAATATCCGCGTAACAAGGCATTAAACACGGGCGTTGGTACATTTTCCATAGGCAACGTCAAGCAGATTGTTAGAACTGCTGACATTTTACAAAGCAGTGTCCACTCCTATTTGCCAAGTGCGACAAACCAAACCACAATTTAGCAAATATTTCGCTATTCTTTCGTGTACACCTAATTTATAGATGTCACTAGAGTTTTCAATTTTAGAATGAAGTATTTTTATTACTTCAGGAAATAAAAACCTTGCTCTTTGTGAAAGAAGAAGTACGTGAAAAAATCCAGAGGACTGCGTCATACGAAGCAGGTCTTCTGGGTGGAAAATCTTTTCAAATATTAGCATCCAAATCTATAACAGAAAAAGTTTGGATTTGGTAAGTATTATTTATCCGTCGTGTGAGAGCTTTTTGAGTAACTGCGTGTGTTGTATTTAAGACAAACCTCTTTTGGGGAAATGGCTAGAAGTATGGCTGACTCAATGTTTGTCCCGTTCTCAGCCATTTCACGGTTTCTGGGCTTAGCCCGCTTATCATCTGGGTGACTGTCCAATTTGTTTAACGCATTTATAATTATGGCGTCAGTTTCAAATTGACACAGGAAATGCACCACCGCAAATATTTGTGGTAAGCCACGGCGTGACTAAAATTTTCAATTTGTTACTACGTGAAGTGTCGAGCTGGAAGTCGAAATTACTACTGGTAAATGCCAGAAATGTAAAACCCTTCCGTTGCTTCAGTTAGGTATTATTTTTCACAAGACTAAGACTACTGAATAATTTTAGTTCAAGTTTAGTTCAAACCCCTGTGGTTTTATTTACGCAAGACAGGCAACCTATCTTTAATCTATCTGGCGTTTTTATGTATTGTTAAATACACTTTTGAATAGAGACGTTTTTTTTCGAGTTCAGTGAGATATGCTGCTGTCTCTGGATAGACCTTAAAAGGAAGTACACTTGAAACCACCAGGCAGCAGCTGCTGAGGTAAAATATTAATGTAAAATTGAACTAATCACACAGAATAATATACATAAGTAATTCTCGTGACTGCAGATTTACATTACAACTACTTTATTGTAAATTATTCTTAATGTAAGGAATATAAAAATAATAACTAAAATACAATCGCATGCGTTGTCGTATCTTGCAAGCCAAATCACTAATGCACACTACAGTAATTCCCTTCAAGCGGTTTACCTTGTACTGAAAAAAAGGCCAGCAACCTTTCATCTGCGTCCACTTCATTTTTACGCAGGTTTTTTCCGCTTGTACCCACTTTATTTTACAGAAAACATAAGAATACTTGGGAAAATGGAAGCCGACAATAATAGCTAAATAGCATTTGAAGTATAACTTAAACCTATATTGAATATACTTGTTGCAAGTATATAAAAATATAAAATAAAGGCATGAATTTTTAAAGAGTATTTTACAGAAAACAATATATGGATCAAGTCTAGCGTATACAAACAAACACAGTAAATAAAATTAAACAAATTTAACATAGAAAATTGATAAGACACTTCGAAATACACTATCTCTCTCACTGGCTTACCAGGCACATATATACTTATGAAAGCTTTTAAAAATGAAATCTACATAGAACCGAAAACAATTATTTGTCATTCTTACACTATATTGAAAAATTATGCAACTTTCTAAAATGAACCAATGCATTGGGGTTAGTTGTCGTTAGATAAATGGTGCAATGCCAGATGTGATGTCCATATTCACGATAAAGTTGCAATGATTGTTCAATAAGATTATCATTTTCCGCTTGTTCCATTTGATAATCAATCAGAATAAATCTACACGCAAATGGGTTTCTCTTTGTGCCTGCATGTGTTTGAGCAAAATGTTGCCGAAACTTTGTAATGCTGTTACTTTTTGAAAACTGTACTGCATAAGGAACAAAATATTCAAAGTCGCAATCCAACTCGTTTCGTACAGGATGAAGAAAAATAGGAAAAAAATATTCCTCTACAGCCGCATCTACACATTCCTGCCAATTGCGACATACCAGACGGCATTGTTTCATAATATTACGCACTTCTCCTTTATATCGCTGTAGCTGCACATATAGAATTTTGGCCACTTCTGAAAACGTTGCACGATCTAAATGATTTTTAAAGAGAATACGAAAGTAAACAGAAGAATCCCGCAGTCGAAGGTGGTCATGGATGTTGCGTATTTTGTTCCCAATCAGCAGCCAAATCTGGAGAAAAAATAATTTAGTTAACGGGTTCAAATTAACAAGAATACATACGCTAGATAATGTTTCGTATTTTCAACAGATAAAAGCTGTGCTCACCTCTTCAGGAAATATTGATTGAAGCCGATCTGTTTCTGCAATTCCTTCCATTTTACTATCATGAACTGAATGTGGTTCCAGGTTTCTGACCTCTACAGATATTTCCACACTGTAGCAAAAATCAGTTTGAGAAAATATTTTGTCTTGACAAGAATTGACAAGTTTACGTAACAACGAAAGATATATGAGTAATTTTGTCGAAAAACAAAAACTTCTATTAGAAGTCCAAGACGTTTTTAAGGTCGATCGGTGTTGAATTAATAGTTCTAGAATAAACTGTGCAGCAGATCTGAGTCTAGATGCAAATCACAGAAATTCCAACTCAGCAGCACAATTAGTAATTATCTGTTTCATCAGTACTGCAAATTTGTCTGCAAATGCAAATGGGTTTTCTGTAGATAATAAAAAATCCCTCATTCCCAGACAACTTTGTAACTAGTACTGAAAGAGTTATTCGAAGACTTTTTGCGTGTGTTGTGTAAAGTTGGAACGCATATTGTGCATACAGAATCACCCTGCCTAAATCCAAAAATGTTTTAGGTACATTCAAGTAAACGATTGGTATCCTTCTAATGGTCTAAAATGTTCCATGTAGTAAGACAATTGTTGATTCCTTTCAGAAAAAAATGTTAGTGCAAAGCTAATGCATGTATTTTTCCTTATACTCGTATATATATCACTTGTACAAATGCGGCTAGTAACGTTGTAAGAATTTTTCAACATAAAGGTTTTTAGCCGTTATAAATATGTTGAAAGAAACTTGAAAAAAGGATTAGGAAGCTTTGCGACACAATTCTTGTAGGGATGTGCTTTATAATCCTTTTACTGCTGCTTGCATATTTCTAGGAATTTTCTATGAACTTCCAGTAAAGATAGGTGAGGCTTTCAATATAGAAAATCGACGGAATTCCAAAAGTGTCAAAAGGTAAACCGTAATGCGCACACATGGTCCCGACGCGGTAAAAAAGCAAGAGCTACATAGTTTAACCAATGGCCATTGTTTTACAGAGCCTACCTTTGAGTCCCACAAAAGCAGTTTACTTCACGGTAATCCTTTTATTTTATTTGTTTTTAAGGAACAACGTGCATTGGGATGTTTGGTATGATGCTGTGTGTGCACAACAAGAATACTCTAAAAATGGCCTTCCAGAAACTTTAAATTGGTACGTTTACTGAAATACTTAAGGATAAAACGTATCACAGCACATAGTTTAAGGAGCCAACCAAATGTGAGCGTATTCATTTCCATTCTAAAAATTTAAGTTGTAGCCCTTGCAATTATAATTATTTATACAAATTAAGTGCTACTGAGCACTTCCATTACATTTCCTTTCCCAAAAAAGGTAGGTTATATGTATACGTGGTTTTGGTACACTTACTGTAAAGGATTATAAACGTACCCTGGGTGGTCAGTATGCAGACGTCTCCTTCTGTTCTACTTGATGATTGTCTTTGTAAAACTTCTAGTTCTTTTCAATTCTCAGTTTTAGCCCTTTAGCCCGTAGTAAAGTAATGTGTTCTCCTTTTTCGGATCTATTTATAAGCTAAGAAATGCCAGTGCGAGCAATAGGGAATTGGTATATCACTTTGATTTCGAAAAACGCACTAGTACGTTATGCAGAAGCATCCTCTAACGCGGTAAAACACAATATTACGTTTCTGTCTTCATAGAGTTGCTGTGGTAAAACGCACTATTACGTAGATTCGAATATTTTTTGGAAAAGGTAAAACGTAATATTGTGTTGCCTGAGCTCTTCCCGCGCAGTGGTAGAACGTACTAATCAGCTGTTCTTTGCACTTTCGTGCCCGTGGAAAAACGTATTATTACGTCTGTTTCCTTTGTATTACAAACAATTACCACGTCAAGGGCTGAAACATATTTTTGAAATTCCCATTCCAGCTGATAACTGTTCCATATGAATTCCCACTTCGACTGCTTGGCTTCCCCATTTTAATTGCCACGTGGGCTTTCACAACAAGATAATTTTAACGCCACCTTAACTACAAAATAGTAATATTTAATTGCCATGCAAAAGGGATATACACCAAAGGAAACATCATCTAAAAACTCAAGGTAGGCCAATGGAATAGAGCCAGTGTTCTAGGAATGGGACCAAAGGTGTTCGTCTTGCACAAATTCTTCAGAAGGTTCATTGTGTTATAAATAATAATAACTGAGAAAAGGGAGATTTCTACATTTGTGGCAATTGACAGTCGTATTCTTGACTTTGCGCTCAGTGGAAGTGACATTGAAACACTTCAAGCATTTTATACAGTACTAAGTTATAACCATTGTAGTTTGCTACTTACACTCGCGTACTGTGTACGGTAAAATTTGCAACTGACTCCAAAATCATGGATACCTTGAAAAGGCTGGAGAAGCGTTCTGAACACAATCAGGCTACTAACAGAAACCGTGAAATGGCTGACCATAAGGCAAACATGGAGTCAGCCACACTTTTGACCATTTTTCCAAATGAGGTTTGCTTTAGTTTTAAACACAAAAATTTCACAGAAAAAACTAGTAAATATTATTAACTTAATTCAAACCTTTGCTATTCTAGATCTGGATGCTAATATTGGAATGTATTTTCCAGCCTGACGACTTCAACATTCTTCAGAGGTCCTCTTCATTTTTTGAGAAGCTACTTGAACATCAAAAGACCAGAACTTTATTTCCCTAAGTAATAAAAATACTAGCCACTCAACGTTCTAATATGCCAATTTATAGACATGGCGCACACGGAAAAATGGCACAACATTTACTAAATTGCCGTTTGGTTTGTCGCACTTGGCAAATTGGAGTGGACAATGCTTAGCAAAGTTTTAACAATTCAAGTAAACTGATGGATGTTGTGTTTGGTCAAGGTGACTTTTTATCAGATTTGTCCAGTGTCGCACATTTTTCGTATCAAGAACAACCTGGCACGTTTCTACAACAATTTGATGAGGAGTACGCTACTATAAACCGAAATCCGTTTATTGGCGGAAGTCTCTACATTTACTGCATAGACGACCTAATAGGAAACTTGGAGTCATTTAAGCAACAATTACTGCAAATTCTTCGCATGTATGGACATCATATTTGGAGCATTAGTTTGCATCTGCGGTTTAGGCAGCCACATGATTCCTCCAAACTTTTGTACTATGAATGTTTACGTGACTTTTTACAGCAAATGCCCAATCTTCAAGTTCTTAAGATTAAATATTTTGAAGATCATACCAGCGACGGTTGGAAAGCTCTAGAATTAAGTTTAGAATCTTGTACATTTCCTGAGCTAAAGGATCTTACATATTTGCAATTGGAAAGTCTACCAACGCCCGTGTTTATGTCTTGCTACGTAGATATTCTCATGCAAAAATGTTGTCATCTTGCGCAATCATGGGAAAAAGCGACATGTTGAAGTATACACATAAATTGCCAAACTTGACCCATATTGCTCTTTTGTTGAGAGATCTTAATGAGTTGACACTATGGAACGTGTCAAATATTTTGTGGCCGCTAAAAACTCTGATTATTCGTTTTCAAACTTTACAACTGGATTTCGACTGGCAGTCCTTATTCCAGTTTCTGGAAAATCGGTGGGCTGCTACGTTAACTGAATTGAAAATTGATATTATATTTCAAAATAATCATTCAATTTAACATGTTCCATTTTTGCAATTACCCAATTTGAAAGTATTTGCATTGACTTCTAATATTCGCCTTCCGTTGGATTTTCTTCTTCCCATGAGAAATTCTTTGAAGCGATTGGTCATTCAGTGTTGTCAAAATCCGAGACTAGCAAAATTGCAGCTGGGTTTTGAAGATGGGAAGAAAGTCCAGTTCTACAAGTTTCGCAGAAATCTAGAGTGCTCAAATATTTGGAGTTTGTTTCCCAATTGAAATACTATCGAGTCTTACGATAGTCTATTTCTTGAACAGCTTTGTCGCCGACCAATGTCATTAATGTAGCATGCTACACAGTAAGAACTAAAAATGGTTACCTCTTCCAACTGAAGAGGTAATTGCTCCCAAACAATCGCAAAATTTCAGTTCTGAAAAAGTTTTACGTATTTCAAGTAGGCAAAGGAACTTTTGTTTTTCAAAATTGAACCATACCTAAATTCATTTTTAATGTTTAAGTAATTTGATTCTATCTATTATTTTTAAAATATCAAGAAGGGTTTTGCTAAAACTTACATGATTAGGAATATTGTTACTGTAGTAATCAGATGCTGTTATAGCCTATAACTTACAGGTGTTCTGGATTAGTTTGAGTAATACAATAGCAATAGATATTTAACTTAATCATGTGTATTAGACTTAACAGCATAGTGCGAGATAACCGCTTTAAAATAATGGTCATGTAAAATATGCTACTTTATAGTGTAGCTTGCTAAAACAAAAAACTTCCTCCAGCGGTAGCAATTTAAATAACACTTTTGTGATTGAAATGGTTTGAGTGATTTTTAATAAATATATGATACTATTACAAAATTATTACTTGTGAACGATATATACATATGCACTGTAGCATAAAAGCTGTATGTGGTTCTCACTAATCCTTGCAAAATGGCATTGACAAAAATGGACGTAAATAGTAGAGTTTAAGGCCAAAATAGGAATCTTGGAATTTGCTGCAAAGCCAAAGAATAGAAAGTATGGATAAGTGCGTGAAGTTTTTGGCTACATCGTGAGCTAATTACAAAAAGACATTTGCTGGATAGCTTACCTTTGTATTACTAAAACGTAAGCACATCAGTGCTGCTCAATTCTGTGAACATCTCGTGAATAGCTTCTAAAATGTACAATTGTTTTTTTCTGAACGAGGTTTATTTTTTAAATTGATATCACAATTTTCAAATACGGAGAATATTATTACAAGATTTATATTTAACAAATCCTACATAAAATTGAGTATGTTCTTTGGGTAGCAACCTGAGGGGTTTGCATGTGACTGAAAAAGACATTTTACTTGCATCACCGAAATCCACAGGTTCTACGAAACATGAAAAAAGGTGTGCTAATATATTACTCATAAAAATATTGTTGTTACAAATATGCAATAAAACTGAATCCCGCTTATATACGCTAATAGTAAAAATGAAACTACTTGCCGTAGAAACTCGGATTATAACCAGACCTCTGTGTATACCCGGCCTCGATTTATAACCGGGTCTAGAGGCAAAAATTTGAAATTTTGCCCTGCCCCGAATTATGCCTGGGTCAAAAATGCTTTAGTATGAATTGCAAACAAAAGCATATAATAAGCACCAATTTTGAATGAAATTTCGTGTAATTTTGCTAACTAACGAGGTTTTAGGTATTTAGCTACAGTACTAACAAAATTTCACCAAAAAAACTTCTAAAAATTCGCCAACACATCAAAATATTGCAAGATTTCTTTGCAATTTTACTATAAAACTATGTAGAAAATTCCTAAATTTGGATTTTTGCCCTGCCCCGGTTTATAACCGGCCTCGAATTATAGCCGGGTCTGAGACCTCAAATTTGAAATTTTGCCCCGGGGCATAAACCGAGTTTTTACGGTAATTATATTAAGACTCAATTAAAATATTATGAAACCGGACAATTTCTAAAACTCACGATTCAAATAGCTTGTGCGTGTTTTCCTACATGATTTCCTTAAGAGTCCTTACTTGAAATTCGATATATGGAACTTGTAAACAAATTTCCCAATCACTAAGTTTCGTAGCAACAAGTAAAATATTGGCATTGAGTTGTATAAAGGATGTATAAACACAACACAAATTAATTTTGTTTACAAGACATGCGTTTATTTATTGAAAGCAGATAATGAAAAACACTATTTAATAACAAAATTTTCCAATTTGTTTCATTTACATTATGTGCTACACGCATTTATGTAAAACTGATGATATTTCAATATTGCAACAAATATAAAAAATCCTCAAACAATTCCAGTTATAAATTAATAGCCAAACAACTTTGTCATTGTAGGTTCTTAAAATAAATAACTTATTTTCAGACATAATTTTACAAAGCCTTAAATTTTAACGCAGTTTCCTTAGACTCTGTTCTTATCAAATATCATAATCAAACATTTAATCAAAATATTCAAACAACTGAATTTTAACATCCGGATGTTCCTTTTTTGAAAATATTTTTTGCTTACATAAAGCACACAAAAAACTTTTGACATAGAGTTTGGGAAATGTTAGGGAGCAACTGGTCCTTCACATGGAAGAAGATCCCGGTATCAAATCTGATTGTGTGGCATGTTACATAGTTGACATTGGTAGGCGACAAAGCATTTGACGGATACATTATCATAATAGTCGGCAATCTTTAAGTTTGGAAACAAACTCCAAATATTTGAACTTGCTAGATTTCTGCAAAACTTGAAAAACTGGACTTCCTTCTCATTTTTAGCATCGGGTTCATATGGAATTGGATAGTGTCGAACGACCAACCGTTCTAAAGTATTTTTCATGGGTAAAAGAAAATCCAGTGGAACACAGATGTTAGATTTAAGAGCAAAAATCTTCAAGCGGGGTAGCCTCAGAGACGGCAAAACTTGCGAAGTTGGATGGTTATGGCGAAAGCGAAAGTCAATTTTCAATTCAGTTAGCGTAGCACCCCACCGACTTTCCAGAAACTGGATCAGGGACTGCCAGTCGACTTCCGAAGTTAGTATACGAATAATCAGAGTTCTCAGTGGCAACAGAGCAATCGACGTATTCCACTGAGTCAATCTATTAAGATCTCTCAACGAAAGTGCAAGCTGGGTCAAGTTTGGCAAATTATGTGTGAACGTCCAAATATCATTATTTCCCCAGTATGAACAAGACGACAACATTTTCACATGGGAATAGCTGCGTAACAAGGCGTCAAACACAGGTTTTGGTAGATCGTCCAATTGCAAGTACGTAAGATCCTTTAACTCAGGAAATACGCAAGAATCCAAGCGTAATATGAGAGCATTCAACTCGTCAATGGAATGACGTCCAGAGGGCATCTAAGCTTCAGGATTTTAAGATTGGGCATTAGTTGTAAAAAATCTCGCAATCCTTCACACAAAGATGAAGGACCAAATGGTTCCCTATGCTCTGGAACATAACTAAAGCTCCAAATATGATTTCCATAGGTGGCCAGAATTTGTAACAATTGCTGGTTTAAAGATACGGAGTCTGTTACCCATCCAGCAGTGCAGTAAATATTGAGACTTCTGCTAATAAACGGAGTTCGGTTTTTAGTAGCATACTTTTCATCAAATTGTCGTAAAAACACTGCAGGATGTCTTTGTAACCAAAAATGTGCGTCTCTGGAAAATCCAGATGAAAAGATGCCTTGATCGCACGCTACGTCAATCAGTTTACAGGAATTGTTGAAACTCTGCAAAGCAGTGTCCACTCCAATTTGCCAAGCGCGACAAACCAAACGACAATTTAGCAAATATTTTGCAAATTTTCCGGATCTACCCAAATTAATTGACAAATTAGCAGGTGTGTCACGAAGAATTTGGATTACTTTGGGAAATAAAAACTTTGTTTTTTCAGTGGCAAGAAGCATTTGAAAGAATCCAGAGGAATGCGTCAATCGAAGCAGGTCCTCCCGGGGAAAAATCTTTTCAAATATTTTTAGCCAAATCTGTAACAGAAAATGTTTGGATTTAAATAGTAAATAAGATTTGTTCGTTGTACGAGAGCTCTTTATCTAGTTGTGTGTGTTATCTTTAAGACAAACCTCGTTTGGGAAAATGTTGAGAAGTATGGCTGACTCAATGTTTGGCTCATGGCCAGCCATTTTACGGTTTCCCTGCTTATCTCCTGGGTGAGTGTATAA
Source organism: Entomobrya proxima (assembly GCA_029691765.1). Lineage (NCBI taxonomy): Eukaryota > Metazoa > Arthropoda > Collembola > Entomobryomorpha > Entomobryidae > Entomobrya > Entomobrya proxima. The sequence continues at coordinate 55,778,930 of CM056169.1, forward strand.
AGCATCCATAATTACGGAATTGGTTGCATATAAACACAAGAAATTGACCACCGCAAAAGTCAGTGGTAAGCGTGTACAAAAACGTTTCACTTTGTCACTACAAAATGTGTTTCACTCGAAGTGGAAATTACGACTGGTACATGCCAGTTAGGTCCGGACAAACCCCTGTGGTTTTTTTTCTCGAAGCCCGACTATCTACCTATGAAAATAGGGCTATTGCAGGCTTGTAGAAGGGCTTAAAAGATAAAACAGTATACATTGTGTGATAATATACACCTATTTAAGTTTTACACAATGTTCTTATACAAAATGCGTCTGAATGACTGAAGTACCTATCAATTCTGATGTGCTCAACGGTAAACGCAGGGTACCACAGCACAATCCCTGAATGCATTTTATTGCTGTCACAGAAATGTTTCAGGAGTAAGCATGAGGAATGTTTCATTACCTTACCATGTAAAATGCAGCAACGTAGTAACCCAGGAATAACTTTTCATAATGAGAATACCCGTACATGTACTAAACCGAAAAACAGATAGGTAAGGCACAAACAAAGAAAACAGGCATTGTTTACAGGATTAGAATTAAACTGAAAAGAAGAGCGTAGTACGTTCGACGTACCTTTCACACAAATTTAGAAAATGAGAAATGTTGCATTAGTAGCAACTTTGCGTGTGTTGGGAAATCTTTTAAATCAGATAGCAAGGCTGTGACTGATAAAATCAATCCCCCTATTGATAAAAAGAAACTACAATGCACAATGGAAAGCCACTGAACCAGGAAAAATGGCTTCCTTTGCGACTCTCTTATTTTTGGCTTCACAATTTCTGAAAAATGTTCTTGGGTTCATAAGAATGACCCTTTCAAGAGTTTAGGATGAACAATGGTCCCTGTCGCGACGTCACCAATTGTTCAATACACCAAGACGTGAAGCAAGGTTACGGTCTAATAGACTTAAAATTTTAAACTGTGTTGATGAAAAGCATCTTTATGCCGTCTTTATGAGTACTATACTATTTTCCACGTTGCTTTCTACCGAAACATATTTGAAAATGAAGAATGTTGCATTCGGAGCATCTTTAGTTCAGTAACCCAGCTTGGGTTCGAAAACGTTTTAAATATTGCAGCAAGGTTGGAACTGATAAAATCAATTCCAAAATCGATAAACACAGCCGTAAATGCAATCCACATTGAAATTCTGCTGAAGCAGAAAAAAGGTTTTTCATTGCAGCACTTCCTTTTGGCCTGACAATTCCTGGGAAACTTTAACCTCAGGGGTGCAGACAAAGGGATTAGAAAGGATGTGTACCAAACAATGAATGTGAAAATAAATTCTATGTTGCGGAAATGCATACTGCATACCTTCTGCATACCCATATTGCACTTGATATTCATAACTTATGAATCATAAGAATTGCCGTTGAGCAAGTTTAAAATAAAGAATCCCTGTTGCGACGTTTCCACTTGTAGAATGCACCCAGACAACAAAAGAGGTGATGGTTGTAGAGTCATTGAATTAGAAATATTTTTGCGTCTGTTAATGCAAAGCATCTTGGTGCCGTCCTCTTTTTAATATTTACTGACATAAAGTTTTCTGAAAGTAATATAATCTGGAATGGGATTACGAGTACCAAATATGCGGAACAAATATGGCAGATTTTGCAGTTCTTAACAAAATGTTTTTAGAAGATTTAATTTATTGCAAATAAACACCAGTCCATTTTGAATTTTGCCAGCACTAGAAGCCTTTATCAACATACCACAAAGTATTTGAAAAAATCAGGCTTCTGTAAGGCGATAAGCAGAAATGATTTACATCAACTCTTTTTTTATTTATGGGTTTACTGTTAATGCTCCTGTCATTTCAATATTATTTGTGATAAAAATTTAAATCATTCTTGAAAATGTATAAGAGTGGCCAAAATTTGTGATACGTGGGCGTCGTTAAATATTTAAGCGTACTAAAAATGCATTGCAAATACTTTTGTAGAATATGTGAAATACAAATCTATTTTTTAAAAGCTTCTTGTCACTAATAAATCTCAGAGTGCTGCGCGCAGAAAAACAGAATTTGTGGAAGAAAAATGTGTCCTATTTCGGTGCGTGAGTATTTACACAAGCAACTTAAGCTTCACTGAAAAATTGAGCTATTTTTGGAACCTTTCACCTTTGTAATCCCTTGTGGTATTCAGTAATCCAAAAAGGGTCACGGGACAAACTGGCATCAAAAGAGTCTTCCGTACAAAGCACGGATTTGGTACTACTACAAGCTGTATTAGGTATGCACATGTATTTTGTGGCACTTACGTTCCCAATATATTCTTTCTTTTTATTCAATGTACCTAAACAAAAGTGTTTCATTGGGATTTTACATGTTGTAGAGTAACGTTTAAAGTTTCTACATTTCTGGCATTTGACAGTCAAATTTTGGATATCTTGCTCACTTGAAGTGGCAATAAAACCGTTTTCAGATATTTTACTTATTAAATAAGTTTTAAAAAATAGCTTGCTAATTGAATTTGTTTACTGTTTTGTGTGTTCACTCTCCGGAATAAATTTGCAACTGACTCAAAAATCATGGAAAATTTGGACACGCCGGAAAATCCGTCAGAAGATAATCAGGCTGGTAGCAGAAACCGTGAAATGGCTGACCATGAAGCAAACATAGAGTCAACCAAACTGCTGACCATTTTTCCAAAAGAGGTTTGATTTAATTTGAAACACACAAACAATTACAAACAGAAAATTCTATAATGAAACTATTAAGTATTAATAACTAAATTCAAACTTTTCTTGTTCTAGATCTGGATGCTAGTATTTGACAACATTTTTGAGCCAGATGACATCAACATTCTTCGGAATTCCTCTTTATTTTTTGATAAGATTCTTAAAAATCAAAGGACCAGAACCTTATTTCCCGAAGTAATAGGAATACTTGCTGCTCAACGTGCTTATTTGCCAAAAAACAGAATCGGCGCACACGGAAAAATATCAAAACATTTGCTAACTTGTCGATTGGTTTGTCGCACTTGGCAAATTGGAGTGGACACTGCTTTGGAGAGTCTCGACAATGCTAACCATCTGCTTGATGTTGCATGTCACACTGGTCTTCGATTATTTTATAGGTCAATGGACGCCCATTTTTCGACACAAGAACAACCTGCGATGTTTCTAGAACAATTTAATGGGAATTACAAATCTAAAAACCGAAATCCGTTTATTGGCAAAAGTCTCTGTATTTACTTTGGTCTGGGCACAAACTTAGAGTCCTTTGCTCCGCAACTGATACAAATCCTAACCATCCATGGGCATAACATTTGGAACTTTGGAATTGATCTAGGGCTGTTTGCGGTGTACGACAATGGATTAGTTTTTGAACAATTACGAGATTTTTTGCAACTTATGCCCAATCTTAAAGTGCTCAAGATTTCATGTGCAGTAGGTCCTTCCCGTGACGAGTGGAAAGCTCTAGGGCTTAGCATAAGTTCCTGGGTATTTCCTGAACTGAAGGATCTTACGTATTTGCAATTGGAAAGCATTCCAACGCCCGTGTTTGATGCCTTGTTAAGCAGATATTCCCATGTGAACACGTTTTCATCTTTCACAATTGCAGGATATACAAGCGACAGGTCGATGTTCACGCAAAGCTTGCCAAACGTGAAACAGATTGCTTTTGTGTTGAATGATATTAGTACTCTGATTCAGTTGGATACCTCGAATGTTTTGTGGCCATTGAAAACTCTGATTATTCGATTGGAACTTATTGATTTGGAATTTGACTGGACATCCTTATTTCAGTTTTTGGAAAATCGGTGGGCAGCTACGTTGACAGAATTGAAAATTGACTTTTATTACGATCACAACAGTACCCATCTGAATCCAGTTTTACCATCTCTGAAACTACCAAATTTGAAAGTGTTTGCAATTAATTCTAATACTCGTGTTCCGTTAGATTTTATTTTACCCATGAGGAATTCCTTAGAGCGATTGTTTGTTTGTTACTATCCTATTGAAATAAGACCACCAACGGAGCCTGAGTTTGAATTTGAGAGGGAGGTTCTATTCTTCAAATTTCGCAAAAATCTTAAAAAATCAAATATTTGGATATTGTTTCCCAATTTAAATACTGCCGAGTATTACTACAGATTGACTTGCAAACAGCATTGTCGACGACCAGTATCAATTGCCTAAGAAGATAAAAATTATCCATTGACAAACCCTTACTTTTTCAATCCAAAGAAGCAGCTGCTGATAAATATTTACCAAAATATCATTTGTTAGCACTTGCTTTCTAAATTTTGTTAACGAAGAAAGATTTGTTTTTCAAGAAGAAAACACACATGAAAATTTATGCAAATTTATATAAAGTAACTTGAAATGTATTGTAACAATGGTATTGTTATTATCTTTTACTATAAGAAGAACCAAGCAGCCTTTTGCAATCTGAGTACTCCATCCGTTTCTAAAAAGTACGCATTTATTTGTTGTATAGTATTTCCATATATTTTAAGATTTTTCTTTTACGTAGATAAAACATGACATGTATTACAATGCATTAGCTGGTAGTAGTTAATTTTAAAATACTGATAATTTGTATTTAATAATGTAATGTTTGCAACTCACATGTATCAAGGATGAACATAGTGTGCATTGCATCAAATTAAGTATGTTGTTAAGTCGCAAAGTATTGCGTGAATATTCATTTATTTGTGGTTTGTTTGCAGATACAATTTGTTTATAGTGTTTTATGAAAAACTACATTGTCGGTAATTAAATCCATTTTGTAGCATTTAACTGCAAGTGAGGTTTTTGTAATCGCAGGGCGGTAGATTTAGTTTAATTTTTATCGTTACTTTGTAAAGAAAAATATATAGCATAAATTGTCTCTGAAATCAAACTCAAGTTGAACCTTTTTACTTTATTGTGTTTCTTACGACACGCGATTTCCGTCTAACAACTATACAAATATAGATATAAATGATTTGATTTTAATGCATACACATAACTCTTGGAAAGTTATGAAGCCCTGGAATCAAAAGTATGAATAAACGTGCAAAGTTTTGATTACATGATGTGCTAATTACAAAAAAACGTTTTCTGAATAGTTTAGCGTGTTCTTACCTTATAATTATTAACACGTATGATTCATTTCTACAGCAAGCAATACATGTACTCTGTAGAGAACTTAGTAGGAAATACACTTTACAACATGTTGCACGTTAAACTCCCAAGATGTTAGAAGCTTTTATGCATTGGACAAAGGAACAATGAATTTTTAGGGTCAAGCCATTTCAGTGAAAAAGTACCAGAAGCTTTATGAATACAATAGTCACGCATAACCGCGAGCATTTTCATAGTCACAACCGTCGCCGAGCTATAGTACAGCCTGTGAGTTGGCGCCCTGCATGTCTCACTTTGCTCCGCACAGGCTAATGCTTAGGTTGCTTGGCAAACTGACACTATGAAGGTTCCCGAAGGTATAAGAACAACCTTCCATAGTGTTTTTGGAACCCTAAACAGTAAGTGCTCAGAAACAATGAAAACGTTCAATGTACCTTTTTCTGATGCTTTTGAGGATTGAATGGTATGGAACAGTATGCAACATTTTAGTACATACCTCACAAGAAAAATCGACAAATTCCTTGTGAAATATCTTCCCTTTTTACATTTATGTTACTGTATTGCTTGCACCTTTCCGAGAAATTCTGGTTTCAGAAAATATAAAGGAAGGGTATAGGTTGTATTGATACAAAAATCACCATAGTCACCAACCATTTATCTGTGTCAGCTTCATTTCTTCTGCAAGCCTTTTCCACAGTTATCCACTTTTTTCACAGAAAAGAAAAGAATTCTTGGGAAAATGGTAACGCACGGAAATAGCTAAATAGCCAAACGTACCCCCCCAAAAAAACATGCATTCATATTCAAAGCTATTTTCCTACTCAAATGTACACACAGTATATGCAATGTGGTGCTGAAAATATGGATACATGGATTGTAAAATCACACTGAAAAGTTTGTATGCAGATGCTCCTTTAATCTCTTCGTGGTGGTTGTTTTTGTATTACTTCTGGTGTTTTTCCATTTTAGTTTCTGGTCCCTTTATAATATATTGTAGGTATTCAATAAGCTTAAAACGTTTCACGTAGAATTTACCACCCTGACGTCTTTGACCTATTCATAAGCAGAAACATGTTGAAGGGCTCACAACGGAATTCGTTTATACATTAGTCTATTTGACATCGCCTGAAAACCCATGCAAGACCAAAGAAAAACAGTCTGTTTTCACTGAAACGCTTCAGATGGCCCGATAATAACTGAGAAACAGGAAGATATCTAATTTTTGGCAATTAACAGTCGTATTCTTGACTAATTGCTCTGTGGAAGTGACATTAAAGCAGTTTTCGGAAGTTTTTCTCAATAACTAAAATTTTAAGAATTTCGCAGTTTGCTACTTGCATTTTACCACCGTTTGCTTTTGTGAAAGTTTTCAAATAACTCAAAAGCCTGGAAAATATGAAAAAACTGGAAAGCAAGTCGAAAGATCATTAAGCTAGTCCGATAAACAGAGAAATGGCTGACTAGGAGGCCAACGTTGAAGCAGCCGCACTCCTAGCAATTTTTCCAGAAGAGGTTTGATTTTTAACACACAGAAAAACTATGTATAACGCAATTATTAGCTATTAATAACTTAGCATTTTTTTTTTGTACCAGATCTGGATACTAATATTCGAAAACATTTTTGGGCCAGAGGACATGTACATTCTTCAAAAATCCTCTCCATTTTTTGATACGCTACTTGAAAATCAGAAGACCAGGATTTTATTTCCCGAAGTGGTAAAAATACTTGCTGCTCAACGTGCAAATTTGCCAAGTTATAAACGTGGCGCACATGGAAAAGTAGCAAAACATTTGCTAAATTGTCGTTTGGTTTGTCGCACTTGGCAAATTGGAGTGGACACTGCTTTGCAGAATTTCAGCAACTCTAGCAAACTCATTGACGTTGCATGTAGTCAAGGCATCTGTTTATCAGAATTAGCCAGTGACGCACATTTTTCGTACCAAGCACAACCTGTCCAGTTTCTGGAGCAATTTGATGAGGAGTACGCCACTACAAGCCGAAATCCTTTTATTGGAAGAAGTCTCTACATTCACTGCACCCACGAACTAATAAGATACTTGGTGTCATTTACCCAACAAATTCTACAAATTCTTCGTATGTATGGACATCACATTTGGAGCTTTAGCTTTTATCTACGGTTTATGCTGGCACTTGAATCCTCCGATATTTGGTACTATGAATGTTTACGTGACTTTTTACAACATATGACCAATCTTAAGGTTCTCAAGATCAAGTATCTCGGAGGTTATTCCAATGACGATTGGAAAGCCCTCAGCTTATGCATGGAATCTTTTACATTTCCTGAACTAAAGGATCTTACATTTTTGCAAGTGGAAAATTTACCAACGCCAGTGTTTGATGCTATGCTACGCAGATATTCCCATGTGAAAATGCTGTCATCTTGTGCATTCATGGGAACCAGTGACATGTTGATATACACTCATAACTTGCCAAACTTGACCCAAATTGCCCTTTCGTTGAGAGAGCTTAATGAGCTGACTCAGTGGAACGTGTCAAATGCTTTGTGGCCGCTGAAAACTTTGATTATTCGTTTACAATTTTTTCAACTGGATTTCGACTGGCGATCTTTATTCCAATTTTTGGAAAATCGATGGACTGCTACGCTTAATGAATTAAAAATTGACTTTGAATTTCACGACAATCATTCAACCCAACATTTTCCATTTCTGCATCTACACAATTTGAAGGTGTTTGCGTTGAATTCTAATATTCGCGTTCCGTTGGATTTTATTCTACCCATGAGAAATTCCTTGGAGCGGTTGGTTGTTCGATGTTGTCAAAATCCACGACTAGCAGAATTGCAGCCGGATGTTGAAGATGGGAAGGAAGTCCAGTTCTTCAAATTTCATAGAAATTTAGAGTGCTCAAATATTTGGAATTTGTTTTCCAATTTAAATACTATCGAGTATTACGATAGGGTAACTGGTGAACAGCTTTGTCGTCGACCAATGTCATTCATGTAGCGTTCTAAAAAAAGAACTGAAAAACGTACTTTATGTATGTGAAAAATCAGTTGCTTAATATTATTTCACGAATTCTTGTGTGACTTGTTCGTAAATATTGATTTTAAATCAGATTAGTCCTTCCAAAAATTACACGTTTCTTGAACTTGTGGAAATTGATTTTCAAATGGTTTTGATGAGATCAGAACGGCCCGAACCTGTCAGAAACTGCAACAATTTACGCATATTTTATCTAATGT